>VXAX01002273.1:568066-700686 GCA_013399835.1 Leptocoma aspasia | reverse complement strand
TTAAAAATTTGATTATTTAATTATTCTAAAATAATTTGATTTTTTTTTCCTTTAAAGAAAAAAAATGTGGACAAAGTTCAGGTTGTCTGGGAGAACACATATCAAGATCTAATGTACCTCTGGAAAAGATGCTCAGACTAGGATGGCAAACACACTTGGAGCTCAATTCTGCCATGTGAACACTGGCTAAAATTCTTCCCTTTGATTTCTGCCACTGAAGAGGTATTGGTTAGGTCGGTTTACTAGTATGCATGGATCTCCCTGCAGAGCAAAAGTGTTTCCCCACATGTTCCATACTTCTAAAAATGAAAAAATCCAAATACCACATTTTAAGTTCTGATCTTCACCAGTGCAAACACCTGTGAGCAGTGACAGAAAATTCAGGTAGACTCTCTCCCTGTGACTGAAATCACCAGTCAGTTTCTAAGTGCCTTAGACAGCAAATTCCTCAGCACAACCATTAATTGTTGCTTTAAGAGTTTCAAGAGCACCAACAGGCATGTGCAGCTTTCTTTAAAGGCCAGAAGTAATTACCATTAGAACTGCATCTCTGCAGCTGTGCAGTCTAAATCCTGTCCCCTCAGCTTTGTATATGCACCACCACCACAATATGCACAGTCAGGTTATTTTACCTTATTTTTTCCAAGCTGCCATTCAGTGCTTGTGTTGTCATACAGACGAAGTAAGACGGCACATTTCTCATTTAAATCTTCAGGGAGAGTTAAGTTTCTCATGAGGACTTTATACCTGGCAACCAAAAAGTTTTTATTGCTTCATTTAAGAGATTAAGTTCTATTCTTGTCATATGATTCTTTTTACTTTTACTCCTCAACATGGGAATATTGACTTACACTTGAAGTCCACCAGTCAGTGTGTTTACCTTTTATAAAAGTCTTGAAAGGGCCTCCGGACTGGGAAACCAGCCCTCCGAATTCTGACTGTCTCCAACATCCCAGAATAGCGCAGCTGGTTAAGCACCACTGTCTGATCAAACTGGTCTGGCATCTGAAATGAGCAGGTTCAAAACAACAATTTTAATAGCAATGGTTAGAGATGTCAGGGGAAATAAAGAAGGGCAAATTGTATGAATCTGAAATGCACAAAGCCTAATAACTGGCTTAAAGGATATTAGCAGTTCTGAGCATATAAAAATATCTACAGAATGGAAGTCACTGAGTAATTACAGAACATAATTTCCATAGACAGAGCATTTACAGCCATCTAATCTAATCAACTGTCTCTTTCTATTTCATGTGTATTTGTAGGCTATTGCTGTGCAGGCAGAAACAACAGAAAGAAGCACAGGCAGCTAACAGGTCAACAGCTATAAGCTTGACTATTTTGCTTCTTCAGCAATTGAATATAAAGTCTCTGTAAAGAATCCCAAATGTTGAAGATACACAAATTCAAGCCATATGGATTTAACAAAAAACAAAACCAGAAGGACAAAAATTACTCAATTTTTAGTGTATTGATAATTATCTGCTATGGATAGGGAGGAAAATTTACCAGTGGTACCTCAAATCTTAAATAACCTGTATTTAAAAGAGTTTTTATTTATTGCTATTCTGAACAGTGGAAATATTCTCTTCTGTAAACAGACCACCCCCACTCCCTGCTTCTCTGAAGGAAGTTTTCCTTAGTTTGCCTGCAATTCTTTCAGCATTGTTTTCCATTCAGAAAAGAGATAACCCCACAGCTGCTCAGTTATGAAAACCTATGCATACTGATCAGTATTGTTCTGGCATTGGGAGCCTCAGGAATGCTCTCATCCCATCTGAGAATCCCCCAAGTCACCTGTGTTTTCACCATGGTTTGAGGTAACCCAGACAGAGCCATGCAAAGCTGCTCAAGACAGCACTAATTGCTGCCTGGCAAAACATGGGCAACCCCAACACAGAAATGCCACCACATGTAAACACACCATTTAATTCACCAGCATGAATTATCATCATCCACTTTAACCCATCAGCTGACCCTCCTCTCCAGCCATTTGCAGAGCTGGAGCACAGTGTTCAGTATTTTGCAAGTTCAGGAGGTGGGATCTCACAGATACAGTCAATGGTTCACATAAAGATCTGAAGTTCTTCAGCTGACAAAAATGACAGCATGATCAAGCCCTGGGAAGCTGTCAGAGGACTGTCTTGGTATTTATTATCTGGCTTTAATCATGCCTCTTGTTCAACTTAGCAAACAAATTACTCCCCCAAATTTTAACTTGACAAATAAATTCAACTTAACAAAATAAATTACACCCCCAAATTTTAACTTTTTATAAAAAGTACCTTTAGGAAAGCACAGACTCAAAAGTTAATTTAACTATCCAGTATAACCTTTCCCATCAGTGCCTATATTCATGAAGCAGAACACTGTATGCTAGTGGTGACACCAGAGGGAGAAAACTTCTCTGTGAAAGATGTGAACAAACTCATCTTCCTCAACAATATGTTTTATTTGGATTTTGCCACCTCGACTAAAACCTCTGTATTTCAGTGAACACGCAGCAGGAATGCTTTCAGTGAGGGTATCGATATTGTCATGGCTGGTATTGCCAGCAGGGTTTCCTGTATGTGCCCATTGTACGGCATCCAAGTGTCAGGGAACCAGCCTGGCAAAGCTGCCCTTTGCATGTCCGTGCCTGCCTCTTTCTGTGCAGGTGGCTGATGATGCCCGACGGGAAAGGCAGGGAATGGACACAGATGTACACACAGAAATCGTAAGGAAAAGCTTTCACTTTTCACCTTGTGTAACTCAAGGCTGATGTTTGCCACAAGCAGACACAGCTCCTTTTCTTTAACACTAAAACTACTTTTAGTCCTTCTACCCCACTCAAACCTGCTGGCTCAAAAGGTGACATTTTTCTCAAGACTTGCAAACACAACAGTATTTTCAGTGTGCTGAGGTGGGGAGGAAGATGCATGGATGGGAGTGGGGGTACACCACAGCCAGGCAAACTGCTGGTGACATGACAGATGTCTCTCTCACTAGGCAGCCTCTCCCTCTGCAAGGGAGCAGCTCCTGCCTTGAGAGACAGATGGCTGATGTATCACCTAACCCTTTTATTGCCACCTCCAGGCACTTAACAAGCCAAAAGTCAGCACCACACCTGGCTTGAAAGCTCATGTTACTGTTTAAAAAAATCTTGAGTCACAGAGGAAGAAGAAACATTTTGGTAATATTTTCCCTACAACTACAGAAGTTTGAAACTGTCCTGCTCTGTTACCAGAAGGTGGAAATGTCATACAGATACCTCACTTCAGACACCTGCATTTTTTAATGAAAGCATTAAACATTGCAAGAGGTGTTAGCATGCTGTCAACACAGGACAACATGGAGACCATTGCAACTTGAATCAACCACTTTAAATGCCCACTCCATCACTTTACATTACTCGCTATTTTTAATTACTCACAGACACATGAGACATTAAATTGAAGGGTCAAATCCTCCTGGCATATTATTGGAATTACATCTGCAACAAGTATGGCTGCTTTGAGCAAACAGAGGGTTGGTGGTAAGAGATGTGCTGGATTCATCTCTTATGCTTTTCAATATGAAAAGATTTCCCTCCCCCCTCCCCCCATAGCAGGGATAACCTTAAGCATAACTTCTAGCAGGACTCCTCACAATTAAATAAATCATTTGTGTGTGCCTTTATGGAACTAGAGTGCAAGAACTGCACATATCCCACTACTGAACTGCAGACACTTCTCAGACAGAGTGACAACCATCTCCACTTGAACACTGCTTGGTGCAGCAATGAGTTAAACCTGCAATAGTATCAAATCTCCATGCACGGGGTTACCTGTGCAGCTGATGATCAGCTTTCCCTCTTTACTGGTGCTCCTTCAGACTTCCTGTGGTAAGCAAGCTAACTTTCCAATTGATACCAAAGTAATACAGGACAGGACTCAGCTCTGGGGTCTGCTGAACTTCTACCGGTATTGCTGTTAAAGCTTGACTTGGTTCACAAATGAACACTTGGGAAGCAATTGTATTCTCCAGGAAAACCTCAGATAGACAACAGAACCATGACTGATTTTAAAACAGTACATCTTCCACAGTAAAGATTTGAAGTCATTCCTAAAACTAAGACTCCTGCAAAGTAAGATCAAATTTACAAAAGAAAGTCAATAGATAACTTCCAAAATTGTCTCTGAGATGCAATCAACTAAATTTTCAACAGATATTTCACTTTCATCATAGAATGGCAGCGCTGAACCACTCCAGCACACAAAATCACTGAACAACAGCTAGAATCACATCAGTCAAGTCATGTTAAGGCACTGAGCAATATCAATGTGACATTAATAACTACAAGCCAGATCTGTTCCACATGATAAGGGTGCTTTTTTTTTGTGTTGCAGACACAATTTGTAATTCATGATTTCCTGGATCCAAAAGTCTCCACCGAATTTGCACCAGACAGCACCAAAGCCAAGACTTTAACATGACCTGGAGTCTCAGCTGGCGAGACTTTGGTTCCCTAACCTGCTAAATGCTTGCTCTGATCTGTAGTGAGTCTCCCAAAGGGCAAAGCTTCTGTCTGAAATCACAATTAGAAGCAGCCATTAGGAGAGACATTTAACACCTATGCATAATTTTAACAATAAAATAGTTCTTCAGATTACAGCTTGACCGAGCTTTAAGAAAAAGCTTTTTCTTTTTCTTCCCCGTTCCTTGGACAGTAGCCTTAGTGAAGACCCCAAGGTCTGAATAATACAGAGAACACAACACTTTTTCATCCTGTGCATCATTTCCACAGAAATCAATCATCTGCTGAAACACAGAGCATACCTGACTTCACCCTGTGGAAATCCTTCCTTCCTGAACTCCTGGCTGCCTCACCAGACTACAGGCACAATAATGACGAATTACAGCAGCCTCACAGACTTTAGGCAGGCAGGAGGGAGTTCACAGAGAGACTGGCAAGAGGGATAGGGGTGAGAGAAGGAAAAAATCCCACTCCCTTGTTTCTAGATTTCACTGTAAGAACTTGAGCAGAACTATGTCAGCTTTGCTACTGTGTCTTGAAACTGTTGATTTTCCTGGCTTAGGAAAGTCTTTTGTGGAAGATACATGCAGAGAAAGAAAAGGTGAAACAGACAAGATGTAAAAAGTAATTTTTAAAATTTAAACATCAGTAACTTTTTTCAATGTCTTAGTTTCTTTAAATCTGCTCTTTTACTCCTAAAATGAAATCCTGGCAGTTTTACTCTGGAGAAAACTATCAGAAATTAAAAAGAGGTCAGTCTTTCTCTGTTTTATAGGTGTTTGGAACTAGTTTTCACATACAAATGTGTATATTTTGTCAGAAATAGCAAGACTTTCTAAGCTAGATATTTCTGAAACAGTCCCCATGGACTTCTGATTTCAGTCAACAGCTCCATGAGTCAAAACAAACACCAGGCTTTCCTCACAGACAAGTCTGAAAAATGTGACTAATTTAATTTCTAATATTTATAATCTCGCTGAACGGATATGAAGAATTCTGCGTGCCCATTGCTTGCCTTTTTTAAATCAAATTATGCTCAATGATTCTCATCCAAATGTACTCCTTGGCAGCCTTTACTGGTGTCAAGGATTCAAGCCAGTAACCTGAAAGAAGTGAAAGGTTCTCCTGCAATAGGAAAATGCTCTATGACACCAGGACAGGCAGGGGTAAGGCCTGTCAAACCTGGAGACTGCATCTGCACAGGTGTGTGTGTCATCCCCCTACCTCCAACAAATCATTTCACCCCCTGCTTTTCTAGCCATCATTTCTTCAGTCATTTGCACCATCAGCTTTGATGACAACAGTGTTTATTCAACAGATTTTCAACCTCAGAATTTATGTGCTTCCAGCAAGGAGCATTAACACCTGTGCATGTCCTGCCCATGGACCTGGAGCATCAGGCCCCACTCACCTAAAAGCCCATTTCAAAAGAAGAAACCTTCTACATTCTTCTCTAGCATGCAGCCAGCTCTAACTGGAACAGGTTTGGGTTGAAACAAAGGCAAGTTTTATGCCTGCTTTGTTTTGGAAGGCATTCCCTTACTGTCCCACAGTACTTAACTATGTCCAGATAAACACTATAAAAATACAGGACAATAAAAACAAAGAACATGCCACAGCTATTATTTATTTGGGATTTCTACTGTATGGCACTGGCAAGTCAAGGAATATTTGAATAAACCTGAAATAACAGTGTTTCACATGTCCAAAGTTCTCCTGGCCTTTTCCCATACACCCACCCCAAAAATCCACTAAAAGCCTTTAAAAATGACTAACACTGCTGGTGGTAACTTGCTAGAAAAAGAACGTGGGTATACTGCAACAATCCTCATGCCTCAAAAAAGTTCCGCTGCAAACTCCATGCCAGATTTCACTGCAAGCTCAGTAATGACATGCTGGCTCTTTTTACAGTCTCTACAGGTCTGAACATGAAAGCACTGCATTTACCAGCAGCAATCATTTACACCATTAGCTGATCACTTCAACTCCTACTACTGCATCTGACCTGCATCACTCATCTTGCAGCCCTGAGTATTTCAGATAAGAGACAGACTGCAAAATTAGCCACTCTCATGCCACAGGTTAGAGTTTCCTGTGCTAAAAATAGCACTGCATAGAAGGAACACTGTAATTTTAGAGGTCTTCTGCTCTACCAAAACAGTCAAAGCAGGAGACTCAATAAATGAATGTGAAAATGCTTTTGTATTTATACTCAGCCTGTCACCCAGATTACTTTACAAGCAAGGGCATCCCAAGGACATTTTTAAGACTGCAGCCCATTTAAGAGCTATGAGGCAGTACATTGCTACACTGCCTATTTGCACTAGTGTTTAAAGGTTTCAACTAGGTCAAGACACTGTTGAATTAGATCCATCCACAAAGACGCTGTGGTCGTTTTTCAGGTCCTGCTTGACTATATTCAGCAAAGAGAAGAGCTGGAAGTAGCTGCTTTGTTGGAGAACAGATGCTCAAATGATTCTGACTGCCTTGCTGAGATTTCAATGCTTTCATCAACAACAATAAAATCACAATTGCAGGGCTATTTAATATACTTTTTATTAGTTATTGTCCCTGTACTCTTGCATTTCAATCTTTCTGTTTGGTTTGTATGGACTAAAAGCTACCCCTGAGTAAATATACAACAGCCTCTTTGTGAACCTTCCTTTTTAAAGGTATCCATAATTTCTTCTAAAGGAAGGCAGGATTTGCTACCTCTCTCATATGGGCCCAGAGGAATGCCAGCTACTCAGAACGACTTATTTCTTACACACTGCTTACAATTTCATGGAATAGGAACGGATTGTTAAAGGCACAGGCTTAAAAGCTGGCGATACAGAAGTTTTCTAAGGGCATGTTTAGAGCTCTGTAAGTGACTGCCTAAACTTTCAGCTGAAGTGAACCCTTGTTGTTTGAATACATTATTCAGGGCCTCCATTGAAATGCACAGCAAGTCCCATGGGCTGTTTGTCCCAGAACTGCAGGGCCATCCATGTGAGACAGGCAATTAAAAGCATTTGGGAAACAGGGATTTAAGGTTTGAAGCCTTGCTGGCAGGGTCTCAGCACACTGACAGAAGGTGTGACTCCCAGCACAGACCCCAGCTGGAACTTTTCATGGACCCTCCTTTCCACCTGTGTGTAATCTGCTGCCATTTCAGCTGAGGTCGTCCTTACTAAAGCCTCCAGTCCCTGCAGACTAAACCCCAATCTGGCCTCATTCTCCCCACATTGTGAGCAGTCAGCAGGCTTCTGAAGAAAATCAATCAGGCTGCCTGAGCCACAGATTTACCATGAAGAAACAGGCTGTGAGGTACTAATTGCAGGGACAGATATCCTTCCTTACCAACCCATGGCAAGACAACCAACACCAGCACCTCCATTGTTCATTATGGGTTAAGAAGACTTGTGCACACACCACTCCACATCTGCTGAGGCTGCACACAGACCAGCTGCAGGGAGAAACCCTGACCTTCCATGTCATCAAGTAACTTACACAGACTAAGACCTCACCCTTCTTTTTCTTTTGTTTTTTTTTTTTTCTTTTGGTTTTAATTTTTCCACTGTACTGTCACTCCTCCATGACAGACTTTTATCAATACCTTACAATTTTTTTTTTGTTATTTGACAATTTACTGGCAGGCTGGGCATATAAATACATTATTAAATGCTTAAAAGCAGTAAAACATGTTTTACCATGGTCCCTCTAACATGACTTCTTCAGATAATGGTGCTTGGTATCAAGCATTTATTCCCAAAAGATACAAAGCTTCATCACAGAATAGAAAACTAGGATGGAAATACTTGAGAACATGTTTAAGATGAATTTCCTCTTGCACAGCCAAAGCCTGACACAGCTGTAAAACCTTGTAGCAATCTCTGTAAGAACCTAATCCTGTGTGATTCTAGTACCTGGTGTACTGTTACTACAAGTAATCTCACCCTTGAAACCCTCCAAGAAGCCAGTTCTCACTGATATGCTAATACAGGATCACTTCAGCAGTACATCCTCAAATGGTATTGCAGATAACTTTGATCCACATTATCACAATTTTCTTTGCTCCCCCCTGGTGACACAAAACCGAGCAACTTCTTTTAGACTACAGCTGCATGCATGGGAAAAGAGGATATAGGGTTGCCTCCTCTTCTTTACTGCAGGTTAAGTGAAAAGGACAAGGTGGAAGAACCTCAGTTCCAGCTCATGGGTGGAGGGTGCTACCATTGCATTCCACAGAGGAACAAGGGACATCAACTCGTAGAGCACAAGAAGAGTAGAAGAGGATTCTGAATCCAAATCTGACTTTATTCCCGGCTTCAGTCTTGGGCACCCACCTGCTGCTTCTCTAGATCTCATCACACACTATCTCTTTAGGATCCCATGCTCAAATGCCGTTTACATCGTGATATTCTTCTCTTTTGAGGCATTGCTCTAAAGAGAATACTTAAAATTTGCTGCTATTTCAGAAGTCAGTTCAGTCATTTGTGAGCAAACCTGTGCTGCTCAGCTGTGTGACACAACAATCATGAATCACACCTCTGCAAACTACAAGATTCAGAATAATAAAAGTGTTGGTTGGCTTCAGTTCATTTAAATGTGGAGTGCTCCTGCTTGTTGTAAGGCCCCAAGGGCCTGCAATTTCATAGCTAAAAAAATTAAAATCAAATTCAAGAAACATTAAAAAGTCAGCGCTTGATCACGCCCCCTTTTCAATCCTGAGGCCACCAGCAGTTTCTCCAATGCATTTTGCCCCTGCATGCAGTTCATTCTCTCCATATAAGATGCCTACAAAGCACAAGGCTGACGTAATGCTCAGACTTGCTGCTCCGTGCTTTCTCAAGCAAGGAAATGTTTCAGAGCCATTCCTCTGCTGAAAAAAACTATGTGGTTTTATAAAATTTTCTCCTAAGTAGCTCTTTCTCCTCTCCTTCCTGTACCAAGCCTGTTGTTCGAAAGCCATGATGGGAAATCAGCCAGGCTTAAATCACGGCCAATATCTGATATGTGCAAATGAGGAACGCCACGAAATATTCAGCCGAGCAGCTTTGTGTTGCTAGGACACCAGAGGTCGGGCAGCACTGAAAGGGCAGATTATTCCCACCCTGGCACAGGGCTCCATTCACAGCTGCCTCTGGGCTCTGCTACCCAGCCCTCCCAGAACATCCCTGCCTCCAACTCCCTGCGCTGGCCACAGTGCCCAGCACACGAGCCCCTCTGCACCAAAAATGCCCCAGTGGGCTGCACATGGCTCTGGCTGATTTGGATCATTTCCAAAGGCTCACTGCAATCTGAGGGAGCCCAGGATACCAGGGGGGCTGCTCCAGAGCAGGGCTCCAGCAGACTTGCAGTGTGTGGTTGGGAGATCTCCTTTAAGCATCAGGAGCCCTGTAACACTGCATTTAAGACCATTTTTAAGTCTAGAGAGGGGAAATTCAAGTTTACAGATGTGATGGAGCTCCCTGTGACCAGCATAGGTGTCTACCTAGCTGACAGCAAGAATTGTGTGGTGGTCCACATGAACAGCCCAGCTCAATCTCACGTAACTGGTGTGTTAATTACTACTGCATCTTATATCTCAGTACATCTCAGAAAGTGTCAGTCTAATTTTGGGATTTTTCTTAGAATTTGGTCCTCTGAGCTGCTGTTCTTGCATTCCTATACATTTTTACATTACATACTCAGGACTTGCTTTGCAGATCTGCAACTGACTAGACAAGAGACAAGACTAGTGGAATGTGTGTATGTGTGTGTTTGCAGGGCAGGGACAGAAAAAGAAGGCAGTTGTTCATTCTTGTGTACATTAATTTCACAAAAAAAGCAATAAATATGTTTTCCTTGGACAGCTTTCTCATAACAGTCCTATTCTAATCTCCCACTGAGAGTTGAAGAGTCTCCTCCTTCAGTTCTTTGATGTTTCTGAGAACTATATCAAAATCAAATTAAGTATTTCTGGTAATTCTGAAATTTCCAGTCTAAGTCAAACAAAAGGCTCCTTTACTGATTTCATCATATTTTATATAAACATGAGATGGAGGAGCTGCGTGTATCACAGCTCTCCGTGCTGCCACAGAGGGCACACACAGGTGAGTCAACATCACCTTGGGCCAGAACAGCAGGAAGCTCCTGTGTCTTCTGCATTGATACTAATTGCATTCAGTAGAGAAAAAAAAAGCCCACCACTGCCACATCATTGCAACAGGTTATGCACTGACAAGCATTAACAACACTTTTTTGTTCCAATTCCTACACAACTGTGAAGTTATAGTTAACTACAGAGTAAATTCACTTTACTTTATTAGCATGGTTCAGGGTTAACCAAAATGAATGGCAATAAACCTCCTTAACATCAATATGGTTATTAAAGTAACTATTTATCTACACATACATATCTAAAGACCAAGAGAAAGAATGACCTATAATAAATGGTAACAGTACATCAGGATCTAACTAATGTAACACTCAACTGCCTTCTGAGTGATTTAATTGTGATGCCACTGCTCATCTCCAAGCCTGCAAAATTCACAGCCATGGATGCTGGTCAACAGCCCTTTGTTTCAGTAAGGTTTAGTTCCATCTCCACTTAGTTACATGAACTACACATTTGGTTGACTCTATCCATTTTTAAGAGATTTTGTCAAGAAAACTCCTGCCCTTACTTAGGGCTTTACAATCTGTTGTGTCATATTCAAATAAGAATATGCCTGTTCTTGTCCTAGAAGTGGATTTTTTTCTATCCTCTGCCCTTTTTTATCCCTCTTTCTATCCCATACTTTCTGGTCATGATGGAAACAGGCTGTTGAGACTCCATGAGTAGTTCAGTGCATTTTCACTGTTGCCTTACCAGCACTCTTTCTCTGCGAACTGGCCAGCTGCATGGAACACACACAACTGAAAGCAATGGATGTAAAAAGTCTTGTCTTCTCTGTGCAGAAGATTTGTGACTTTAGGCTGGGCATGCACTGTAAGGGAGCTGCACAAATGTCTCTCCCCTTCACAGCTGCGTGACAAGAGGTATTGTAGCTCCAGGTGCTCTGTTACATGCTGGCCAAAGCAGCATCAAACCAGTAACAACTTAAGCAAAGCACTTACATGTGTGCTTGGAGCTCATTGAGGCCAATGAGATGTACATGTCCTGTAAGAACCAGGCTGATTTGAGATGCACTATGTTGTGCATGCCAGGGGTCACAGGGAAATGCAATTGTAGATGGCTGAACAGCCATTTCTTCCCTGAGAAAGTCCTAGGCTGGCTTAAGTGTACAAACCGACATAACCCTTAATGTTTGACTCAGAAGGGAACACTTGAGATAAAATCAGCTTTCCTAAAAGCAATTTTGTTTGACATGTGAATTGTTTGCCTACATTAAAAACTTCCTTGAAGCTAATTTAAGTGCTACACCACTTCTAATAAAAAATCATCATTTCTCCCTTTGAAATACTACTTTTAGGCGATGAGTCTGGTCACTGTTTCTTTTTGGCTAAGTATGAAGTATGCACAAATGGTGTGTTTGGCAAGCTGCAGATGGACATTCTCATCTTCATCATGCTGAATCTAGGGCAGCCATTCATTTGAGAAAGCCAGTATCACAGATGATTTGGCATTTATCTGGCTTTCTGAAAGTGGATGTCTTCTCTCAACCCATCTACATTATCTCTGCTTCACTAAGAAAGGTTTGGAGACCCCTTCAAAGCACCTACTTGCCACATAATTAGGAGATTTCTAGACCTATAGAGAGCGAGTTTCAAAAATGCCATGATTGATTACATCATGTAAACAGTGGAAATAGAACATAACACTATGAGTTTAGTGTCAAACTTGTCTTCTCTACACTAGATATTGTATAATGCTCATGGGTGTGTGCCACAATCCAAGGTGGCTGCCAAAACAAAAAACTTGCCAGTGTCCCAAATGATTTACATGGTGCAATGGGCTTCTTGGCAATCAGCAACTTCACAGACCTGAACTGTGTGCGCTTGCCTGGTGCTGGGGACCAAGCCACAAAAAAAACCACTGCCCACAAAGCCTGAGGAGTCATGCTGCTATCACCTCCCCAGCAAAGCTCCTGTAATCAGCACCAGCTGCCCCAGCTCCCTGTTGCCTCAACAGGGAATACACATCAGGAATGTGGAGAGGAGACAAACTAACGACAGCAACCTCAAACCTCATCATGTGTCAGCCAAAAACTTCTTATAGGTTAGAATGACCACCCTTGCATCTCTGATGATGTCCTCAAACATGGACTTTACAGCTACTACATTTCATTTCATACAACTGAAACCAAAACCTGACTTCTATTGAATGTGTGTTAGGAATGGACCTGTCTTGTTACTGAGGTTTATAAACTGCCTAAACCCACCAGAAACAGTAAATTCTAAGTGTAAGACAACAAAGATAAAATGCACTTTCAGCATTTCAGCATCTTTGCTGCATCCTGTGACTAAATTAAGAAAACTCACATATATGTCTGTATATAAACAGATAGATACAGTCGAAGAGAAAAAGGTTTAGTAACTGATCCAAGATCTAGTCTCAACATTAACTTCTGCTCTTCACACAGATTTTGTGTTCTGAAGGTAGCTTTGACAAAGATCTGTGAATAGCTGGGACAGCACTCTAACTTTCAGTAATCTGTTTTTTATGTTATAACCACTGTTAAGCTTTCATTTATGTTACAGGTTGTAACTACATTTTTTTGAATAAGCCAACAAATAAGAAACAAAATAAATCCTGTCTTTTTTGAAATGAAGAAGATTTAGCAAAAGAAATACAGAATACATATCATCAATGTGCATACAACAAAACCAGCTACATTTTGACTTATCACTTCTGCTACCACTTGGGGTTTAAAAGGACATATTTTAACATCAATGAGAGAAGAACAACTACAAGTTATGGCAACACTGTTTCCTGGTCCCATAGGCACTTTATCAGATCATGTACCCTCCATCTAGATTTGCAAGGCAAATCCAGGGCTGCACTTAGTGAGACCAGAGTAAAACTCCCATAGACTTTAATGATGCAGGATCAAACCCAATCCCTTCTTAACAGGTTCTTTCAAGCAATTTTATCCTAATTTTCTGCCCTGTGGCTGAATTCTAATGTTTGCAGAGACAAGCACTTTAAGTGGGAAAGCAAGGCAGAAAGCGCAGATCCCAGAAGCAAAGGCAATCAGTGAACAGCACTATTTTACCTGCTTTTTTAGAGGGTTATTTCATTGGGGGCAGAAGGGAGAGCTGACACAGCAAAGGTCAAAATATACCAACAGCATGCTGTGCTGTCCTTTCAATTACTACTGCAATAATTTTTTTTTCCAGGCATATTACATTTCCTGTATTTCTAGGGCAAAAAAATTAGTGTTTCAAGTGTGCTCCATCAAAGTTTCTCCAGTAAAACTACAAAATTAATTTAGACTTCTGAGTTCTGAAGATACCTTGCTTAACCCCCCCCACCCTGAATACACTTGTCCCCAGTCTTACTTTCTTATCATGCAATCAATGCAAAAATACATGCTTTATGCATTAATAAGTGGCAGGAATACTATAATCCTTAATTTTACATAGCTGGTTTTCCTGAATCTACACTATGGACTGATCAACAGAAAAGATCTTTCTCCAGAAAGCAGCCCATCAGTACAACAGAGGTCTTCCCCCCTCTGCACACACAGCTCTACTTCTGTCGACTTTTTCCCAGCTCTGCAAACAATCACCCCTTTAACTTTTACACAAAGTGTGATTTATTAAAGCAGACTGCTTGGCAGCAAAGCTCTCCTGGCATTCGAAAATATGATTAGACCAGTAATTTTTTTTTTTTTAATAAACTTGATTCTGCATCCATTTACCCTCTTTAAAATAAAATACAAGCGCAGAAACATTTCCAGTACAGCTTGCTCAGACAAACTCCAGGTACTTTCTATTCTTTTTCTACAAGTCCACTGCAGCTTCAAGTATGCAAGATTAAAATAATTTAAAAACCTGCATGAATTAAACCCCTTACCTTTTAAGATGTTTTCCCCCTTCAGCGTTCGTCCATTGTGAAAAACTGAATCTTTAGCAGTTGCAGCTATGCACACACACACACACACACAAGACACACACAGAACAGAGCTTTCTTCAGCTCTGGTATTTCAAGTCTTTCATGTGATATCTTTGGCTGTACTTGCTTAATTCATTCCTGCTGCTACTCAAAGGAAGTCAAGCCTAGCGAGGGCTGGCTCTACAGCAATCACTGAAGATATTCCTGACTAACAGGACACGAGGGCTAATCTCACCTTATAGCCAGCAGGAATGTAAATATATTTCACAGCCAACAAATTCCTAAACCTTAAGAGATAAAATACACAATATGCCCTAAGACACAGCTTAGCAAGGAAGAGACTTGTGAACTTTAAAAAGTTTTTGCTAAAGAACAATGCTCTGTACCCCAGTGATGCTTTTGGAGCTCTAGAGATATCTATTTATCATGGACTGTGCATGTTCCCTTGGAGTAGTTACCATGAGAACACAGCAAACAGGATTTGAATGTAAATTGCCATTTAGAGATGGGGGGACTTTTTTTTTGTAGTAGTTAAAGAAGAAAACTTCCAGAGCTTGATGTAGTACACAGTTTTTAAACGCATACATTTGCATGACAATGTTTGCAATTCAAATGCTTGGTAGAGCGAACAAGAAGGAAGAAAAGCCAAGTTCTTTGCTGGTATTTATAAAAAGCAAATACTTGGGATCAGTAGTTGCAGTTCCACAATTGCCTATATATGCCACATATAAGGGAATTCATAAGCCACAAAAAAAATCCATCAGGTGGCACAACATGCAAGAATCATTGTAGTGCCTGAAGTCAGCTGTAGGCAGTAAGATCCTCTGCTGCTGGCAGATCAATTGCTGAAGCAGTCAAAATCTTTCTCACTTCTAGATATTACACTGAACTACACAGCAAACATTGCACATTAAAAATATCCCATCCCCGGGCATTTGATTTTTCCAAAGGATTGTTCTGATACTTTGCCATCTGGGCCACCCCCATCCAAGTCCCTCCCGAAGCAGCAATTGCTCCCCATGTGTCCCTCCATCCTGCTTACATACTGCCACGGTTACTATCCAAGATCCAGAAACTGCTCCTACCACTTGTGGAAAGAGTCCTACCAAATGGTACATGCTGCAAAACATACAAAACTCTTGTTTGCCTGCTCTGCCTGGAGTTGGGTGCAACCTTTACAGCAGAGTGTCTGCTCCCTCACCTGCAGCATCCCATCTCAGCTCTCTGTCCCTAGCCTTAAACAGCTCAACTTTAAACTCCTTAACCACGGTCACTGAAAGACAAACCCTAATACACTTAGCAAAGGAATGCCTCCTCAGCCCTGCTTAGCAAACAACAAACCTTGATGAAGAAGAACATGCCTTGTCTGGGTGATTGCCCGGAGAGTGGAATGACCTACTTCAGCCCAGCAAGCGGGGATACTCTGAGATGGGGACAAAGGGACAACCCAGTGGCTCTCAGGCAGCATAACCAAGAGGCTGCACCACAGCAGTGATGGGAGTGCTCTTTCAGAGAGGATCCTGAAGAGATGTATGGCTTAGATGTAGCACAAACACCTTGTTCTTTCAGACAGGGATTCAGATTCACACGTAACATTACCGCCAGCACTCTGCGAGCAGGAGTGATTGCTTTCCTCACACCCACTCTCCTTACCACTTTTACCTAAGGAATTAAGTCTTCTAGTGCCTGACCTAATTACTCAAGTGATGTGTAGGAAAATGATTCAGCTGGGACATACTCCACAAGTCTTGATTTGAAACTATGTAATTCTGCAAAACCCCAGGCGACAAGATCCAGGTAGCTGAATTAAGTGGCGTTGGCCAGGCACGACACCACACCTCCCGACTGCTCCTTTCTGGTTATGAATAATAAAGCCTTATGAACTAGTTAAAGGGTGAGAAGGATAAATAGTTTGCAATTGGCCCCTTGCACTTGTTGACCTGAGAGATCAGGCCAACATGCTGTGTTTTTGGGAGGAGTTGCTCTCCTCCCAAATGATGAGCCTGAGTAGCAGCTCCCCGAGTCTGACCCAAGCTGGCCAAGCAAGAGCAATCTGTGCTCATAGCCTGTGGCTCTGCTGCCTCCAGAAGCAATGACTGCAGTAACTAGCAGCCAGAAAGCTTTCTCAAACCAAGTATTTATTGAGAGCAACTGAGATTAAAGAGAGATTTTTAAAAAAGGCAATAAGGATCTGAGCTGCTTATACAGCTGGAAGTGAATACTGCTAGACCTTAACTTTCTACAGATAGCCACACACACACCCAGCAGCTCCACCTGGGCTATATCATCTATTTCCTCTACTTTCAAAGTATGACAGAGTAACTATTAACGTGATCAGGCTATCTATCACCTTTTCCTTATGGACAGCAAGTCAAATTTACCTGTGATCTGCTAGCTTTCAGTACTAGACACCACTGCAGCTTTGCTGCAGAAGAGCTACCCCAGGGCTTGGCAACTGACTAAACCATAGAGACACCTCCATTTAGGGCCTAACACTTTCTAGCTTTTAACTGCTGGGCTCAGCATCTTTAAAACCCACAAAGGCATCTGCTCCTCTATAAGGAGACCCCAAGTCTGCTGAATGTTACTGTATAAAGCAAACTCTTGGTATACAACTCCAGTAGGATGGGCATTGAAGTTTGGAACTAGACCACCTTATTAAGGACAATTTTTTAAAATAAAGACTTCTGAAAGCAAAGTTATCCAGAAGCTTAGCAATCCTGTGCTTCAGGTACAGTAGAATACCCTTGAAGTTCGGAGTTTCTCTCCCTGAATCTTTCAAGGTTATGTGTCAGTGCTCTTCCCAATGCAGCACCATTAGACTTGCACTCCTCTCATCCATATTTCTGCAAAAAAAAAAAAAAAAAAATCTCCCTAGAAGGCAAACTCAGTAATTCATACAGTCAAGTCTCAAGATGACAATACTGCAATTCCAGCTTGACAACCAGCTCACCTACTGCATTCCCTGCACTTGTACCTGCTCCACACCCTGCACACAATCACCCTTGCAGATGGGGTCAAGCTCTGCTATCACTGTTCCTTTGCACTGCATTCCTGAGCTGTACTTCTACCTGGTGTTTAGGCTGGTATCATGCTATACTTACATTTGTAATGATTCAGAGTTATTTTAAGAACACAACTTTAATTCAGGCGCCAAGCAAAATAGGTTTGTATCTTATTTCACATTACAGGACAAACTGCTTGCTATTCCAGGGTGTCTCATGGTCATTAATGACCTATGCCTCAAAGTACACTGCAGGTGCCAATAGCCATACCTTGATCCCTTCAAATGGCTCTGTCACCAGAAGCAATGTTAACAATCTTATTGCCTTGATACTAATTTTCCCAGAATGAATATGGAGCATGATAGGACTCTAAGAGCAGTAGACCTCACAGAATTTATTACAGACTTTTTTCTATCAGTCTTCCTTTGAACTGCTATGGTATTACCAGTTTCATTTTTCCTGTTGCTCGCTGTAGCCCCTACCTGCAGTAGGTTTACAATACAGGTTTAATTTTGTCTCACTTATTTACCTGACCTAATTAAATTTTAAGATTTAAAAAAAGTTAATGCAAAAACCTGAAGAGAAACAGAATTGCCCCTTTAGAGACCACAAGGTCTGAGAAAGGCAGCTTTTATCTTGACAGTGACAAGACCATCACTACAACAGAGGAATAAGACAGACATTAAATGAGCACACAGGGAAGTGAGTAGGCACCCTGCAATCCTGTTGCCTGGTGGCACACACCAACACAAGTTTCCTACAAAAACAATTTAAAAAGTGAAATTTTTGTCTACATCAAATACTTCATGTGAACTATAATTAAGCTAGGATTTTGTCTATCAGGACCAAACTGGCCTTAGATCTGTAACCGAAGAGAAGTGCATGCATGCACCTATTTATGTGCAGGAGAGAACAGCCACATCTGAACCTGCTGAAGTTTCAAGAACAGGGGATTAGAAAAACAAGCTGTCATAACTGAGGTTTTGAGAGACCAGCACAGCTGAGGCCCTGCAGATGCTGGAGAAGGGGCCACTCACTATGATTATACCAGTATCGTGCCACTGGAGATTATGCCAATATATTTTCAAGATATAGCCTAAATAGAAAAGGGAACCTGAGAAAGCACTTGAGCCAAGCTGCCAAGGCTGGCTGCTTCTGGGCAACAGGAAAACTTCTGTCTCTGAAACAGCTTGAATAGGAAGTTGAGATCTTAAATTTACTCTGATCTGTCTCCTGAATACCACCAAGGCTTAGCAACTTTATTAATAGCAGCAAGCTGGAAGAAATATTCAGCTGATGAATGTAGCAATGGCTGCAGCTTCTTTTAAAAAGACAGTCTTTTTTTTGTTGTTGTTGTTGGTTTGGTTTTATTGTTGGGGTTTTTTTGTAGTGGTGTTTATTTTTTAACTTAAGGTATATGAAGAAAAGGAGACAGAGATCAGAAAAGGCAAGGTTGCAGGGAGGAATCATTATCAAATAGAACAGGAGACAGAAAAAGAAACATGAAACCAAGAAACAGAGAAAGGTGTGCTAAAGTTCAAAGGGATGAATTGATACATAGTTGTGCCAGCTGCAGTGAAGATAAGGGGAGCTGAGGAGAACGACACTTCATTAGCAGAAAGCACTCATTAAGCATACCAAGTGGAAAAGTTTCCATGTTACGGATAGTTCAGAACAGATTGGAAATTGTGAAAACAGATACCCTGATTGTTCTGGGGTCTCCCAAAGATTAATGGGTCCTCTGTCCTTCTGTCTGAGGCCTGCCTGCCGAAATGTCTTGTGACAAAAGGTCACGTACTCCATGCGCTCCCTTTAGGAAATTGCACTAATGAGTGTAGAACCTGCTTTCATATGTAAATGTTCAGTGGTTTACTGCTTAAGCTGAATTGTTTTTGCTTGCCACTGCAACATATTTAAAAATGGAACTTTTGAAAAATTAAAACAATGAAATAATTACTGTAAATTATCACATCTGCTACCAACATGAATACACTTCAATATCTAGAACAGCAGAGAAAGTAGTTTGCTATACATTCTGCTTTTCAAAGGCTTGAATTTGACTTCTATTTGCTTAACTTCATTCATCTACAGAATTCAAACACACTTCTTGAGTTTCTGCAGCTCCTTCCCTCTAGTTACAAAGGATGTTCACCAATAGGTGTGTCCCCTATTTGTACCCAATCCAGAGAGGAACAAGTAGATGGAGATGGCTTTGCTCCCAATAACACAAATTCAGCTCTCTCCTTGATGAATCTCTCTGGTCCAGCTCTCCTTTAATGATGTGTATTTCAAAAAAGCAGTAAAACACCCCTTTCTTCCACATACTTAGGTATTTGGCAAGCACTGTTAAACACTGAGTGACATTTATCATTCCATATCACAATGACTGCAGATGGAAAACACAGAGGAAAATGCTCAGTGAAGACCTTTACTTTCTTTTGATCCAAGTTTATTCCACTTCAGTAGCTCATCCGAGTATTTCAAGCAGTTTTTTTTCTAACCAGCCCTGCACAGTGAGTCATGTATGTGGTGACCCCTGGTAGTCCATGCACAGCTCCTGTGACTCTGAGCCGTGTTGGTTCACAGCAAACTGAGTCACCTTATTTTCCTTTGTCTAACTGAAAAGAAGCAACATGCTGTATGAGAGGATAAACTACAAACCACTCAATGGGATGTGCACCTACAGAATCCAGCAAAGGTACACAGCAGCCAAATGCTGGTTTTGTGCCTGCTCCAATACCTGCACTGCTGCAGAAGGAAAGATACCACCAATGTCACAAGGTCAGCACTAAAAATCACTGCACTGTGTCTGTTCAATGCGGAGTGGGGGACAGACAGCAGCATACAGCAGGCAAAACTTCCAATAGTGAATCCCAAAGGTGCATTTTGGTAACACTTCAATGAAGAATGCCATTGACAAGCATTTATATATGGCTTTCCTTGTCATTTTCCGTCAAGTCTTCTCCTGAGTCAGCTACAACAGAGAAGCTCTGTGACACTTGACTCTTGTTCTTCAAACAGTATTTCTTACCTAGTAAAGCCATTGATTCAAATTAAATTTGCAACCAAATAAAGGCAAATGGAAAACAAGTACAACCATTTTTGCATAAGATTTCAGTGAGATTTTACATGTACATTGAAATGGACTGTCTACAGAAATTTCCCAATCTGTTCCTGCATGCACTCCTGCAGTTAGACGTGGTCCTCAGTGACTGTCTCAAGCTTCTTCTCCTTGTACAGCTGCTAATTCTGTGAGAATTGTGTCTTAGTGTTAGTAAAATATATGTGCAGATACAGTAACACACACCAAATTTGTCAGGGATGAAGCATTTTAGTGGGAAAAGACTGGAAGAACAAGGAACATAGGAGTGGAAACTCAGTTTTCCTTGCTATGGAAATGCAACAAGTGCCTGGTTCTTGCATCAATCACAGCAAATCCTTGTACCCTTGCTACTGTGGAGATGAGCCTTACTAGTCAGGTATGAAAGGAAAGATAAGGAAAACCCGTGAGTTTGTTACCGGAATCCTTCTATTTAATGGTCATGGGGCTTCCAGACAGGAACAGGAGCAGGGAAGAAAACAAGCTGCCTTCCTTCTGTGATCAGGGACTTTGCTAAACCCACAGGCTCACAAATCCCAGCTACTCGCCAGGGCTCTGTCATCCACGTGGGGTTCTGCTGCCTGGTGGCTTCACATCTCAGAGTACAATACACCTCAAGACACAGAAAGTTGTTTTTATTTGCTTCCAGGCTGCTCCCTCTTGCTAAGGTGCCCAAAATCTGCATGTTGTTTGGCACATCACAAATAGCAGCACAAAAGCAGAGTTAACAGTCAGCAATGGAAAACATGTAAAGTCAAGGATGTACTGTCCAGGTAGCACTAAAACCTACAATGAAATCCACACATTTGTTTTGTTAGTATCCTGATTAACTAGGCAGCCCAGAAAAATGGGACATGTAAATATGAATTTATAGTAAAGTCAACTCAGAGATTTGCCACGTGAAAACAATAAATCAGATTCACTAGCGCCTCTGCCTGTTGCATTTTTGACAAAAGCAGACCATGCCTGAATAACAGTCTATTATGCCCAAAACAGATGTGAAAAACCCCAGGATATCAGAACCAGGCTAACAATATTAATTTCAATGACTACTGTACCATTACCACTTCATTTCTAGAGAGCCCTCCAACATAATTAGGCAAATCTTGACACTGCCTTTTATTATCTGTAACTTCAAAGACAAATTGATATTGTAAGCCTTAGTTTCCAAGCCTGTTTTAAGAACAAAAATCTGAAACAGAACAAAATATCCAGCATGTACAATTCTAGGTATCTTCACAAATTGAAAGACTATAAGTTTGACAACAAAGTCATTCACACCAGTTTTTCTATACACATGTGAATCATTGCCTCTAGTGACCTAAAACAAACTTTGCGATTTTAATATTTTCTCCATAAAAAGGCTCTCACAGAGTTGTCACACAAGAAGTGCAGCCTTCTACCTTCTGTTTATAACCTTCCTTAAAGCCAGTCATTTAGCAGAGTTGTGAGCAATGACTATTAAAGAGCTGCATAGGCCACGTGCAAAAAAAAAAATTCAAAAGCCCTTCCCAATGCCTTCCCCTTGCAAAGCCTTCTACAAAATCAGTGAAGAATGCTACCCTCTCCTTCACACAGTGGTAAATAACCAGACAGGCAGCAAAAGATTAGGCCTGAGATGTACAGAAAAGATGGACACCATTTAAAATCTTACCTTCTGCACGTTGGGTTTGATGCACCGAACAAAGAAAGGGTTTGAAGAACTCAGCGTTGCCATTAAAGAATGAAGTGATTCCTGAAACACAGGTAGAGAGAAGACAGCACTTCACAAGCTGGATTTTTGTCCAAGGAACATAACCCTGGACAAGAGCCCCTGCAGCTCAGCACTGCAGACAGCATCTAACTGCAACACCTAGTGGTGCACACCAGAAGTTACTGCAATGTGGAAGCTCTTGCTTCCAAACAGACGGGGTCAGTACGTGTGTGCTAGCTTCTTCCACTGACTCTTCTGATCAAAACTGGCATCACCATTTTACAGTGAACAAGATTCACAGATAAATATGAAGAAAACTGTTCATAAGGAAACACCAAATTGCTGTTTCAGGGATCTTTCAAATGACTGCTTAAGACTCATAATCCACATTCCCGAACAGCTAAACTTGAGCAAGTCAAAGGGAAGGATAAGGGGTCTGTGGCAAAATCCAGCAACTCAGATTTCCTCTTTTCATTTCAACCACCCCAAACCCACTCATTTTCCATCTTCCCTGAAGAAAACAGGTTTTTTCCTAGCTTTAGAACTCTGAATGATCCAATGCACATTAGAGTATCAGTTGTCTCAACCTCAGCCTGGAGATAAAAATCATAAAATCCCTCAGTCCTTTTATGATTATTACTTTAATTACACATCCGCCCCTTTCCCGCCCGAGCCATCATTCCATATCTTATTCCAACTTGCCTCATTCTGTATCATTAAGTATGATGAACCTTTTTAAACTGAAGTCTTGCATTTACTTTGCAGAGATACAAATGATTGTACAGAAGAGGAGCTCAGGCTCTGAAGAGCCCACAAAGTTAGCAATGGTAAAGTTACACCCCTCAAAGGTGGCACTTTGTGCCAGGCAGCAGAGAGAATACAGAGAAGACTGCCAAGGAGGCAGAAAGTGCACATTTTAAAGAAGCAACACTGTGTGTCCTGCCATATGTCTTGGAGCAAAACTGTCAATGTCAGTCTGTTATAACAAATTCTTGCTTTAATCTGCAGACCAAGCACTTACTTGGTGATTGAACATGCAGTGATAAAGGCAGCAGGCAGAGTTATGGCTGTGCACAGGAGCTGGTGCAGGGCAAAGTGAGGAAACAGTGAAATAACTGGGAACATAAATGGTAGTTCTTAGTTCGTTTGCCTTTGCTAGCCTATGGACCAGGGAGCTGGGCAGCAAATATTAAACAGAACATACAAAGACGAAAATCTTTGTGTAAAGACAAATATTTATGGCTTTGAAAAGTAATGGCTTCATTCATATTAAACCCATGTGAACATTACATCTGTGGATAATTCTCTCATCCCAGGCTCTCACTTGCAGATTGGAAAGTTGGTCAGTCTAAACAAAAATGCTTTAAACTATTTTCACTTTCACCTGTGGTACAGGCAGCCAGATTCTGCACAGTGCTGCAAGCCTCTAAGTCACTGTCAGGTGATGAGCTAATCTGGAGCTTGCCCTGGTAATCAACAGGCTGAAACAGATGGTATCTAAACCCTGCTATTCTGCATGCACCCCCAGGCCTGCATTTAGGCAGGTCATCAAATGAAAAGAAGAGTCAACCAATTTATCATGAGAATAAAACTGTGAAGGCAAAGTTCTTATCTTCAGTTGAAATAAGATGGACTAATCCCTGTAAGGCTTTAAAACATGTAAAAAACACCCAACCTAATTCTCTGGGGAAGGCGTGATGTGAAGGTCAACATCTCGTAAAGCAGCCCAGCTGGTTAATGGCCAGTTACTGCAGCATTAGATAAGAGGCAATAATGTTTTGATTTCATGTTTTATCACCCTTATGTTTTCCAGGGCCCCTAACAGAGAACAGAAGGACTACTACACTTTGTTCTACTTTGCCAAATGAGTGAAAAAATATGGTCTGCTTTTGTAAGGTTAACATTTTAAAGGTCTACTTTGCACATATAGAAATAACGAAGTGGAAACAGTACCTTCAGCTACCCCAGAAAACCAGCAAATAACACCATCTCGTGACAAGACATGGATACTTCTGAGATGAGTTATGGTAGCACAAAGCAAGCTGTCCTGAAAATGCACCAGTGTTTTTTAATAAAAGATGTAGTGTGTGCCCCAGCATACACTCCTTGCTGTTCTGTCCAACACTTAGCAATAGTCTATTAGGATAAAATCTGCCCTTAAGGGGTTTGAGTCTGCTCTTCTTTAAAAAAAGTGAATGAACTCTGCAAATGTATATTAATTCAAACAAAATGAAAGGCAACTAATCCAGACTTGTACTCAGGCAATTTAGGAGACGTTTCATGCCAATCTTTCCCTTTTAAATAATTTGCAGATAGACTTTATGCTAGATTTCAATTTGGTGCCATTTTTGATGAGAGGCTATAAAGCCTCATAAAAAGGTGTTTAACAAAAATGCCTTCCAAACTTTAAGTTAAAGCAAGGCAACACCTTAATAAGGTATTTATTCAGCACTTATTTTTCTTAGCGTACAGGCACTACTGTAAGGCTTTGTGGGATTTTGTGGCTGGATTTAGATTATAAAGACAAATCAGGACAAGAGAGACCAATTTCACAGATGAACTTTAAAATAAGAACAAACAGGCAAATGGGGAATGCAACAGGAGTTTTATGGGGATGGGGTGATGGAAAGGTTAGTGTCTACTTGAAGCTAGCCAGGACAGTCAATCAGTTAATTAGCAAGGGCAGTGTCATAGGAGAGCAGCAATGTTTTCATGCTCAAGTTTTGCCTTTTTCAATCTGCACCTGCTCCTTACTGACCAGGGTCTGTCTATCACTGATTAGCTACAGAGCAGAGGCGACACATTAACTAACCTTGAACTGGAGACTGACAGTAGGTTTTCGGTGCTTGCTTCCACATTTAAGAGTGTCCTGATTGTTGCGACTTGAAACGTGTTCAAATAGATCATAGATGAAATCAAGACTGAAATGGAAAAGGAAAATAGTATTTCTGAAGTGTGTATTAACAGACTATGAGGTTCACCACTGTAGAATGCAAAGAAAGCACCGTCTCTTAACAAGAAGCTCCACCATCAAAAACATGCTTATTGATTTTCTCCACAATCTTTAATAAACAATATTTTGCCTTTGCAGAATTTATCCAGGGGAGAAAAAACAAAAATAAAAAAAAACCAAACCAAAACAAGGGAGCTCTTTTTTTTCTCCATTCCAAACACATCATTAGGGAAATGAAGTGTGAAATCCTAGAGGCTTACTGCATTTCACTCAACCAAAACTGCGGCTGACTGCCATCGGAATTGTACCTGAACAAAGACTAAAAAACAAGACTTCCAGCTTGGTTAGGGACGTAACACAACACAGCCACCCATGCAAGCCTCACTTTCAGACAACAGCTGTGCATGCTGTTTTCTACCCTATCAGTTGGGTACTCTCCTCTTAGCTTTTCTACAAAAACACAGACATTTTAATTCAAGCTCCACACAGATGTTGGTGCAAAAGCAAAACCAGGCTCAGCCCATTTTAACTCATTTATTCTTTTTACCCAGATACTTCAATTGACAGATGTTATATCACAAATGTCATAAATCCAGAACAAGTAACATAGAGAGGGAATTTCTTATTAACAGCTTCCCCTGCACAGAAGGGTTTAAGGGATTTACAAACAAGCAACTTGCACAGCAAGGCAGGATGACTGAATGGGATAGGAGAGGGCAGCAGATGAGACAGCAACACCCAGGCTCAGCTCCCTCTGCTTCTGCCATTCCTCTGTGTGTCCTGGAGTCTCAACCAAATGCCTACAAAAAGGGTTGTGGTACCACCACAGCTCACAGGGTACCCCTATAAGGACCCCAAGACCTTACACAGCAGAATGACATGAGACATGCAGGTACCAAAGGCATCCAAGCTCAGACTTTCAATCAGATAAATCTTAATAGTAAGTTCTCCCCTCAAAGCAATTACTATACAGCAGTTTGCACTGTGGTAGTCTCCGACAACAAGAGTTCAACCAAATAGGGAATGCCAGAAATACAAACATGAAGTAAATAACCACACATACACGCTGCCTATGAGGCACTCTGAAACAGTTAAAAACCACGACCACCTTCCAGCATCCTTATTCATTACAGAGCAGCACGTTAGCTCTTTAGGAGCCCCTGGACTGAATAGCAACAATAGTACAATGTAGGTAAACCCAAATTTGTGAGAACCGATTACAGTCAGACCTGCTTACAGGCAACTCTGATATGCTCATTTCTCTGATATGATACGCTCATCTCTATTTCATTCTATGCTGATTTCAGGTCTGTCAAGGTCTGCTGCTATGCAACATCTGAGGTACTCAAATCCCAGCAGAATTAGGTGTTCAATCCTGGCAGAATTAGTTGATACAACAATTCTTAGTACCATGTCCTTAACAAAAAGCACAGAAACTTACCTGCTTTCACGTAACAAGTTCAGGAGATCATCTCTAAAAGTATCTCTGTTCTTCTCCAAGATCCCCCTGACATCATATTGGACCTGGAAGGAAACAGAGCTAGTTCAAACAACAAGTCAAACAGTCAGGCAGCTCTCACAAGAGCAGTGCTGTAAAAAGTGCTGAGGGAACAGAGTGCTTTAGTTAATTTTGAGCAGCCTTGGGGGAAAATTAAGCTAATGAAAGTTCTGCTTGGAATAATTTCAGCAAATAAAGAAATTACCTCCCCAGCGTAGTGCTTCACTCCGAAGTTGTGAACGGCAACCCTTGGTTTTACATAAAAAGGATTGTTCTAATTGGAGGAGGAAAAAAAAAGAGAAAAATATTTGGAGGGGGTTGTCACATAATCCTCACAACCCATACCTAAACAGACTATTGTCTTCCAGTAAACTCACTGGAAGATTAGTGCTCCAAAAGCAAACAAGCAACTCATGATAATAGGATTTGTTAGTCTGGGCTGCTTCAAATGCAGTAATAACAGATTTATAGCACATAAAAAGGCATTATGCTAAACCTGAGCCCCATCTGGCAAAACCATCTCTAAAAGGCACTTTGAAACAGAAGGCTCTGTCTTAAACTGGCAGTTATGATGATTGGTGGATGTGCTTGCATCCCAGAAATTGTGAAAAATAATTCCAGTATCACAAATAAAGGTAACACTAATCTGGACACAGGAAACGGCAAACTTTCAGTACATGACATCAAGGTGAATGCTTTATTACATCAAGGGAAATTGAAGATCTAAATAATCTGCTACTGCAAGTTGACAGAGCTCTCATTAAGAGTAGAATTTGACTTATTCACTACAATAGAAACCTTTAAGTGATCAGCAACAAGGATATGTTCTTCCAGTAACCCACTCAGCCTTGACAACAAAGTATATGGATTGCCATGGAAGTAGGATCACATCCAAAAAAGCCTCTAGAACTATGCACCCGCATGTTTGAGCCATGAATTTCTACAGAAGCAAAGAGATCCCACATAATTTGCACAGTAAATATCAGCAAAACATCACATACAGCATGCTGGGCATTCAACTTCTCCAGTAAGGTGGAGTCAGTAGCTTGAGGAAAATGGCTCTCCTCATTGATGAGTGCTAGTAGTCCCAATTTCTAGAACAGCAAGAAGAGGCAGAAGATGAATTAGTGCATGGATGGACACAGCTGTTGCCCCCAGTTTGGAAAAAAATCACAGTCCTTGAAGTTGCTGTGTGCAGAGAGGCACAAAACCACTCATATACAACTAAAACCCCACTCTTGAAGGTGACTGTAATCCTGTTTTTCTGGCATCGCTCCTTTTGAAATATAGAGCATATGATCTATGGGCAAAATAAAGAAAAACAAGCTACTGGAAGGATCAGTTCTCCTGATGTAGGTAGTTTTTAGATGCATACAATGACATTGCCCCAGAATATATCCCCAGCCTCCAAGATCTCCAATGATCAGGAGTCTGAAGAGTTTGAAGAGTAAAACAGCCTTTCAAAAAAGGTTCTTCCATATAATTATCCACACAGTTGTTGAACCAATGCAAACTTTCAGTGCCCACAGTGCCCAGGGGCAGAGCAAAAGACACACAGTTTAACTTCACCCTGCATGAAGCACAACCTCCCTTTGCTTTACATATGCCTCTGTGTAATTTCCTTTGATGCTCCTCACTTCTCATGCTAGAAGAGGTGGTAAATAAAGCAAGCTACCCCACAGTTAATTGATGGGTCCAGCAAGTTCCAGATTGATCCAGCCTCTCAGAAAAACACGGTTTTCCAGGTGCACATTTTAATAAGCCACTTCCCAAGGGCTCAGAGCAGCTCCTGAAAAGCCACAGTGCCCTGACTGCAGTCACATCCTGCCAGCTGGATCCCCTGCCTGCTGCCATTGGCTTCTGTGCTCGTCTGAACTCTTGCAGCCACACACCCTGCCATGGAGATAAGCTCACACAGCCCGCCTTGTACTGACGGCAAGAGAGAGCACGGATCAAATGATTCTTTTTAAGCATCTCCAAATATTGCTTTTGTATATTATCACACGTGGAGAAAAGTTGCTGCAAGGAAAAGAGCTCACAATATAATCCTTAACATAGTCATACATGAAAATGATCTGATTAAAAGTTTGCTATTTAAACATGCAAGATCCACCATTCTCTTCACTTGTTCTTTGTGTTGACAAATGTTTTAAAGACATATTGCCTCAGAAGAAAAAATTAAAAATAGGTAACAGTATAAAATTTTTTCTTACCTTTTCAATAAGATCCAAGCACTCTCCATTGTCTGTCCAGTCAATATCCTCCCAAATTAGTCCTTCCCTAAGGAAGATAAAGCAGACCTTTTTATTGAAATCATTTTAATTGTAGAAATTGGACAAGCTGGTGTATTTATCTTGCAAATTACAGCAAAATCAGCTTGCTTTTATAAAATATACAGCTCCACACAGAGATTTTCAAAGGAAGCTAAGGTAGCTGCAAATGAAGACTTCAAGTGAACAGGGTATTGTCAAAATTCTTCGAATTTCTCCTCTCTCTCTTACCTGCTGTATTCCAGTTGCTCCAAGGAAAAGATGTGCTTGTTGAAATACTCCTGAAGCTTCTCATTTGCATAGTTAATATTGAACTGCTCAAAACGGTTTACCTAAAAAGACAAGAAATTTTCAAAAATGCACACACTTCAGGTATTTTACTTTGCAAACAAGGGAATGGGTTAGGTAATAACATGCTTAAAAATCAAATTCCAGAGAAGATGACAAAAATATGTAAAGCAATAAAGCATAAATATCAGGCAATCCATTTGAATAAGCTTTTGAAGCCTACCTCAAAGTTTTCAAATCCAAATATGTCCAAAATTCCAATAGTCTTGAAGTCTTCCTTGCTCCTGATTCTGCTATTGATTTTCTTAATGACCCATGCAAAACACTGAGAATAAAGTGCCATAGCCATAGAATCTCTGCTGTCTATTGCCTGCATTAGAGGGAACACACAACACATCAACCACCCCATGGCTGAGAACTGACAAGACTCCGCTGGTCAGTGTCCTTAGCACAGCACAAAACAAAGTATAATGCAAGCAGCTTCCTATGCCTATGTAGCTTGGCAGCAATTGTATTTTAACACTTACAAGGCATCATGATTTGAGCTTTAACAGTTTAACTTAAAACAGCTGTACATCTATGTGGCTTTAAAATTACGTTTCAGGGCTAAAGCATTCAAAAACTAGGAAATTATAAACTTTTGGTTTGGAGGAAGGAAAGAGAAGTGTAGGAAACAATACCTTAATTTACCCTTTTCCAGAGGGAAACATAATGTTATGCATACCTATTTCTAATTCTGTTCTTGTAAATTTTAAAAATATTTCTCCTGAAAATTTTGAAAAAACATCCCCATGACACAAGTGTCCATAGTGAAAAAAATATCAGTCTACATGTTTATAATTTGAAAAAAATGGGAAGTAATCAGGCTTCATAAACATAACAAGAGACAAGCTATAAGCCCTGGTCAGAATAATAGGATGGGATCTAGAGAGATTATACCCATCCCAAAAAAACTATGTAGTACTTTTGATTACAACCCTGATGCATGAGCTAAGCTTCTGTTCTTGACTGATCAATGATTTTTCTGGACTTGAAGACTAAGACATATTTCAAAGACCCTAAAAACATGTCAAAATTGTGATGCCTTTACCTGTTGTATGCTAAGAGGTGTTAGGATTTCTTCTCCCCTGAGAATCATTGACCTCTGAGTCAATGCTTCTGTTAGCTGTGTGGAATCCAACCCCAGTAACTCAGCAGATCGACCCAGGGCTGGCAAAAGAGAAATACAAGTATCCTTAAATATATAAAGCTATGAAACCAATTTGGTTTTTTATTATTATTATTCTTATTACTACTACAACCACCACCACCATTTAAGATGCTCCTAAAATGACAGGGATTAGAGATGAAAACACAACAAGAAATTCTAGGATACTGTTTTGCTGCTCATGAAAAGGCATAAATATGTGCAACTGAAGGAAATTAGTAGTAGAAGTACATCACAAGTAAGTCACAAATATTTATTTTCCTCTTAATGCTACACGTCAAGAACTCAAACAATCTACTAACACGTTTTTCCAGACAGAAACAGTAATTGACTCTTTGCCCACATGAATGTGTTTCCATTTTGCTTGGGATGATGAGGATAAACCAAGGAACTTTTTCTTCCATGCATACTTTGATCTTCAGTTTTGCTATAATGTGGTATATAAAGCAGTATATAATGCTACTCACTAATGTCATACTTAAACAAACATTTTAAATGCCCACCAGCTCAATCTTTAGACATATCAATACATTCTTTCAGATATATAGCTGAAATATTGAAAGCTCTAAAAAAAGATACTTTCAGTGGAGATCTTGGTCAGGGAATGTATTTGAGCACTTATGTTTTATCAGCTTGAGAATATTTCAAAGAAGGAATTAGATTAAAATAGAATTTCACTACTGTCAGTGGAATAAGTATGTGCCCAAGGTCTTCCCAAATTAAGACCTAGCATCCAGCAGCAGACTACTTTGCCTAACCTGTCAAACCTCATCCTCCCAAAATAACATTTTAATCAACATTTTCAGATGTTAAGAAGCAGTAAAACCTTTTCACTCCTTGTCCTTGCTATGTTCAGATATACTAACAACAAATACGGCTTTCAGAACCCCAAGAAACAGCTAGATTTGGATGCACAGCCTTCTCACCTGTTTTAAAGGACACTTGTGCCCCACCAGCAGTGATGAACTCAACATTTCCCAGATGCAAAATGCCAGCCAACAGCCTCAGAACTTCTCGTACTTCCTCTCTGCTGAACTCCATAACTTCCATTGCAGTCTGGAATGACATGTGAGCTTCTACAATAACATGCACAGACTCAAAAATGGGAGGCCTTAGGAAAGCAAGTCAGGACTAAAAGAGAGCTGGCTCGAGTCCTTTCCTTTGGTTTCATCCCAAACTGAATACACTCTAAGGCATCACTGGGACATCTTGGAACATGTAAGTATCACTCTGCTTTTAAGAAATTTCATTTTGATGCTGTAATGATGTTGTAATTTGCTTTCAAATTCATCATTAAATTCATATAAATATTGGAATGACCCACTGGGTTGTGCATCAGATGCAATTACTATAATTTGAATTATTAATTGATTACCTCCTGCATGTTTTTACCAAAATTTGCCTATTGGCCTTGTAGGTAACAAGGCATGGGGGAGAAAACACAGCAGCATGTAAGATTTGATCATTTTTGTGCCCAAACATGCACCTTACCAATGTGGTCTGACAACTTCCAGTCAAACTGAGGAAGAAAGGTAGCTATATAAAAAGTGTTGAATTTATGAATAAGCAATATGGCAACAATCAAAGCTCAACTACATAAATGAGGAGAAGAGCAAATACTAAAATATCAAAAGAAACACTAAAACAAGAGGAACACATGCTTTCCTTTGACACAGAAGGGGTAATTGTATGCCTCTTGAAATAAGCAAACTTTCCAACTTTGGGTGTAATATGAATCTGTCTGAGACCAGATTACAATTTTGTACCCTTACAGTCAGACTCATTGTGTTATAGTCACTGCAGGTGTTTGACAGATGACACATTTTATTTTTCATAAATCATCCATTACAAATGGAAAAGCCTCAGACTCATCCCACAATTCCAAGCAGGGTACAAATAATGGTTGAAGGTTTATTTTGTAAAGAAGACCTCTCACAACAAAAGGGCAGCAGCACTACAAGTTCATCTCCCTGCTCACTGTGCCATTCCTGCCTGTCTCCTCTGAAAATGTTTCCCTTAAGCAACATTTCCAAGGCTAACACTGCAATAAAAGCAGACAAAGGAGATGACTACTACAGGAAAAGACGGGTGAGGGTGAGCTGTGGGGGTTTCTGCCCACCTCCTGCTCTGGGAATGCAGCCTGGCAGCCCTGCTCCCAGCCTGCCCACGCTGCAGGCAGCAGGCAAACATCACCTGCCCAACTGATTTCATGGTCTGCCTAGCCTGGGATGATTTGCACAAATTAAATGTCATGATAACCAACTTCAGCATGTGACTGCAATAAAGGTAAGTTACCAACATTTCCAACACTTCCTTCTGCCATACAAGATGAGGGACTTTCACACTGAAAAAATGTCCTGCATCCACTACACATATTGGCAGTTTGGCAAAAAGATTAACATAGCTAAGCAGAAACAGTTTGGTGAAGGGCATAAAACCAAATGTTTTATCTGATTTTTAAAATCTAACACACATCACCTCAGTGCTTACAATACCCAATAAGTGTGGTCGGTATGGACTAATTTCTGTAGAGGTGAGACATAAAGCCACTCAGAGAGATTCCATCAGGACCCAGGTTTTTAATCTGTGCTTATGTTTTCATAACTCTATGTGTAAGTTACTCCATACAAGGATTTCCCAGCTGCAAACTTAGAGTCACAGGTGCTTTGCTGCCTGTGTGAGGCACTGCAGACTCCACCCAGTAGATACCTCATGATTTGGGTAAAGCTTTCACACTGAAAAACAGTGAGATCTATATCTATATCTATATCTATCTAGCTATATATATCTGTAATATAAAACAATGCAGGAAAAGGCAAAGGCATGTAAAAGTCTTACTGACTTCCCAACAGATATTCTTTTCATCTCAAAACATAAGCATTTTGCTAAATTACAGCACACTTTGAAACAACAGAGTAAAAATGAAATACTGGAGGAGAGATAAAGGCATGCTCAAAATGACAGTGAAACATTTTGAGAAAAATATAAATCCCTGTAGGATTAATGCCTCAATGAGAGAGCTGCACATGGAGGAAAGCACAGGAAGGCTTTGTACCCTGCTCTGTCAATGGGCCCCACACACCTGAACTTCCAGCACTTTTAAAGCAAAAGAACTAGGGAAGCAACTCACAATGACTTCCTTGAAAGAATCTTTGTCACTGATTGTCTTATCCACTGTACATCCAGACTGGTTCAGGTAGTGGTAGTTCTCAGGTACAGATAAGTAAAAAGCATCTAATGAGAGAAAACAGGGGGAGTGAAAAGGAATACCAAAACAGAAGTATTCCACAAGTTACTATGTCAGAGTTAAACAGTTCACGATTCATTTGCTCAGAAAATATGACAATGCACAAGACAAGGTTTTATATTAAAATCAGATGGTGGGTTATTTTACTGGGTTTTGTTTTATTTAGCTGCATAATAGAGTTAACTCTACTTTTTAGCATGCAAAGACAGCCAGGCCCACAGGGAGATGCTGAAACAGCTTTAGGCAATTTTGCACATATACAAATGTCATTTCTTTTGTTCAGTGGATTTATTCTTTATGAGAAAGGATTAGAGCAACCAGAATTATTTATCTTTGTTGCTGTGGAGTTATTTAGTACCAGCAAAAATATTCAGTTTGAACACAATGAGGCATGTTTGTCCCCAAGAAATTTTCCCAAGGCCACAGCAGAAGCTGGGAAGAAAACTACCGTCAGCTCAGTGACATTCTTCAGCTAAGTGGGTTCCTTTTTATCAAGTTGAGCTCAAATTCACACTCACTGAATCTCAGCTGAATAAATAACCTATTTCTCAGCTTGGGTTAGTGGGTTACTGCAGTTAAATTCTCCACTGCTGTCACCACTGCTGACTGCTAGCAGAAAACCACTACAGCTGTGTGACTTGTGCTTTGCCACTCACCTTTCTCTCTCTCTTCTATCCCTGCCAGCAGAGCATAGAATATATGATAATTTCTTTCCCCGGGGTTTTGTCTTACTACACGATTCTGTCAAAGTAAAAAATATTTTCCACTTAAGTGATCATTTTTGAAGACAAATTTTTTATCCACAGTTTCACACAAAAATTAAATCAAACACAATTAACTAAGCAAAAGCAAACATCAACTTACTTTTTCCAATAAATCTGGAGCCAGCAAGAAAAACTTCAGTCAAGGAATAAAAATCGATTAATGCAGAAGCTTTTTATAATCTTCCTTCTTTTGTTTGAGACAATAGGATGACTATCATGGTCTTTTCTTACAACATGCTAACCCTGTTTCATACAGTACACCTACAAGAAGATAAATAAAGTAGCAACAATGATAATATTGTAGCAGTTCTAATATCAGCCTATCAACACCTTCTCTTCCATCCCATCAAAACTGGACTTGGCAGATTCTGCGTTTTAAATGACATCTGTTTTCCTTTGCTTTTTTTTTTTTTTCGTAAAGCTTGGAAACAATCTCAAGAATTAAATTTTTCCCATTGAAAAAGCAGTTTATATTTAAAACAGCAGGTAGGATCTCCTTGGAATATTCCTCATCCCCACACCTCTGATGTTCTGGTGGAGCTGGCTCACAGTCTGATTTTGCCAAATGCAGGACAAATCCAAGGATTTAACCCACGCAGACTCAACTGCAGAAATTGAGCACCTCTGCTCTTTCAAGTACTTTTCAGAGAAGCAAGCAGCTTATCTTTGGATACAGTAATGAGGGAAATGACTGACAACCCAAGTTATCGCCAAGGAACCAGGCTGTTTTAGCTCATTACATGGGAAATGCACATGAGCCATGTCACGCTAGCAGTAGCAATACAAAATGCTGCTCCTCCAGGAGTACATACACCCCATGCTGCCACACAAGCATGTGTGCATGTGTGAATTTGGTGTTGCTGCTTCCCCTTCCCACCTACATCAGCTCAATTTAACTGCATATATTTCAGGATGGGGTGAAAGGACAGACAAAGGCAAGCTAGTATTTGGTATTCTCCCTCAGTCTTCCATCAGGGAGGTACAGGGGTGCTACACACAAACAGGGTCAAATCACCAAACAAGGATACAATCCATAATTCTTCCTCCCTGAATGTTTCCTTTCTGACAGATGTTCAGCTGAATAAACTTCCCAAAGCGACTTGAGTTGTTGTTGTAAACAGTCTTTGCATTGCCGAAAGCTTCCATAATTGGACTGTGAAGACAGGGAATGACAGGAGTGTTAACATGTGACCAGCAAGCCAACAGCTTCACATGGGGCTGGTGAAAGGAACAGCACTCTGACAAGCTCCCCTCTGACACTCCCCTCAGCAGCAGCCTACATCCCAGCATTACCCTCCACTTAGCAATGGGCATCTCAGTTTCCTAGCAGAGGGTGCTAAGTATTAGTGCAACAGGAACATAAATCACACTGAACTACTCTGCAGCTTCAGAGTAGTAACTGCTACGTGCTACTTTTGTAATCACTCAAAAGATGCACACGATTCTCACTGCAGTACTCAAATGATAGAAATAAGAAACCTCAGCACATGCAAACTGCTAGACAGACGTAAGGAGTCCTTGTCCTAGGGAAATTTAAAAAAATAACTATATCAAGATACAGCATGTAGAGCAGAGATGAAGCAAGATAAACAAAAGTAATAGCATCTCAAATTGCCTTTGTTTTTAAATAGTTTAGAACCATGTCATTTCACGTGAACACCAAGATTTCTTTTTTGCTTGCACAGATTGTGTCCAATTTATCTGATCCATTTACTCATCTGCCTTATCAGTTCTCCTTATCCTCCCTTTCCTCAGCATGCTTTTACCACTTGAGCACTTTATCCTCACCATGCTGTATCTTGTTCTACTGTATCCTCAGGCCACACAAACTGAACCAAAGGTTTCTCCCTCCCATTACCCATTTCCCTTACTCTGATTATCTGAACTCAGCCCCAAACAAAAATGAAAGCCACCATTAAAGCTTCATCCATTTCAAAACTCTGCATATTTTTGCTTCACTAAGAGATACCACCGTGCTCACAATTCTCTAGAGCAGCCAGGTAATTTTGTTTAGTAGAGTATTTCCCTTTCTCCAGTATACATTCTACTGCTCAGTAAACACACACACATAGATTTGAATACATTGCAAGATCTTATTTCAATGTCAAGGTTTATGTCTTCTGGAAAAAATACCCGTGTATTGAAAGATCCTATACCTGCTCTCAAGAATAGCTTGCTCCACACAGGAGGTCTTCTTTCTGGAGGACAGCTCCAGTGAATGTTGGCTCATTGCAGACAAGAACTTGAGAATCAGCTTAGTGCTCTCCGTCTTACCAGCACCACTTTCGCCACTGAAAGAAGAAGAGGAAATGGTTTGCACAGTCTCCATGGCCAGTGAAGAAGCCCTCTGGCTGGCCACCCAAACTCTACATTACTGGAGGTCAGGAAGACTGGGGTGATTAGAAGTGATGGTCAAATGGAGACGGAACACCCCGTTAAACTTCCTGAATATGACATCCAAGGAAAACCACAAGCTGTCCCTAAGCTTCATACCACTGCTCAGACAGCATTTCAAGGCACTGACTGCGTATGTACACACACCTAGGAGGCAACAAAGAGCTCTCTGAATGCAAACAATTATCCAACACTTCCCACCACCATGTTAAAACAAACTCACAACAAAGGCATGGAAACAGTCAGGGATAAAGACCAAACTGAGAACTAAGACAGGGAAGTTTGGGATACATTGCAGCAATCTAGCTGATGAAGGAGCCCTGCTGGGAGGAGGAGGAAGTTAGAGACACCAATGCACATTCTAACACAAAAAGGCTACTTGTACAATTAATATTGAAATTCTTAGCAAGCTTCATACACTTAAACAAACTTTTAATTTACCTATTGAAACAAGCCAGAGTAATGTGAGTTCAAAATATACGATTTCCACCTCTCATTACCATCAGAGATATAATACCTCTCATCACCGCCCACAGGAGAACAAAGTTTGTTGATAATGCTAAATTGACATTTTAAAAACAAACTGTTAAAAATCAAGCCTGCTGATACAAACAGAAGCCAATATACTCAGTTTCTCTTAAAAACCAACACTCTAAAAATGGAAAGTTTAGATTTGGCTCATTTCTCCAACACCCTATCCCTTCAAATATGTAGCCTAAACACACACTGTGAGCCATTAAGAAATATAACTTGTAGGTAAAGTTTGTCTAGTTTGCTCACTCTTCATCAACAGTCATAGCATTGTATCCTAAGCTGTGGCCTAGCTCCTAATTAAGCTGTACCTAATTTCAGTTTACTCCCAAAGAAAGAGGGTACATTTTGGTCTTACTTCACCTTTTCCATTGCAGCAAGTGGGAATTTTGTCACTGACTTTGATGGAGCACAACTGGGCATGTGGAGCAAGCTTAGATAATTTGACAGTCTTTTGTTGTGCTATTGCTGAGTAACGACCCCACTGATTTTAGGTTACAAAAAGGTACAATGATGCTTTCTAGTAAAATGAAAGGAAGAAAGGTACTACCCATAAATACAGCATGACATTTTCCTGTAAATGAATGTCAACCATAAAACTAGGGAAGAGACATTCAGGAAACATAATGAGACATCTTCATAACCACCAATATGTTCCAGCAAGAGTGATTCATCCATTATATTTATACCACATCAAACAAATTCTGTAGTGTTCTTTATGTAATTTTACCCTTGATGTCTGGCCTTTTCAGTATTTTTTCCCTTTTTCTTTGAAGGCCCTCACTCACTCATCTCTTCTGCCCAAGAAGCAAATACTTAATATTCCTGCATTCAATACACACCATAAAAAACATTTCTCCTAGTAGTTTTGAGAGAGCTTCACAAACCCTTGCATTAATCTTGTCTAGTGCAATAAATCATCAAGTGATACCCACCTCTTCCTGCCTAATTCTCTCCCTCTGAGCCATGCATATAGCTCAACAGCAGGCACAGGGTGACATTGAAGACATCACCTCTTTCATTGATACCATCTCCCTCTGCCCCCAACCACTGTCCCTTGATCTGGAGGATTTGTAGCTCTATGGAAGCTGAAAGTTACCCCCCTGTAACTGAGAGCCATTCTACAAGTGAGATATTCAAAGCTGACAGAAAAATATCTCCTGCACCTCTCTCTGGTACAACTGGCATTATGCACTATTACATGCTCTTGTTTTTTCCTTGGAACAGGAGAGACTCAGAACTGGTTTGATTCTGAACCTGCCCAGTGTCCTATTCTGACAGCTGCCAGTTGGAGATGCCCATGGAAGACATACGACTATTTCCCTTGTGTGTTATTCCAGCTTCCAGTTATTTGCTGTTCAGAGGCTTCCTGTTTTTTACATGTCTTGTAACCCTCAATACATTTATCTTCTATGAGTTTCTAGCCATACCCCCATAAAAAGCAAATGGTCTTGTTTTTTCAGATCCACCTCCTATTAGCTTGATTTGATACCTCTCAGTTCTCATGGTGGAAGGAGAAACCATGAATTCATCCTGGCACTCTTTCTGCTGTGCATGACTTGATGGTTAGTGCCCCAAATTCAAGGTGGCTGTCTCCATTAGCCATTTCCCACGTTAGACGTTTTATTACTTTTTAAAATTTTCCTCTGAACCACTTTCAGTTCCACAAAGTCCAAAGGATGGATTTACATAATGTTCTCTACTCATTTAGTAGTAACCACTCCATTCTATTTACTTTTACATGGGATCAGTCTTTCAGAGTCCTTAGAAAGCTTTTGCCTACAAGGTCAGTAAAAGGGTGAATTTTTTAGTGCAACCTTTCCAGCAGCCTTTCCAGCCCATGAGTTTAAGTGCCCAGCTTGTTCCACATCACTACGTTCAGGACTGTGAACATATTAAGTCTGACAGCAGGCCAGAAGGCCCCCACTTAGAAGATCTTTAGACTTTCTCCATGACTTGTTCTATGCAGGGCTAAGAGCACAGCAGCCTGGACTCATACCACAGCGTAAAAAGGGGTCACTGAGGGAGAGTCCTCATTCTGAAGGACGTAACACTAAATCATGTCCCTGTTCTGTCTGGGTAGGAGACAGAAAAACAGTGTGTAGTGGCTACTAATTGCTGACACACCAAAGGCACTGCTCCATAAACACCTCTGGAACCCCTAACCCAGCTCCCGAGGGCCAAAGGACCAGAAGCTCCACATGGGGGAAGGGCCCAGGGAGGCCAAAGGGTACTTGAACTGAGACAGAGGCCAACACATGTCTTGACCCTTCCTCCTCTTGGAATTTCTATCAGCTGAAGACCACTGGAACCAGGAGTGGTAGCTATACTTTTTATTTTCTGCCTTTCTCTTTCTTCCTCTAATTCCCTCTTCTCAGTGTTTTGTGTAACTTAAAATTGGATGAGCTTAGAGTTCGCAAAGTTAAAGGGCTAAGTTAATGCTTTGAGAAGCATGTTTTATGTTGATGGAATGCTGCTCTAAACCTTTGCAAAAGTTCTCTGATTTTCTAAAGTTGGCAGTAAGATTTTCGTTGTTTTGGCCCCCTGAGAATATCTTCTCAGTACTTCTCCCATACGTCTGAGTACACGAACAACCATAAATCCTTTTAAGAGTCTCATCAAGCGAGGTTTTTGGGTTCTTACAGTCTGCTGCCTTTAAAATCCCAAGACAGATACACAGACAAAACAGGCCCCTTCAGCAAATATACTTCATCAAATGCACGTCTGAACTTTGGTGCATCAGTCTCACAAGGACATCACACCCACCACAGGTCGGGGTCCAATATAACAGATTCGGTTCATATTGATTTTCAAGCTGAGCAACACCAACAAAAAGTTTCAGGCCATGAGATAATAACAGAGAGAACAAATTGGTATCAGGCAGTGATTTCCCACTCCCAGCACTGACTTGAATGTCATACAGAGCAATGGCTGCGGGTCCCTTTACACTTCTTTGGGAATGCTCTGACGTGGATCAATTGCAATTTTACCTGAGAGAAGAGCGCGTGTTTGCTTCTGCACAAACTAGATCACCTTAAACAGAGCAGCAAAAAACTCGCAAACAAAACCAAACCTAAAGATATTTTCCTATTCTTGTAATAAAGGTGTGGAGGTTTGAACTTGGTCTCAACTTGTGAACTTCAGCTAGTCATGGGGGAGCTCAGCCCTTTTCCTACACCAGGACAAGCTGTTTGGCTATTCCTTGAATTAGATGGACTTTCTTCACATACCTGAGGGACCCAGCTGAAAAATCAGATGTTTTTAACATGGTAGGCTTTTTTCCCCCCCTGTTTTAAATGAAACTGGACCCTGCAGTAATGGTTCAGACCAACATGAAACTGAGAATTCATTGATGCAGATGTTTTTCTCTACAGAAAAACTCTAGTTTTTTACCCTGGGAGAGTTAAAACACCATTTCACAGCTATGTATATATTCTAATATACCAGTTGTGTACAGCTTCTTCAGTGTGCCATTTTGCTGACATTTTGGGCTGCTAAGTCCTTTTATACAGCATTACCGTGAATTAATGCCTGTTACACACATGAATAAATAAGCATCTTTGGGTGATTCAATTTATCATCTCTTCTGCATTTCCTTCCTTTTCACCTCTGACCTGGATGGTTATACTGGAAAAATGGTCTCACATTTAAATCATATTCTGAGTTTTTCTACTACATGTTCTGCAATTCATGCTCTCACCCTACCCCAGCCAGAAAAATATCCCAATATTAATATTTCAAGACACTAGAAGCTTTTTCCCAGTTTTTTGAACCCAAAGCCTGAAGAAAGCAGCTCCAAACCAAAGCTGAGCTAATTCCGGGGACCAGCAGGGGGCACTTCAAGTCCAGAGGATCATCAGAAAGCGTTCCAAGTGCCTTCTTTTGTTGGGCTGTTACAATTTGCTACCGAGTGCTAAGATCCCAAGGTCAGGAGCAGCTCAAACTGCCTATTAGAATGTGAATAATTCCCTTATTTTAACTACCGTGTTTTCGAGATGTAACAGAATTTTCCTCTTCATCGTCTCTTACATTAAATGCAAAACCAGAGTATTTGTCTGAATTTACACATTAAAGACCTCCACTTGGCTACTTTATTTTTCAAATGCCAGCAGTAACCAAGAAAGTTACATCCACAGTACAGTGACTTGTTGCAATGTCTAATTCTAAGCCAGTTAAAGATGCAGGAGTGACCAGGATGCTGAATTTGCCAAGCACACTGTTATACTTCCACTTCCTAAGCACTAAACTAGGTATGTGACAACAGGGACTTTCCTAAGCTGTAGGAAGGCCATGGAAAACTTCAGTAATTTTAAAAAATCCTGTTCTAAGACCTTCACAAATAGAGCAGATAATGCTCTTTTAGGAAAGCAGATTTGGCATTCAATTTTTTTAATTTGAATTGCATGTCTCTTCAATTTCTGCAGTAACAAGATACCCTTATACGGTTGTATTGTGCCACTTATCTGAAACACAGAACTTACACAAATCACTGTTCCGCTTCACGGCCACAGTAAACAATTTTAAAAGGCATTCCTAATACAAAACCTCTTCATATTATGACTTATCTGTACCAAAGCACATGGTTTACAGAGCAGAAAGTGCTGAAGACTCCCCTGGAACATCACAGACCTGCTTATGTCCATTTTAGGACTTAACCTCCTTTCCTCTTGGCAGCTTGTGAGGAACTGTAATGAAAGGTAAAATACTGAGGCCAGTACAGAATGGCAAAAATACCAGTGGCCACCAGAAATTGTTTTGGTCTCTAGATTTGTGTACATAGGCTGTTCACAAGTAACTGCTTGGCAATAAAACACGAAGTCATGACTCCAGGCTAGCTACCATCACATGACAAAGATCTCTGCGAATTATATTTTTGCTTGGACTCTTAACCTGAGCTTATCTTTATATGTACAGAACTATGTATTAAGTATTAAGTAATAAGGAGGAGAAATACAGTTAAAAAAAGCTTAAAAAACACATTCTTCAGCTTTGTGTCACTGCAAAGCAGAACCTGCCTACAGGTGAGGGCAGGTGGGCACTGTGACCTGAGAGCCTGCAGAAAGTTGCAAGCAGGCCTGGCTGTGTTGCAGCTAATCCCCATTTCTAACAACAGCTTGAGTGCTGAGCTTCATACACCAAATCCCCCTCTTATCCATGAAGCCTTGCAACCTGGCCCATAATCTGAAATGCCAGTAGAAACTGCCTATTGCCAAAGGTGCTACTCTCACTCTGCCTCATCCCCTCTCTGCCCTACCATCTGCCCCATGCTGCAGTCAGTCCTACAGCCACCACAAGGACTCCTGGGGAGGTCGGGGGACAGCCAAAATCATGTCAACTTGTGCCTGAAGAGCTCTACATGTGTAACTTCATGGTGCAGGAAGGTGACAGCAATTAGGGCTAATCACAAAGATGTTGTGAAGGCAAGAGAGAAGAGGGAGGGGAAACACAAGGTCTCTTACCCCCCGAGCATCACCCGCTGTCCGGAGCCCTGTGGCTGGTGCCATGCTGCAGTGACCTGCTCCTCCCTATCTGGCAGGCCAGACTTTGGTCTCCCTGCCTGTGTGTGAGCCAACACAGCTGAGCTGGCAGGCTAGGGAATGGGAAAAGAGCTGGCTGCCTTTTCAGCTCTTCTGGAGCCAGAAAGAAGGAGGAGCTAAAAGCAGTGAAAAGCTATTGAAATGCCAACTGCTCCCTAATGCACACTCGGCCACAGCCAGATCCTGAAAACCAGCTCCACAGTGGTTCAAACGGGAAGCTATTAAATCACCATTAAATTAAAGCACAACAAGATTAAGCGAGGAAGATTAATCAGGCAGAATTAAGTGGCTGAAATGTGGAGGGGTTTCTCTTTTGCTGTTCTTATTTACTGCATATCTCAAGAACTGGTGGGTTAATTTTTTCTTTTCCTCTCCCTACAGGAATCAGGGTCTAGTGGTGACAAACTACTGAGATGCACAGAAATGTTTAAACTGGTGGGAAAACACTTAGGGTAACATTTGATGTGTGAAGACCAAAAAATGCACAAAAATACAAAAGATTTTTTCACTAAATATAATTGTAAGACGTATAAAAAAATTAAGGTTTCGTTAGAGGTGCACAGAATGACACAAAACAAGTTCAGAACTCTTGAAGCAGTGCTGTTTTAAAAGCCTGCTTTATTTTGGAGTTCTCCCCACGTGACCCACAGCCATGCTCCCAAAAGACCTCGAAAGGCTCCCCATCAGGGATACCCAGAGCAGAGGCAGCCAGCACCCACCTGATGAGGATACACTGGTTGTCGTGGCGCTTCCAGAGGCAGCGGTAGCACTCGTTGGCCACGGCGAAGATGTGAGGCGCGATCTCTCCCATGTGGTGCTTGCTGTATCGCTCCACGGCGGCGCAGTCGTACAGTCCCGGGATGCTCTTGTAGGGGTTCACGGAGGCGACTATGGAACCAATGTAGGTCTGCAAGCACACAGCACCCCCCAGAGCTGTTAGCACACGTGAGGTGGAACAGATTAACACTCCTCTCAAACGATAGACAAAAAATACACATTTGCAAAACCGTAACAATCCTTTGGATAAAGGTGGCCGGCAATTTTCCCTGGTTTCTTCCTTTCAAGAAAAGCAACAAAAGGGTAAAAGTTATTCCCACCTCCATCATGTTCTCAGGCTTACCCCACCTATAACACTGAGCTTATTGACTGTACAAATCCCTGCCTTAATGCTGCTTACAGCTGCATGGTAATGCCTATCAGTGCTGGCCTACAGCTGCTTCTCATATGTCCTTAGGGACTTGCTGAACTTACTAAAAACCTGACTGAGCCCAAGTAATGGTGGAAAAGTCTGTATTTCCATGTAGAGTATCCAAGTCCTTCTCTGCTACTCACTGTTAAAACAGGAGTATCAGGCATTATGGTAGACACAAGGACCATTATATTTAGAATAGCAGGCTCTAAGAAAAGCGTGTGAAGCGGCAGATGCTCCAAAACCACTGGGTTTCTGCAACATTTTTAATATTAGTTGGATGCAGAACAGCAGCTGGCAAGTCATTAATTTCTATCCCACTGCAATTAGCGAGCACATCACTCAAAACCACCCAGGTAGCAGCTTATGCCCATTCCCATTGCCTTAACTCATTAGGCTGTGGTAACCTGATCATTTGCAACAGTCTGTTCACAATGCTGTTCAATTTCTCCCTCACCCTCTATCCAATTCAATATATTTTTATAATAAAATCCCATTAAGTGAGGTAGGAGATAACATTAAGCACGCTATCTCCAGGGTTCCTGGGGCATGTGAAATTAACTGATATACTGTATGGCATGTGCAGTGTTACTTCTGCGGTACCAATTTCATTTTGTTAAACGCCCTTTCTGCGGTTACAGGCAGGAAGCTGACAGCTGGCTTCAACAGCCCTGCTCTGGACTGGTGAAGAGCCTGGCTGGGCAGCCTCCAGCCCTGTAACATAGCCCCCATGGACAGACAGATGCCTCACCAGCAGTCAACCCTCTCGCTGCCGACAGGAACCAGCTGTGAAGCTGACAGCAGGACTGGGGCTCTCTTCATCTCCACAGCACCTAACCAGAGATTGATGGGTAAGGGGAGCAGCATCTTGCAAACCACCAAAAGGCAGCCTCATGTGGTCCTCCTGCAGCCTCCTTCTCTAAGCCACCACAGGGCATTCACTAAGACAAAGGGAACATCAGCTCCCCGATACTTTCCTTTCCCCTCTATCAGTCCCTTGCAGCATTTACAGCCCGTATCTACCTGCCTCCCTCTTTTTCTCCTTAATTAACATGCAATTATCGCTGTGTATCAGCTCTCCTTTCTCACTGTTACCCTGCTGTTCCAGTCCCCATTATCCACCTGTTCACCCTCCATCAGGCCCGACAAAAATTGCAGCTTTGAGCTTTTGCTAAGGGAACTGCAGTGCTGTCCTTGAAATCATGACAATTTTATTAGCAGTAAAGGGAATATCCCTCCTCACTGTAACTCTAGTACCTTTTACAGAGTGGTGAATTTTCAATCTGTGTGTTTTATAACACCACCCCCCACCCTCCCAAGCTGTGCAAGAGCTCAGAAAATTTCATCTAGAGGAGAGATACCATTTCAACATGAGATCGTATCGCAGGGCAATTACAGCACTGAGACAACAGCTTAATTTTCTGAGATCATCCCCTCTTGGGTTCTTAAATAAGTAATAAGTAACAAGGAAGGCTCTGAAAACAAACTTCCTCTGTTTAATACATATTTCAGCACAGATTGCACAGGGAAAATTTTTAAGAGGCTTCTTTTTTTAATTACATGACTGCAGCACAAGTATGACCAATAAAAGAGACTGCTACAGATCTTCCTCTTTCCCTTATTAAAGTCTGGCTGAAGTCTTTGGAAAGGAGTAACTTGAGGCACAACATCACAACAGATGCCATGGCAAAGATGTAAATTAAAAAATCCCCATGAAACATGATACCATCTAGCTTCATAAGTAAATAATCACTCTGTAGCTTCTGCAAGAGTAAGCACCTGACAGAACAATATTGCCACGATAAAGCACTGGCAAAACTGCATCACCATGGGCTACACATTGTGACTTTTCTTGCTTCTCTTCTAAACAGTAAACATCAGGAGAGGTGACAGCAGTCCACTTCTGCATACACTCATTTAAAATGGGGCAGTCTTTCATGTTACTTAAGCACATTTTTTTAAAGTGACAGATAGACTTCCAGAATATTAGTCATTACTGTGAATTATAGAAGTTTATTAAATAAAGTCAGCTGGCTTCATTGCCTTGTAATTCAGTAAGGTATAATAGAGAAATGGGAGGTGTATTATGGCAATAAAAGAAACCTGGTGAACAGCAGAAATCATACTAGTGAAAACAATTTCTAAATCGCCTCATGGAGTAATGCTTAGGACATGTCACTATTTTAAAAATTCCTTCTCTCTATCTTTTTCTTTCAGCAAAAATGTGCAGCTTTGTGGTTCCAGTCTTCTGGTGCTTTGTGTACTACCTCTTTGCAGGACAAGTTAAATGCATGCACAAACAGTATATTCTTCACAGTGTATCACATTTATCACCTACCAGGTATCACAGTCCAACCCACAACCAGCTTAGTCTGCATGGACTAATGAGCTACCTGGCCCAAGCAGAAGTTCTGCCTTCACCCAAGGTAGCTCAGCAAAGTATCAATGGACTGAAGCAGAACTGTTATTAAAAACTATTCCAATTATTTTAAAAGTTCAAGTTAAAAGACAAATCTTCCAGAACTCTTTGTAAATTGCCTCCGGGATACTCCACTGCAGCAAGATCTGCTGCTGCAAGAATAATTTCCTACATCACTTCCAGCCTTACTACTTATCCCATCCAGTACCTATCACAAGGCCTTTCTAGTAGCAGTATTTTATAAGCAGTAGATCCTAGACTCTACCCTGGCAGCTCTAAGAGCCCCAAAGTTAGGGCTCTGGTTGGGGGGAGGATACACAAAGAATGCTAGCACCTCCCAGTTTCCTAGAATCACAGAATGGCCTGGGTTGGAAGGAGAGCAAAGATCATGTAGTTCCAACACCCCTGCCATGGGCAGGGACACCTTCCACCAGAACAGATTGCTCAATGCCCCATCCAATGTGGCCTTTAACATTTCCAGAGATGGGGCATCCACAACTTCTCTAGGCAAACAGTTCCTGTGTCCCCACCCTCACAGCAAAGAATTTCTTCCTAACATCTAACTTAAACATACTCTCTTTCAGTTTGAAGCCATTCCCCCTTGTCCTGTCAGTACATGCCCCTGTAAAAAGTCCCTCTCAATCTTTCTTGTAGGCTCCTCCACTTGCCCTCCCTTGGAGACCCTGAGCAGCCACACCACACAGCCCCTTTCTTGCAGGACAGACCTTCTGGTTTGGCAAATTCATGCATCTTAGCAGCAGGTTAAACTGGTGTAAAAATACACAAAAAATGCAGGACTGCTCAGTGGGCATGTGTTGTCTCCTGAACACTATTTCTGCACCAGACATCATCATATGGCAAATTAAATGTGTTAGCGATCAGAAGCAGGACCTCTAAATTACTATATTATGCCAACATCACAAAGCAGGTGAAATTTCAGAAAAGGTATTTTCACATAAGAATGACACTTCCACTTTGCTTGTAAGACAGTAATCTAAATTTTCTTTTTGTTCTTCGCAGTTTCTAATCTGATTCTGGAAGTCAATAATTACTTATTTTAATGAAAGCATTCCAAAGCAATTATGAATACGAGAAATGCTGCCAGAGCACTAGCAGGCAGACAGGGGAGTTCTGAAGATTTCCAGTTGAAATAGTTTGAGAGTTTTTTCAGATTTTTCATTTTTTTTTCAGATATATTGTGAGAACTCCTGTTAGAAGCCTGGCCCCTTAAATCCATGGCAATGAACAGTTTACTATTCCCTGTTATATGACTGACTTAACCCTTCAGACAGAACCACACACAAACCCTTGAACTACTTTGGTACAGACTAAACCAGCAACAACTTGTTATCAGATCACAGCTCATATATTTATTTAAACCAAAGAATAAATGAAAGTTCAGTTACTCAGCCTGAATCCCAATGCAGCACTTTGATTACTGTATCAAAGATTGGGTTCCTTTTGCACTTTCAAACTTTTACTGGAATTTTACATCGTTAATTCATCTCCTAAAACACTTTCCCTCACAAACCACAGACACTCTTGCTCCCCTTTTCATCGAAAAGGAAAAACAAGATTGTTTGGTGATCTTCTACAAGGACTTTCAAAATTAGAAGTTCCAATCCTATCTTCTCAGCTAGACATTGAGTAAGGAAAGACAAAATTAAAGATGTACTTCAGAAAGGAAGAGATTTTTCATCAGTTCTTTGAACGCTTTTTGTTCTGCTTGTTGCATTCTGATAGTAATTAGCTTTGAGCCTCTGCCTTGAAAACATCCCACAGTTCTTCAAATACTGAAAAACAGTTTGTTCTTTAACAAGAGCTCACAAAGACTGCTGATACCCACAGAAATACTCTAGCAAAACTTAATATAGTCAGAGTAGTCCTGTCTAACATGAGAGGGTGGTTTGGTTTTTTTTTTAATAAAGACAAAATAAATTAATTTTAGTTTGATGCCAAAACAAATCTAAATGACATACAAGGGTTTATTGAGTCAAATACACTTCAGTGTATTTTACACTTAGAATTACAAGAAAAAAGTTTGCAATGTATGAACAAAACACAGTTTGAAATATCTTACTTTCCCACATAAAAAGGCTTTCAGACTAAAAGAGGAAAGAAGTAGAGTAAGAAATTTCCCCCTCTTTCTTTTTTTTTCAGATTCTCTATAATGAAAAAGCAATGAAAAAGAAAACTGCCCTAATGGAAGACCACTTCATTAGTCCTATAAAGCAAACATACTGAATACACCAGAACCACCCTGCTTTTAATCTCTTCCCCTTCACAGATGCTTTTTACAATTTCGGGTATATCCTTTCAGGTTTGTTCCATATCCATCAACCATACACCTTGCACTTCTTCCCTTTTATGTCAAAACTTCTCCACAATAACTTTTCTGTTTCTGAGGATTCTTGATGATATCTGTGTTCTACCCAAGCTCGCTTTTTCCATTAAGGTCAATAAATTTATTTTACACTGCTTTTCTCATGACCTTTCACCCTCAACCTCAAGGTGTCCCTCTGTACTTCACAGGCTTCTAGAGTCTGAGACATCCCAGTCTTCCTGCTTTCATAAATAAATAAATAAATAAAAGGGGGAAGCAGGGAAGGATACACACTTCTTTCAGGCTTTTTGTATCTCTTTTTGGGAGAGTGGGAGAGAGAAGGCAGAAGCAGACTGGAGGACTCTGTTGAAGCACATCATGCGCTGCTCCTGGACTAAATCTTTGATCTACAATCTCAACAGAAACCAAAACTGCCTGCACTATTAAAACAGGCATAAGAAGACTGCATTACTCTACTTCTTTGTATCATTGTGTTTCTTTACTACCACCAAAAATCAAAATATTCTTCGCAGCTTGGAACTAGGGATGCTGGAATAGATCAAATACAGAAATTAAGATGTTTTGTTAAAGATATATACACTAACATTGGGAAACAGGACTTCGTCCAACTCTCTTAAGAGCACTTTCAAACCTTCCTGCTTTAGAACATGAAAAATCTGTGTTACATAGAAATAAAAGCATGTTTACTGATGCCTCAAAAATATGTTTCTGAATAGTTTTTGAACAACTCTTGACCTTCCTGGAGTCTTTTAAGGAACTGATTCTGTGTCTGAAAAGTAAAAGTTTTTTTTTTTTTTTAAATAGGGTATTGGTATCAACTTGCCAATTTATTCCGCAAGTATTACTTTCTGGGCTTACCCTTAATATATGGGAAATTTAAATTAATCTGCAGTACAACTGGCTCACCTCAAAGCTACTTCTGTGTTACTTTTACAAAAGGCATGGGAAAAGATTTTTATCACCGTTCCCCACAACCTCTGCACCTCACCTACCTTTGAATCATCACAGCTACAGGAACACTACCAAATAACAAAACCAGTGTTTTCACAGAACATGCAGTGGCAAACAACTTTTAAAAGACCACAAAATAGCCATCAAACTTCATTACATTTTCAACACCAAATTTTAAGGTGTCAGGATGAAAAACCTGGGAACAGAAGAGTTTGCTCCACACTGCAGATATGGCCTTTGTGGTTCAGAGCTCTCTCAGGTGAAAGGATTGATGGTAATCAGGGCTGAATTTATTCTGTGGCAAAGACAACCAAATGTCTACCACATACACATCAGCAGAAAAAGAGGAAAGATGGCTGGGCCACATTTTCGTGTGCTTTTTAGGGAAGGCAGAAGGGGCGATGGTATGCCATAAAGAGGATGGTAATTAATGCCCTCATTCATGGTAGGACCTTGATTTATCCTCATTGTGGTAAGTATACCCTGTCTTTCAGCTAGTCCCATGCTAATTTCAGTGGGACAGAATCCAGTTGTCTCATGTCTGAAGCAAAACTTCTTTCTTAAAAACCATAATCAAAGTGAAGTACTAAACTACACTTTTAAATGTTTTTTAAAACTACATGTTTTAAATGTTTTCAACCAATCAAGCTATTTCTAAGATGGAAATGCCGTACTCTATAATCATCTTTACATGCTTGGGCTCCTGCAGTCCTCGCTATGTCTGGTGACTCACGGTGAACTTCCAACCGCCCAAATTTACATCAGCTTTGCTTTTCTCTATATCTGTGTTCCTTGTCCATACACTCAACATTATGACCCCTAAACTGTCCTTTTTTTCTTCTTAAGGTCAGCTGTAGGATTGATTGCAAAATGAGCTGTTTGTAAATACACAGGCCACACTACAAATGCAAGAGTTAGCACCCATAGGAGAGGACCTTTAGAAGGGAACCAGAACATGACACAGAATATCACTGGAAAGATCAGCTACCTACAGCCAAGACCCACCTTCTAAGTGTTCTCCTTGTCACTGCTTTGGAAAGTCTCTTTCACACTGCTCAGCTGTACTTTCAAGCCATGTCCAGCAGCCTCTCCCACCAACCACTTCCCTGCTGGCCTTTTCCCCCTCTGTGCTGAGCACAGATCAGATCCAAGGCATAACAGACCAAGGCCTTTTCAAAGCCAGGCTCTTTATGCTTGATTACACCAGCACAGTTCACAAGAAGGTTTTGGAATAGTTTTGGATTATTTTAAAACATGATTTCGGATGATCACAGACAACTGTTGGGCAACAGGACACACTCTTAGATGCAGCCTTGTCTGTTATGCTGACCCTTCAATCCAGCTAATGTGACCTTAAGCTTCCCTTGGTGCAACAGTATTAAGCAACATTGTCCTGTTCCCAAACCCCTCCAAGGGCAAAGGCTGTGCTATCTCTTCATGAAAAAAGTTGTACTTTGTAACCCAGCTACCTTAACTTCTACACTAAGAGAATCCTTCCACTTCCTACAGCTTCAGTCTTGCACATTCATTGAGTCCTTGTCCTAGGAAGGTAAATGGAACTGTCTAGGTCTGTTTCTTAAGGGTTAAAAACTGGGTTTTGGTCACCTTGGTTGCCAGTGTAAATACCCAAAACTGCACAGAGGCAGACACCTTTCTGCTTCCACAGAAGGCTCAGAGATAGTGAAGACCTCTCCACCTGGTTAAGAGATACACTCACGCTTAATCTCATCTTCTTTTTCTCTTCATTTTCTCCTACTGGACAGAATAGTTCATGTGAATGGGGATTATTCAAGGAAACACTACAAGTGTTATCCTGAATCCACACAAAAAGCAATCCAGTTAGGGCATGAAACCAATATAAAGAAAGGTTGATAAAAGAGCACTGTTACAGCCAAAGGTAAAAACCAAACCAGCAGAAGATCTGTTTAGACGTTGTAGACTCGAAATAGTTTGCCTTCTGAAAATTGTCTTATGATTGCTTTTGATTATTTTTGTCATTTTGTAAGTGCTTTTGATTGTTTTTGCCATTTTGTGTTCATTCAACTGATCCTTTAGAGAAGCTTTTTTAATAATAATACTTAATAATACAGATGTCGTTTTTCCTTCTTAAAGATATTCACAGGTCTCTGGCAGTTTTTCTCCTGTATAAAAAGCACCAAGTCTCCTTGTTTTTACTGCACTTTTTTGCTGACTAATACAATGCAATCTCTACCATGCAGCAGTGCTATCTACTGGGTCAGAATAATGATCTTTTGTACAGTTTTCACATAAACAATTACTGAAGAATTTCTCTCTTCACCATTGCCAAGCAGATAGAGGTGGTGACCTCCTGAACACAAACACAATTGATCAGAACAAGACATTGATTTTTGTTATTTTCATGGGCTGCAATACAGCATGTGAAAATAAGTTTGCACATGAGACTGTAGCAGTCTGTGAGCACAATTTTAACCAAGCGAGCTCTAGCTCAAATCAAAAAAAGCCTCACAAAAAGCAGAGACCCCATGGCTTATCACTTAATTTCAAATGGCCTGTGGCCACAAACTAGTTCTTCCTCCTGCTCTGTTATTGCACAATGCTCAAATGAGTCTTTCAAAACTGTCTGAAGGTCTAATTTACCCTCCAGCAAGGAAAAGAAAAAAATGGTCTTCTTCCTTCCTATACATTCATACTGGAGAGATGAAGGGGCTTTTCAGAGAAAATACACACAAAGGAAAACCAAAATGGTGGTAAAATGATGAACCAAAGAGCAGTGTCTCTAGAACATTGGCAAAATATTTTAATATAAAGTTTCACAGAAGCTTTATATAAAAATATTTTATATAGCACACTTTATATTTTATATAAAGCACAGAAGCTTTATATAAATCTGTTTAATTCTGCCTGAAAGTATTTTACATACTGATATCCAGATTTCCATAACTTCCGTAGCTCTTTAATATTTGAAGATCTCTTCTATAAAAAGGGCTTTTTTAGGAGGAAAGCAGGAAGAGCAGGAATTACTCTTTAACAGAGCATGAAAACAGAAATCAAAAGCCAGGATAACTGAAATCTAACTCTGCCAGGTAGTTAGCTGGATGGCACTGAATTGCTGCCAAATAGCCGTCAGTCGAGAAATCATGACTGAGATGGCAAATGGAATTAACTGTCAAAAATCTGCTAAATGGAACTTTTGGATTCCATTTGCTTTTAAAAGGAGAGACTGACAAACATCAAAGGGAAAAAGCTGAAACTGCTTGTGAGAAAGGGACCACCTCTTTTCAAATAAAAATAACAGGCTGGCTATGAATCAATAATCCATTTACACAGACAAACAATAACTATAAAAGTTAATTCACTCCCAACTTAAATGGGTTGTTTGCAGCCTTTCTAGTACTAAACTGCTGGAATATGTGTATAAGACAGTTGGACAGTGCAGCACAAGCGGTAAATTTTGCGCAGCTTGCTTTACAGTAAAAGCCCAACTCATGTAAAGAAAACATGCTGGCAACAGGTAAACGCTTTAAGTTTTGGAGCCCAAATTCCTGCTCTCCTTTCAATTACTTTGCTGGACTGGGAACAACAGACCTTACAGAAAGGAGCCAAAGCTTACCTCCAAGTGAGGCAATGGCATGTGCAGAAGCATTCAGGACCATTTGCAGAAGCTCTGACTGAACAGCACTAAGCTGCTGTTGGCATTTGTGCAAATGACTGATAATTTTTCTTTTGATTCTGCATGCTGGTCTGCTTTCTGTTCTTGGCTTATAGAGTTAGCAGTGTCATGCAATAAATGAATACTAGCCTTCAAATCTTGGAAGACATTAGCAATATATATCATCACCAATGACAAAATCTGCACATGATGACAGAATCCTACTTTGCAGTTTTCTATAAGAAATTAACATCAAAGATGGCTTAGAGCTTTTGTATTACAAATAGAAAACTCACAGAAGTCACCAGAAATTGACCCTGTTGCCAGTCCATCTATTATTTATTCCCCAACCAACCAACTAACCAACTGAGAGAAAAAATACTGGTACAGAGCAGAATAGAAAGAGCAAGCTTCCATGTTTTAATAAAACATTGACCTCTCTGCCCTCTCCATTTCACTAAACCAGCCCACTGATGCTAGCAGTAAGATCCTTACTGCAGCAGTGTGTACATCCAGCAGGTTACCAACAACACCTAATGTGCTGCAAACCGTAATATAAATTTATGTGTTGGTGTAGGCGTTGTGCACATGTAGCCACTGCACACACTGCAAAGTGTTGGTGTAGCTGTGGCACACGTGGCAGTGTACCCAGCGACACACACCTTTCATTTCTTTTAATGGTATCACATTGATCACAACACCTCAGGCTGAAATACACCCTGAGATCTGAAAGTATGCAGCTTTAAAATCCCCAGTATTTTCAGTTGAGGACTTTGTGAGAACAAAGCTCAGACAAACACTCTTTATTGTTGTTGTTATTATAAGTATTAGCAGTTCCACAAGTCATGCAGAATAAGGAAGTCAGAAGCAAGGTTGGTTAACCAACTGACGGCATTTGTTTACTTCTCATCATTACAGCTATGTTTCTCCATTAACACATATTTAAAGAAAACAAATAAAAAATAATGATAATTTGCCTGTGGTAGACAATTGTTGATCTATACAACTGACCAGCCTTTGGAAATAACAATCATCAGTAATAAATTTCACTAGATTTCCAATTAAAAGCCTGCTGTGTTTTATAGATCTTTGTCTGCTGCTCTCTAGTAACAGATGTGAAATGGAAGCTGTAATTAATGCTCGGAGACAGGAACCCGCTTTGAACCGCATTTTGAAAACATTATCTGATGTGTGCAAGCATAACATTCTAATTATGGAGGTAAGCAGCTATGTATAGACATTTGTCATGCATTCTTAGCAACAGCATTCTCTGCTTCCACAATTCTGTGGAAAGAGCTGGTGGCAAGAATTTTTCCCCATTTTCTCAGTAGCACAGGAAGGCGTGAAAAACACTGTGATTCATCAGCACACTTTTAATATTTCTTTACTGTAAAAGCAGGGCAATTAAATAAACAGCAGTCTCCTCAGTGACCACAGAGCAGATCCTGCAAACCGGTTACCTGGGACTGCCCTACAGCACTGGATGCCTCTGGAGAGGAACCATGCAACCACAACTGGATTGCAGACAAGACCAGGATAAATGCAGTTCTAGGGGCTAGTGCAATTGTTCTAGGGACATGTACTGTATTTATATACATGTTTTATGGTACCAATTAATGACACAGTTTCTGAGTACCGTTGTCTGGCGGTTTTAAGTCCATGGCACACAATTATTTATAACAAGGCACACGACAGGCCAAAGATCAAGGCTGTTGAGCTGTCCAGGATGTTGTAGGGGTCCAGGATATACATTCTTTTTAGGTACAGTTTCCGCACGGAGTGTGTCCAACTTTTTCCATTTAAGAAACCAGTCATGAGGTTTTGTATTTATATTTATAAACACTTTAAGACTATGGTTTAGTGGTATTTATGGTGGCATTCAAAGGTTGGCCTTGAAGACATTGGAGGTCCTTTCCAACCTCAGTGATTCTATGATTCTATTAGCTTCTACTCATCTTCCATTGTTTCTCTGCCTTCACCTACAGCTTGTGTCCATGTTAGAGGACATCTGAGCAGGAGTGCTATTGAAGTGTATGAATTGTGTCTGTCTGCATTACATCAACCATGACTTTAGTGTGCCCCACTATTTTCTCACTGTAACATACAGCAATATCCACTTCCTGCTGAACATCATAGCACAGGACAGAGCAACTGCACTGGAACCAAAAGGAGTTTTACTGTAGTCGGAAAAAAACCAAATATGCAAAACCCCAGAAAAACAAGTCACAGAGAACAACTGACCTAGATACTAAAGCGTCTGTGTCTGCAAACAGAATTTGAAAAAAACCCTGTGGTGATTATTGATTAATACTGCACAAACATCAACTAGTTGCCTCTGGGAGCTCTCATGACTTCGAGGGAGATAAATTACCTAATTACTGCAAGCTTAACAAACTACAACTGAATATGCTGCTTAAGTAAATAAACACTAATAGATTTAAAAATCAATTTCTAAATAACTGAAAATACCTTTTAAGAACGGATAGAACTGAGCATTCTGTACAATGAAGTGGCTAGGAGCTCTGCAACAACCTTGTCAGGGAAGAGGCAACTTTTCCAGTTTAACACTTTTTTCAAAAATCAGATAAATGTTGCTTTTTCATCCAAGTTATTCAATGTTTGCTGCTTCTGCTGAAGACAGAAGGGAAGCTAGCCATGAAAACTGAGCTCTTAATTACCATCATCCTCCTTCTGATGTGGATGTGGCTGGTACAGCACTACATGTCGACGTGGCTGGTACAGAACTTTTCATACATACGCACACAAACATAACAGATGGTTATAATTATTGGCAGGCGAGCTGCAGTCCTAATTTGAGAGTGAGCAAAAATAGGCTGTGCTGTCCCTCACCCTTCCTGGACACCACACCCTACTGTTGGACAACCTGGAGGTCACCCTCCCTCCCCATCAGGGGAGGGTGACTGAGGGACCACCACACTACAGCCCAAGCAGAATGCTGCTCCGAGCACGGTGTACATGCTCCGCCTAAACAGGACAGGCACGTGTCAAATCATCATCACCACTTCAAAGGGGAATGGGCCTACCTAGCATTTCTTAACTTAATTCAAATGGGAAAAGCTAATCAAAAGTGTTTTGAAACTTGCTTATTGCTTGAACTCATGCAAATGAGGGTGGATATGATGCTGAAAGCCTCTGCACTGACCTGCACAATATATACTGCAGTTATTTTCAACCTGCCTCTCACCTCAGCAAAAGCTGCTCTCTCATCCTCCACTCTGCTCTTCTGAAATTTGCTCACCTGCATCAGTAACCAACCACTGGCAGAGACAAGACAACTGCAACTCATTCCAGAGCCAGCCCAAACACCATAATTTGTGTGACTCACAGCACAATCCACGCCGTGTGGTTTATGGCATTCTCTCCAAGGCTGAGCCAGTCTGCTCCGCAGTGTGTACTTAACTAAAAGTAAACCAGAATCAACAGCTTGGGAACAATTTGCCTTTGAATGTCAACAAGAGTGGCTGCCACAGCACTTGCCCTCTCCACACCATGTACCCTATGATGGCCTCGCTTCAGAGGTGACCAAATCCCCCAAATGCCTTTACAAAAGGCTCTGTTTTCAAATGTGGGCATCCTCCATTTTTAGCACTAGTGTTTATCTTTCCATATTTTGCTACATACCAGTCTAGCATGTAAACTAATCTGAGCATCCAAAGATGAGCATTAAACCTTGTATGCTGATGTCCACAGCTGGATCACCCACTGTTGCTCCCAATAGGAACAAAATGGGAGAGGAAGTAGCAATGAAAGCCCGTGCACCGTATGATCACTGCCATCCTAAATTTTGTCCTTTCCTGGGCAACAAACGTGGTGATAATAATGTTCCCACTATGAACATTAAAGCTGCAGTTGTTGGCAGCAGCAAATAAAGTCACTGACATGTTTGACAAAACTTGGCATCAATAGCAAATAACTTTGTAGTATGAATTAAGAAGTAGTGAAAAGTTTAGGAACACGGATATGAGTACGTGAGACAAAAATGTTAATAAGTAACGGAAGATTAAACTGAGCTCAAACATCTGAAAATATTTATTTAAATGCTCATTGCTAGAGAAATAGTTCTTCAAATACAGAAAACCACACAAGTTAACAGTGGAAGATCTGAATAAATAATTGTCTTTCTGAGAAAGTAACTGTTTAAATTTCCCTTTAATTGTTTCTTCTGTACTTTTGAAATTATATACACTTTACACTACAATTAAGTATATTGCACTTGATATAATTTTTATGTGTGTGTGAACAAGCAAGCCCCAAAACTTAAGTCCCAACTAAGCGTATTCTTTGTTAAGGTAAAAAGGTGCTTCCTGGTCTCAATGCCACTGACAAAACTAACAAAAAGCTGCCATGCTCAAGAACCACACTAATATATTTGTAATACCACAAGCATAGAACTCAAAAAATGACAGCATACACCTTTGCATATCTCTTCCTCCTACTCAGGATGTGGACAAGGAGGCCCACAGAACTGAGATAAAAAGTGATCTGTAAGCTAAAAGCCAGAACACAGCAACTATATGGTGGTTTGTATCCAGGGATGGCAAGAAATCTTCCAATGGGATGATCAGCCCCTAAGCCCACACTGGAGAGTGGTACATGCCTTCCCAATTTATCCCTAATGCACCAGGGAGGGGCAGATACAGCCAAGGTGATGAGGCAGATACAAGGGACAATGTGTGAACTACAATGATGAAGCCATTCCTGGTCAAGGGAGAAGGCAAATGTATAGTCTGGGAAGTTTTGATTGCTCCTGGAATAAATTCCAATGGCTTTTACTGTCCTGTACTAGAACTAGATGGTCCCAAAGTGGAATGATTGAGCAAGTTTGAATGATCAGCTGCAAAATAGCCTTCAACAAAGGAAACCTTAATGCATATTCAGTCTTTTTTTTTTTTAACATTAACATTAAAATATCATTGAATTGCTCAATTTAGTGAAGAAATTTTGGCGTAAAATGACAGACCTCCTTTTGCAATGACACACCCCCTTCTAAAATACATGCTCCTATAGTTATGAACTTTCATGAAATTACTAAAGACATTCAATCAGTTTCTTGGGATATTTTTGTTCCTGAGCCCTTTCCTGCTAAAACACTACTATTCCTGTAGTAGGAGTGCAGTACAAATGAGGTTGGAGAAAAGAAGATGCTTCTACAGTCAGTTCCTGGTTACACATACAAGGCAACAGAGAGGCCTTCATATGTATTTCAAAACACAAGTTTTTTTCCAACCACCTTTTCAATCATTTTTCAGGTGGATTCAAAAGAGTAAGCAGTTAAATTACCAAAACTTTTGGGACACTGCATAGTCAGTAGCAACTGCAGATCTGTCATCATAAACAGCACACAAACCTGTTTGTCTAGAAACATACTAAGCACCAAGGATCAGAACACCCTAAACTTGCCTCGACAAGCTAAGAAAGAAGCTAGGACATGTCTCTTCAGAACATGGCTGTTCTATGCCTCATCAAAAAAATCACACTCATACCCTCATGGTTTTTTAAAAGGGGGCGTATCCTCTATGTGAGTGCACATCATGAAATAATTTTTTAAAATTTTGACTCACACTGAGTACCATATGCTAATCTAACAACACTGATGGGAAACTAAACTTTTATCAAGTACATGTTTTTTCCTTGCACATGGAGGATTGTTCATTTATGCTATTCATTTTTTGTTTGCTGATTTTTCTAAAAGGTAAAACAGTTCATTTGTTTTGAGGAAAAAATATACATAAAGACTTATGTAAAGAGAATTGCCTCAGTATTGAGGATCCCCCATGCTAGCCACTTTTAGGGTAATGTGCAAGGGAATATTTTTTCATTGTGCCCTTTTTTGCTTTTTATCAAATCCTAAATACAGGGGAAGTTTATTTTTTCACTTAGATATGTTAATATTTAAAAATAAGAAGCCAAAATCAGTAGATGAAGCCTGAAATAAAGCATGTGTATGGTCAAATCAAGGGCCCAGACATGTGATGAAACTAAAATTGTGTTCTGCAATTATTAGTAAAAAAACCCAAACCAAAATGGCCAACCACTGAAAAGTGCAATTTTGCAACCTGTAGCAGCTGCTAATATTCCTTGTATCTCTCTCATGTTTAGTGCAGTTCCAGACTCAGGAAAGATTTGTATCTAGTTCAAGATTGATGAAAATATTGAAGGAGCAGGTAAATCTAATCATAAAAATCTTCATTACAGAGTTAAGAAGAGGAATTCTGTGTGGACTAATTCCTAGTTTTGGAAACTGATAAACAGTTGTCTGTTCTCATAGACCCCAAACTCCAACTATCTTTATTTAACAGCACAAAAGATCAGCTTGACAATTGTATGCTTCTTTCATAATAACCTTTCTACTACAATACAGGAGGGGAAGCTGATCAGAATTGGATCTTGGCCTAACAGGATCTCAAATGGCAGTGACAGGCTAAGTTCCACCACATCCTCTCTGGTGACATTCACAGCACATGTTGTTGGGGTAGAAAGTCTAAAGGAGAAGAGGAAAACCAGAGTCCTTTACACAACCCTGTCACTGAAAGTGTAGAAGTGTATGTAGCATGCCAGTTTTTCAAGATTTCCAAGGGATTGCATGGCCAGCCTGAGCTACCTTCTCCTTCCATCACTGTGGGTGAGAAGTCACTACATGAGGCACACTTAAGCCCTGTGTGGATACACAAGGAACTGGAAAGCATTAGGAGAGCAAATAGCACGGAACAGCAAAACACACACAGCACTTACACATTCAAAAACATTTCCACTGAGCATTTTTCTTAATTTTAGAAAAAACTTACATAGATTTTATCTTGCTGATATCGCTGGAATAAGTTGTGCATAATGGAGCCTTCATGGAGATCTACAAGTGCTGCCATGTCTTCCACACTCTCTGTGCTTGTTTGATGCATAGGTGTTACTTTTTGGTGTGTGATTGTGCTCTGTTTATAAGTGAATACCTGAAAGAGGGGAAACAAAAACAGTATTAATCAGAGAACACATTAAAAAAGTCCTGTCTGAGAATGGAGCTTTCATACCCATCCATATCCGCTATCCAGCTTATCAGTGTGCAGACTTGCAAAACATAATAGCCTGGCAGGGATACCTTCCTCTAAAGCTTCTCTGACACTGATTGAAGCCCCAAATACCTACATGGGTCATAAGAAACTAGAACACACTGACAGTCCACTGAGGACTGTAAGGGCTTTTCCTGTTAAAGGGCAAATGCAATCTTGTTTCACACTGGATTAGTGCTAGACTTTATCAAGAGAAAAATAAACCAAGCAATAACCATTCCCAAAAATATTAAACCAACCAAAATATAAACCACCTCTTACAGTAAAACCCACTTACACTCAAATTGCTCTGGGAGGAAACATTTGACTGTGCAAAACAGCAAATTAAAATTAACGCTCTAATAGGCTGCAAGTGTTCATATGCTTGATCTGAAATCCACTTAAATGTTTCCATTCAACTCTCCAGTCAGGAAACAGTCATCACACCTAATGCAAGTAGCATAAGTTCTGTGTGCAGCGGATATTTAGAAATTAAAACACCAACAGATTTCTTAATTGACTTTTGGGACTAGTTTCTGAAGCCAGTTCTTAACAAACAGTAAAAGCTCTAAAAAAGAATTTAAATACTCAGTTAGAAAACACTTCTATATATCTTCTGTAAAACCATCACAAATACGCAAAGAAGATGTACACATCCTCAATATAGTTAAACTTTTATGAATACTAATAACATCAATAAAGACTTCAAAACAATTGATTTTGAATTCAGCATCCCATTTCCTGCAAATTTGTATCTTGACACCTCATCCTTATAGACATATGCCCACATTCACATAGCCAACACTCCTCAGGCAATACTTGTCCCTGCTAATGGCACCATTTCAGTGTTAAAAAGTCAAAGCATGGAATTAATGCAACTACTTTGTGGAAATACTAATGTGGAACATTAGAAAAACCCAAACCCTTCCAAAATCCTTTAAAATAATATTTATGAAGCCAACAGAAGCAGAGCCATAACTGTCAGCCAAGCACCAGCGAGCACTGCGGGAATGCTGCTGCGGGCTGGGAGTCACGCTGTGCCTGAGGGGCCACCTCTGCGCAGGAGGAGGAAACCCCTCAGAGGTTTTTCACCATAAAACGTTATGTATGTTCCTGGCAATGAAAGACTGAAAAAGTGACATTGTAGGAGGCCATCCAGACAAACAGTGATGTTGCCTGTCCTGCTGAGACAAGTGGGAAAGAGAGGCTGAAGAAGCAAGAGGCTGAAGGCAGATCAGATGAAACACCAAAGCTCTGTACTTGTATATCCTAACAGCTGACAGAGGAGTACAGCCTGAAGACACTGCTCCATTAAAATAGTATCCTAAACACAACAAATGCTGGAACAGGCCACCACGGTGTTACAGATGTCATTTGCACCAGCACAAAGCATACTGAAGGAAAGCTGGGGAAGAACGGAGATCCAGGAAAGAAATTTCTGACAGGAGCTGGGAGGCATCACAGACATCAAAAGGGTATGTGAGCAAACCATCAGAAAGTTCCAATCGGTTCAGAACATTCTAGGTATAATCCCTGGCTGAGGGAAAAAGACAGACATTAAGAGATCAGAGCCTTATTTTGAGGTGAAGAACCATAAAGATGAAAGGACAAGGATTTGTACATCTCCTGCCAAGATGGAGAAAGCAGCCACTTGTAGGAGCATGTGGTCCAGACAGAACCTCTAACAGACAGAACAAATGTGAAGAGCATCAACTGATAGCAAAACTTTTCGGGCTGAAAAATGTTTTAGCAGTCCTAAGACTAACTACACAGACTGTAAGCGGAATTAGAGATAATTACATCGCAAAAGTTATAAACTGCAGTTCCTAGTCAGAAGAACCATAAAGGAAAAGTCAAAGATCTTACTGTAGAACAAAAATACCACAAGCTGACGGATTTGGAAATAAAAGGGATATAAGGAGAGCAAATCCTAGAAAAGTAAGCAACTTAACAGAGGCTATGTATCATCCTGGATACAGAAAAACAGACTCAGTGAGAGAATTAGGAAACCAAAAGGGGATGACACATATCCTGTGAGTACGTCTCATGTGAACATGGAAAGGAAGCAAAATATCACTTCTAGGAGGATAAGCTCCATATTTGTGATGTCTACCTTTGATGAGTGATGCACAGGTTAGCAGGGTAGGCAGAGCACCCCATACATCACTCAGCACGTTTACTAATGTAAAGAATTTGTGGACACCAAGAAAAACAACACAACAAATGAGTTGCATGTGGCAGCACTACAGAAGATGGTCTCTGCAGATTCATCCTTCCCATTCAAACTCACTGTTTTCTCTTCTTCAGTCTCGTTGTTCTAATGCTTCCATCTCTGTCACACACTGCCTTCTTGTTAGGGTGAAGAAATTGTTCTGTGAGCTGATTCAGAGATAGGACAGCGCATCACTTAGCTAGAAAACACACCAACTTCTAGTAACGGCTGCCACCCAAATAAGAGAGGAGGAGCTCTTCTGGAAAACTGGGTAGCTACTTTTCCTTTCTTTTTAATTTTTGCCAGAACCATGCATCCCTCAGATTTCTTAACCCCTTAACACTTGATCAAAATCATCTAAAAAGATCGAAGTCCTGAGAGAGGGCTGCAGGATCACATGTACAGACCTCATCTCCTTAAAATGGGCTGTTTGCAGTCCTGCTGCTCAAGCTCTGAAAGGCCTCCTTTGCTCTATTTGATCTTGAATCGTGCCTTTATTAGGATAAAGACATGGAAAAACTACCTTGAACTTTATTATTACTAACTAGAAGATCATGTTATGAAATATTACAGCACTTGAAATGCTCAGGAAATGGGAACCCAGAGCCACTCTGCAGGGTCAGCACAAAGAACAGGAAGATGACCAAGTTGGCTCCTGAACTTCAAGAGGACCCTGTTGGCAGAGTGCAGGAACATCCATCCACAAGGACCCTCCCAGTGTTTCTGGAAGGTCAAGTGAAATATGCAGGAAACTAGAATAAGATTTAAGACAAGCCCAAATGAGAATTCAGCAAAAACGTCTTTCCTTTCTAGATATAAATGGTTCAAGATAACAAACATGCTGAATACATGGAAAACTCTAAAATAAACTTTAAAGAGACAGCATACAAAATAGGTAAGACAGCATACAAAATAAGAACTCTCAATGTTATTCTGGAAATGAAAATTAGAGGTTGAGATAGGATGGACTAATGCAAAGAACAACAAAAAGAACAAGCTTAAGAAATTTAAAACAAAACAGCAAATTAAGCCTAACAACAGTCAAGTGCATTTCACTGAGAAAGGAGAACCCTTAAAAACTGCCCTGCTATCCCTACCACAGCTTACTAGTGCTGTGATGAACATGCCAAAAAGGGATTCAAATGAAGAAGTGGCCTAAAAAGCCAGAGGACCAGTGCTATCCTGCACAATTAATCTGGCATGTGGGGGAAAAAAATGTTGTCTTTCGGGCCTTCCATTTAAGGGAAATACCACAAAACAATGTCAAATTAATTTTCTGCATTGAAAAAATACCCCTAAGCTCAAGATCTAATGGAAATTATGTTTTAACAAAAGATGTAATTTGTAATAGAATTTATTAACATGAGCAAAGTATGTCAAAGTAGGCTCTCAACAACAGGAGTACACATGCCTGCTCTCTTGTGGTACCGTTTTGTGACACAACGCCAAATTTTAAAAATCCCTGCTTGAAGCAGATCACTAAACGGCATCAAGAGATTTCACAACAGCTGAGTCACGTCAGTTTAACAGAATGCTGAATTAAGTGCTTATGTACATCAAAAAACCCCCACAATCCCCACTTCTTGCAAAAGCTACAAGTCACACTCGGGATTTCCAGCCTGCATGGAGCCCATACACAACTGAATCATTCAGGGTCTTTTTCACAAGGAGGTGAGGTTTTGGTCTGGTGACCCATACTGGGTGGGAGGAAGGCAGAAGGTACTCCAAAAGTTTCCTGATCAACAAGTCAGTATTTGAATTACAACCTTCATAGTTTTAGTGAGATTTCTGTGAAATTTTTATTTAAAGGCAGAAGTAGGCTCATATGCACCTTGGAAGCCCTGACACAAGCTAGATCATCACTAAAATTGCTGTCTGAAAATGTGCGAAGTCACCTACTGAAGAGTTCACACACTGCAAGTGCCTCAGAACAACCCCTTCTACACAGAGACCCGTCACCCACCAGGTGGGCAGCAACTGCGTCAGTGGCTCACCTGCCATAGCCTCGCCATGAATAACACATGCTGAATGTGCTGCTGCCTGACTGATGCCAAGTGCTGCCTGCTTGGGCGTGGTTATCCAGCTTAACATGTCCCTGTTGTCAGCCTGGTTCCAATAAATCGAGAGGGTTTATTGGTAGGGGTAACTGACATGGAGCAACCAACCTCCCTTGCCTGCTCTTTGCTGTGCCAGGATTTTTTTTTATCAACCCTAGATGTACTCTATAAACTGCAGGGCCTTACAGAAGATAATCCTGATATCCAAACACACAAACCAGAAATATTAAAGTTTTGTCACACACTCAATTTAAATTTAGTTGCTCGAATCCATATAACCAGAAGGATAATGTAAAATATGGTAAACATAAAATTTAGTAGGATAGGAAAAGTGAAAACAAGGAGCTACTGTACAAAAGTCACCTGAGAGACAGGTTTACAAAGTAAAAATATACAAGCAAACAACCACAATTTTTTTCAGTAATTCGTGTGATACTAGAAAACCAGCTGCTACAGCATCTGGGCAGTCCACAAGCACCAGAAAGCAAAACTAATTGACCCAAAAAATAAAGCCCACAGCCTTCCTGTTGCTGTCCCGTGGACTGCCCTATGTGAACTCTTCACAGGCTTAATCCCAATGGCTACTGTGATGTCCGTGAAAATGCATGACTCAAGAGCAGCTCCAGAGAACTTGGCTCATACGTTCACAACACCAGAGCCCTCTGTTATCTGAGGCATCTTTTTGCCTATTGTCACTGACCCCACAGCAGAGATGAGCATAGCCCAGCAAAACACACAGGACTGTACAAAGAAACATCCACTCAAAAATATTAATTCTTTTTTCATTCTCTGCTGTTGGTCTGAACTGAGGATCATCATTTGTGTTTCCCTTGTGTTTAGAAGTTAAAAGAATGCAATAAATCTTACAAAATGTCTTTATAGATGAGTCCAAGCAGAAAAAGGAGGCCATTACAAGCTGTGGAATGCAGCGTTCCAGGGAGAAAAATAAATCATGACAAGTCCAAGGACCCTGAGATTAAAAACAAAAATAAAAATGTAGTATTTTACCCTTTTTTCCTGGAGAGATCTACTGTCTAATTGGATACTTAAAATACAGGACAAGGTTGCTCTCTTACAGATCTAAAGTAATTTAAGATCAAATGTAAAGCAGAAGAACTATTGACATTGTAAAATTCTACAGTAAATCATGACAAGAGTGCAATCCAAGTAATGTTTTTGTCCACTAATTTACTATTTTTCTGTACCACTTGACCTTAGACACCCACTGTGTTGCTCCAAAATAATCTTTCAGATAACAAGATGTACCAGGGCCCAAGGTTTGCTTTGATGTAATGTAATTTAATCTCTGTCAAAGTAACCAGAAAACTCCACAATGAAGTTTCTCACCTATGACACTATGGAGGAAAATGATATAATTTTATGTAAAACATTTATTGATGTCAGGAAAAAATTATTACCAATCTGCTATCTGTGACTTTCTGGCCTTTTCTTCAAGCAACTATCCCATACACACATACACACATTGAGAATAAGGCTATTTCCCACCTGTTTTGTAAAAATCTCTCCCTTTTGTTCTGAGAACCATTGCATTCCCCGGCCTCCCTTACCCAGTAGACGTTAATCTTGACCTCTAATGGAAATTGTCTAAATGACCACTTTGCACATCACTGTACTACCCAATCTGTTGAGTAACACAGCCTGTAAATTGTGGCAATCCTATATTTTATCCTTACCGTCTGCTCACTTTGGTTCCTGCCATTTTCAGTCTCTGTTCTTTGTCCTATGTATCAACCCCCTTCCAAGCCCTTCCTCTCAGTCCCCATTTCATATCACTTAGACTCATCATGGCCTGGGACACCTGTGTCAGTAGCTGCTCCCAGGTTCAAGTGCTGGGAGCCTGCCCTGAAGCCTTCCTCACCCTCTCCCCAGCCTCCACCAGTGACAGCACCAGCAATGACTTGCAGCACCTCCCAGAATGGCTTTCCTACTACAACTTTCCGATTCTCCCACGTGGAATATCCCTTTCTGCTCCCAAGCTCCACAGTGAGGGGAAGCACGCTGCCAGGATGACAGCCCTGGTCAGTGCCACAGCAGAGCTCAGCAAACCACTAAATTGTGCCTCTTTGTTGTTCCTCTACATGCTGACCACTGTCAACAATCTTGTCTGATCAACACTTCCCACCTAATGCCCATTCCACAAGAAATATTTCAAGTTTACTTCACTCTCTGAACCATTTCCATTCACAGACAAGCTCTGCCATCAAGTATGAGCAAGCTTCTAATTACAGGTTCAGCACTTATGACCCTTCAATTGGGCTTCCCTACACAGACAATTAAGAAATTTAATTGGAACTAAATGCATCAATTTTGCCTAGATTACACTACTGTAAGATAAGCCTCTAGGCAATCTATATAATTCTTACACGGAAAAAACATGAAAGTGCATCTTTAACTTTCATTCCAAGTGACCCTGTATAACTTACAGCACTTTTGGACACCACAAAGCTCAAAGTTTAAGAAGCCCACCTATAAATACTGCGACTGCAGTACTACAGAAAATGTGCAACATCACTCACACGTCACCAGCACCTTCTTCACCATGCAGAAGTGCTCCTTTCTGTTTGTGAACAAAGTGAGAGAATTGCAGCTGCCCAAGCTTTCCCACAATGCTGGAACAAGTGAAGCAGTCCAAGGGCAGGACACAGGAGATGTACCCCAGCTCATGTCTCCAGCTCCCTGACAGGCAGGCAGTCAGCAGCAAGGTCTGACCAGCTCTGGCCACGCAGAAATCCAGGGAGGAGGCTCTGACCAGCACATCACTGCAAGATGAGACAGAGAGCTGACCTCGTCTTGTAGCAGAGAAACAGAAGGTCTGGGCCCATATTCCCCATGGGTTGTCCATCTGCCTCAGGATATCCCACCAAAGGCACTCCCAAATCAGTGTTACTGTAAGGAGCAACCAGTAAACAGAGGTAATGGCAATCACTCCTTTTGCTTTCAGTGGACATCACCTTAACTAGCTCAAAGGATAAGGGGGTGAAAACTGATGGTATCCGCAGGAGGAAGACCAGAACACTAAAAACTCTCACCCTTTATCCATCATTTTCCACACAATAGAAAAGTGCATCTATGGACAATGCGAGGCACTGAAAGCATTAGCTTTCCTCTCAACGTTACTTACTGCTCAAGTGAAAGTTTCAGTTTCAAATTTGTATTTATTCTGTGATTCATAGAAATGAACAATAACTATTTGCAATTGAATGAACAAAGCTGAATTTGAATAATATGTCCCACTATCAAGAAGTGGAACAACTATGGTCAATAAGCAGCCTACAAATTTTACCAGCTTTTTTGAGATGCAAAGCAATTAATCTCAATAGGTCTTTTTTCTAAGAACAAAATAAAAAAGGAAAAAGCCCTGCAGATAGCTGACTGGACTGTCTCCAAGACTAGAATAGGAGCAGCCTGTGTGCAACTCCACAGCAGTGAAATCAGAGGCAATGCTTCCATGGAAGCTGGAGCTCTAAAGGAACATCCCTGTAGAGCAAGCCTTGTCCCAAAAGAAGGCTCGCCAGAGAAGGCAATACTCCAGTGATGCTCTCCAGGATTCCAAACAAAACCTGAGCAATGCCATTGTGAGCATTTTGGCCTCATCCCTCTATATTCTTCTCAACTCAACATTTTCCATGAACTGACCCTACCTGGGCTGCTGGTGTAACCCCCATGGCCTGTGGGTGCCAGTGGTGCCCAAACCCTGTAGGAATTGTCCTACCTGCATGAAGTCATGCACAGGGGAACCAGGAGCTACCTGGCAAGATGCTGCCAGGCACAGTTGCCTGGTAGGAATCTCCCATCAGTTTCTGACACTTATCACCACTGTATTATTGCCAAAACCAAGAAGGTTCTGCCACAACATCAGCTGTAATGGATGAAAGGTCCTTGCATCAACCTAGTGCAAGCTGGTCCCCCCCCTGCCCCCAGGGCGACCATAGAGGGCTTCAGAGGGCTGGGAGGGAAAAAAAAGAAAACAGACCCAGAAGAAAGGTTTTTGCATGGAAATGGATGGTCTTCATGGCAAATTTCCATGTACTGAGACAATTTAGGGCTTAGGTTTCCTTCACCCCTCCTACCAGGCAGCAACCAACCCCTCAGCTCTGGTCACATGCAGCCAGACACTGAAGGTTTTACTCCAGCTCATGGCTTGCTCACCTGGTACTGGCTGGGTGCCAGGAGCTGGCAGACCTGCAGGAGCACCCCAGCAGGCTCCAGTGCCGGGGCCACCCTCACGCCAGCCGTGAGACAACCAACATGGCCAGGAGCCAGGCTGGAGAAGAGCCAACACAGATTGCACTTGGCTGCTGGCAGCATGATCCAGTGCACTCCCACAGCAATGCAACAGTCAGGGAGGACTGCAAGGTCTTAGAGCTCTCAGCTACCTCCATCCTGAAAGACACCACCCACAGAGGCTCGAGCAGTAACCTCCCAGTCCCAATTTGCTCACGCCTTCTTCTCCTGCAGGTCTTACACTGCTGGCAACAGAGCAAAGCATGCTTCTCCTCCAGGGCTTTCCACCACCAACTCCACCTCTGTGCTCCTCTTGCAAAACTTCCCCTGTTTCCAGTCACTTCTCCTCCCTCCCCCACACCTCTGCCCCTTGCCATTATGTCCCAGTTTCCTTCCTGGTGCCCTCTCCTGCCCATCACCTCCCTACAGGGAGATCCGTCCCTTTGGAACCACCCTGTTCAAGCTGTCAAGACAAGAACTTGCTTTCCAACCCAAACATGCATTTCATTTTGAATTCAAAGTGTCCAGCCCCTGAAACACTGGCAGAGGCACACCTCAGTCCAGCTGTCAGGCAACTGGTTCCCTGTCTGTTCTGCCCACACCTAAGGGAGGACCTAAATGTCACAGGAAACACAAAAGGATTGTCAGACAACAAATCAATGCTCTACTTGAAACAGGAGTGTAAATGTTAAGTGAGACGCCCTAAATACATTGGGGCAATAAAATAACATAGAACAAGAATAGGATGCTGGCAGGCATTAGTCTGAGGGCAAAAAAAACCCCTCTGTACTATTTTTAAAGCTGTTTTTGAATTAAAGACATGACAACTTGCATATACATAGAGGAAGTCCATAAACACACAATCTCAGCTTTCAGATCTCCTGAAAACTTTTAACTATGGAACTCCCAATTTATGTTTCCCTCAGTTTTTTTTTTTTTAATTTCTCCAAATCTTGGCTTGATTTTTGCTAGTGTAACTACTGTATGCCTCACAGCAACAATATTTGATTGTACTCAGCTTTTTAATCAAACCACCTTTTGTTCACAACAGCAATGTGCCTGCTCTTATAGGACCTTCCTGCCTTAATTGAAAGAAACACCTTTAAGATCTTTATGTATTGACATGTTCCAGAGAAGCAGAATAGGCAAGAGATTGACATGAGAGTGAACTGCTGGAGCTTGAAATTATCTTTGAGAGATTAATTTTCAAGTTATTTTGAACCCACTCCAGTGCAATTTAGATAAGGGTCTACTCTCATATTTGCTTGTTAAAAAACATAGTTTTAGGGCTTTTTTGCCTTTATGCTACAAGAATAAAAAATCTAAAGGAGAGACAGTACAAAGCTCTGTATGAGTTTGCAGAGATCACACATCATAGACTATCTCAATTTGAGAGGGACCTTTAAGGATCATGCAGTCCAGCTCCCTCTTCCTTGCAGAACTACCTAAAACTAAACCATGTGACTAACAGCATTGTCCAGATGCTCCTTGAATTCCGTCAGGCTTGGTGCTAAGACCATTTCCCTGGGAAGCCTGTTCAAGAGCCCAACCATCCTCTGGGTGAAGATTTTACCTTTAATATCTAACCTAACCCCTCACAAACACACTTCATGTAATTTCCGCTTGTGAAAGCCTAAGTCCAAATTAAAGCATGAATTATTTGTTTTAGAAGAAAAAGCCCTTTTATATTTCTTTTCCAAGTTAACTTTTAATCTTTTTTCTACAATATTACAACATGGCATTTCTACAGTATCCCTAATTGCCTTGTAAAGACAAACCAACCTCTCCCCTTTACCGGCATGCCACATTCCCACCCACACCCCTGGCACTATTTACTGTTGCTCAAGCCCAGAAAACAGGAATTGGGTACAGCCCTGACGTGAACATCAGCCACTCACTCACTCACTCACTCACTCACTCACTCACTCACTCACTCACTCACTCACTCTTTTCTCATCTTTAAAGGATCAGAGGGGCTTTTCATTAAGCCAGCATTTACTACCTGCTGTTTCTGCAGGTTGCCTGCGGTGAGAGGTTTTGACACAGCTATACTGCTAGGAAGACAGCCAAGGGCATATTTTATCTACAGCTCAAAGTGGTCCTTTAAATGAGGTAACTGTCTACTCAACTTCCCTTCCCCCAAAATTTGCAGGTGTACAATGGTAACTTACACTGCTGGGAGGAGAGAGGGGGAAAGAGGTGGAAAAGGGAGGAATTAAAGCACTGAATAGAGTAAGCTCCTAAGAATGTCTATCCATGAAAACAAATATGGATATGATGAGCCATAACACACAATGGAGAATGCTCAAAGCAGAATTATGGGCACATGAACATGAAACATTGGGCATTTTCCCCAAACCTAAGCACACACTAGTGTTTCTGTAGTAGCCTAGTCAACAAGGCTATGCCATTTCAAAGTAGACTTTTACCATACATGCTGATCTGAAAACAATGCATCAGACTTTCACGAAAATGCTGTCTGAGGAGAAATAGCAAGGCCACTCCCTCTGTCACTACAGCCATTAATTCAGCTGAACAGCAGCTGGGATTTTTTCCAGTTCTGACATAAGATAATGGAAGGTGTCCTTAAAAAACTGCAGGAGGAGGTGACCTCCTCTTATGTGCCTGGTTCTGACATGCAGAGGAAATTGTAATTACATTGTAGGCAGCGACAAACCAGGTCTCAGTAGATGCCCAAAGCTGCCTTTTAACCTATTCAAGTTAGTGCTGGGTCCCACAACAGCATAGTTTCCCCTGCCTGAGAAGGCACCCTAAATATAAACAAATTATTTTTTGCTAGCATGGAAGCACTGCCAAATAAAAAAAAAAAATAAGTGCAGGTGGTTTATCCACACTCAGAATTAGCCAGTGCCATTCATAACCATTGCCAGGGGCAGCACCATCTTGGGACAGAAGAGACTTTAGCCCTGTCTCATAGTCTAGGGCAGAACTGAATCTCAGCTGGCTTCACAAACAGCATGAGTACAGCTTCCTCCTACCCATGTGTGTTAACCAGGATCCCAGCACATGCGGTCCAGAGGCACATGACAGTCCACAGCATAGAACTAGCCTGTGTACAGGAACAGGCTGATCATTCATTCAGCTTTCCTGCTGATCTCTCTGGGCCCCGTAGTGAAGCTCACCACAACCCGTGGCACTGCCAAAAGGGGTAGCAGGCCATGGCAGAAAGCTTCATGCAGCAGGCATGGATTGACAGGCTTTTTCAGAAGTAAAGAGAAGATCAGCTTCGGGTCTGCACCCCTGTGAACCCCTCTTCTCCGAGGCTCAGACACTGAACCTCAACAGCGCTGTTTCTGTGGCTGAACCTGCCAGTGTCTGATTACTGCAAGGTTGGCTGCCCAAGCCTGCAATAATAATATGCAATAATCCCTCCTGAGAGGCACTGCTCTCACATGCCCTGCTAGCAGGACTGTGACAAAAGACTCTGTGTCTGCAGAGGGAAGGAGCAAGGGACCTTGCCTCCCTACCAGCAGACAACCACGGGTCACTGCAGATGGCAGGGGGTCCCTCTGCTCCTACTGCTGCTCAGGCAACTTGGCAAAAATAGTAACTGACAGGTGAAAGGTGGGAAAAAGGAGGAAGAAGCTGGAATAATTCTGAATTTCTATACAGTAAGCAAAAACTTGGGTTTTTCTTAATAATATATTCTGATAGGTTAACTAATCAAGGATTTCAGCATCAAAAATTACCATAGTTTTCAAAAAAGTACGAAGCCATCTTATTTTACAGTTCTATGGATTATATTCTGCCCTTGGAATCTTACTTTTCTCCACGACCAGCGTGCTTAGACAACAGCAGCAGTCTCCAGCAGATGACCACTGACAGCTCCTGGAGAAGCACTGTGGGTCAGTGAGCATTGCTACTGGTCAGCCACTATGTTGCAGTAGGGCTTTGTTTCGCTCTCTTCAACCAGGAATTCCTCCGAAAGTTCACCCAGGCCCTTTGCTACCTGTGTCACACAGCAAAGCTTGAAGCTTCAGGAGTCTTAGGGCTCTCCTGTTTGCATGTTATTCTCACAACAAGGTGCCCACCAACATGTTAGGCTGACCTGTCCTAGAGAGCTCCAACAGTATTCAGCAAGGAAATCTGAAACTTCCCAAACCTGCATAATGGGGACTGGCTCTCCATCCCCCGCCCTTCCCAGCACTGTTAGCTGAAGCAAGAGGAGAGTCTGCTGCCAGGAAGAACAAAACAGGTTTGGACAAGCATGAAAGCAAGCTGCACGTATCTTAAGATAGCAGCCAAGGCGGTTAAGCCTTTTTCATTACAAACGTGAAACCCAGACCCACACCCCGAGAGCCCAACTGGGCCCTGTCAACTGAGATCCCTCAGACCCACGTGCAGCTGGAGTTGGAGGCTTCCTGCAGCCTCCTGCCAGCCTTCCCTGAGTCAGAGGGGTCAGAATGCCCCTGACAGGTCATTTATGATATTTTCATTTACATTTAGGGGGGAACACTGCCCAACTGAAGTTTTCCAGGCCTCCCCTGCCCAACAACTGCTCTGATTTAAGATCAACAAAACAAGCTGAATATTGCACAATGGTTCAATCATGATACCACAATGAAGAGAGATGGAAGCAGTGGAGTAAAAAAAAGAAAAAAAGAAAAAAAAAAAGGTGACATATTCATTAAAAAAAAAATCCTACTCTCTCTTGTTATGAAAAGGTGCAGAAATAAGGGAAAGGGCATAAATGCATATTCATCCTCTAGTTCAAAATCTTTAAAAAGAAGATGTGAAAAAGAGAAATTGCTTATTTACAAACAGCACAGTCACCTTCTAACTTGCACTGAAGTTGCACAGTGCACTCCTGGGCTGCTGCAGGAGCATTACTCAGACTGATTACACATTCAGGTACCAATTACTTAGGCTCTCTCAAATGGATACTGGTAAATTTGATTATTACTCAAATAAAGCATACATTGTTAGGAATGCCAGAGTGGGCTCTTTCTTTGACTGAAACCTTTTTAGGAAAAAACCCTACCTCTTTGCTATAAAGTTTTACAGTGTCTAGTACAAAGACCTCTTGGAGATTTTTTAAGTACAAATATGAAAACACTTCTAAATTTTAATATGTCTAGTTTGGGGAAAAACAATATTACATTCTTCTGCTTGGTAATATTACAAGGAGCATGAACAAATATACCAGGCCCAAGAGCCCAAGAATTCACAGAACAGCTTAAACGACCTTTTTTTTTTCTGTCTTAAGAGTCTCTACAAGTTCCCCTTTCTTACATCCTTAGAGACAATATTGCATATAATACTGTTCATTTTCTGTTATCGTGCAGGTAAGAATCTCCTTTCATTGCACTTGGGAAAAGTGGATGCTAAATACCAAATCTTAATTTAAAAAAAAAAGGAATGATAGAAGGTTATCTTCGTCATATTCCTGTGGCAGGCTTCCTTGCAGAAAAGGACAAGTGGCACTGCTGGAACTTGGTGAGGAGACAGGAACACCAATTGTTCATTGCAGGGCATGAATCCACAGATATGGACAGATGAAGTGGTTGAGAGATGCAATACTTTTCAAAGCCATGTCATAAGTCTTATTGCACAGGACCGATACTGCTTCATGTGTGAGAACGTGCACTATGTACAGATAAGGGAAAGAAGTTGCTCTTGGCTGTAATAGTTTGAGAGACTGTTCTATATGTTACTCCCATAAAATCTGCATATAAACTGGCTGGTTTGCATTTGGACTATAAAAGTCCTACCCTGCAAGAAGCAAAAGGGCAAACTGAACACACATGAAGGTGGCTCTCGTTATTAAAAGGTGTGTGTGCAAGTTTATCTTCCACAGCTTGTCTGTGCTTACATTTGAAAACCACAGTTGAATCACATACCAGATAGCATGTATGTGTATGCTGGAGAAGTCCAATTACAACTGGTTCCCATGATACCAGCAAAGAGTAATTCACAGCACTATTTTTTCCACCCCAAATAAGGACAGTGCTACTTCAGTAGTTGTGCCAGAATTATGGAGACAGACAACAAAGATGTCTTATATTCAGAGAATTACTTGGTAGCTTTACACATAACCATAATGTTTATAGCTCTGGAAAGGAAAATCCAAACTGTTGCTGAAAAAAAAAAAAAAAAAATACACCAGTACTTTTCTGTCTTTGTAAGGATACTGCTGTTTGTTTTTGAATTTACTTTGACAAACCTCAAGCACATGAAGCTGTAAAAGCTCCAGTTTATATACTTTAAAATTAGGGTTAGCCAGAAGTCCAACATGAAATACTGTGAGATTACCTTAATGTGTTACTAAAAACCAATTAGAACAGACAGATTAAAACTGGACCACCTTTTCCGATTGCTTGCATTGGAGGAAAGGTTGTGAGAGAGATACACGGACAATCTCATATACTAGTGAATAGTAGTTGCCCTCTACTTACCTTTCCCAGGCTACTCTCAGTACCCAAAGAAGTTTATTTTACTGATAAACTGATGTTCTGATAAATACACTTCTTAGAATTCAGCTTTAGAGACCCCTGCTAGCGACAAAAGGCTGCTTTTTCAGCGTTCTTTTCCCCTAAAGATGTGACTCCTCTCACTTCCCAAGACAGGTCCAGCTTATAAATACACAATCTCATCAAGGGTGCAATCTCCCTGTCAGGACACCAACCTGTTCTCTTTGTAACAGACACTTTCAGTGCATGGGCCTGAACATGAAACAGGCTTGGAGAACATGGAATGAAGCTGCATGTCCACCCAGGACAGAGGCTGACCTGATGGCAGATAAGCCCAGGCAGGTGACAGTCCTAATGCCCTGCACTGAAGGACACTGGGGATTGTATGGGTTTTCTGGCTTTTTACATCCCAGTCCCTATCCCTCTAAATGCTAGAATTATTCACCATAAATTTCCAATAGTCTGCAAAGTTCCTTATGTTGTTCATTATGATTTCTGGTAGAATGCAAGATGAGCAAGGATTTTAATTTTTCTCATTTTCTCTTTTTTTTTCTCCTTCTCATTAGAAAGAAGGCAAGTTCTGCTGCAAGGGATGTAGAAGAAAAAAAATGCAGAGTTGGTCTGAGTGTTTTTTTCCATGTAACTTACAGGTGGATGGGTATACTTGCCTGAACCTACTGCAGTACTGCATACAAGCTATAACACTGAAAAATCCTCCTACAGAACAAACAGCATCAGATTAGAAGACAAAGGATGCATTAAAGAACCATTTAATTTAGCTACCCGGAGCCTGAGCTAATGCCACTTCTCCCTGAGAGTACTGACCTACCATGATTCAAGCAATGGTAGTGCTGGGTTAACAGCTGGACTCAATGACCTTTGTGGTCTTTGCCAACAAAAATTATTCTATTATTTTATTATTTTTCTCATCTGCTCCATCTTACCTGTGTATGCTTCAGAACTGAGTCCTAGGGTTATGCACTCTGGTTAAATCCAGTGACTTAGTTCCACACATAAGTTCTCTCCTGCTCTGACAGTGCCATGATTTTTTTGCAAATAGTTTCAGCCTGGCAGATTAAATCAGAAGTTTCTAGAAACAAGAGCATGTTTCAATCCTACAGCCAAAGATTATGAAGCTAAAGAGACCATTATGATCTTTTAATGTGAGCAGCTGTGTAACATAGGAAAACCCAGAAATACCTAAATTCAGTTTCTATTTAGCAAAGTCTGAGCCCTGAAATACTGCAAATCTCTTTCCTTCCCCCTAAAGTATCTTGCATTCACTATCATCCGTTTGGATATTGATTTTTTTCTATTCACAATATTAACTTAAACTAGTGGAGAAACTTCTCTACAGGCTCTTCTTGTGCAAGATTAACGGGTCCCAACTCTCACCCATCTGATTTTTAAAGCCCGAGTTTAGTGATGTTCTGTGTGATACCCAGCTTCAGTTGTCCTCATCCAAGAGCCATGAAGCCCATGGCTCCAATCCTGTACCATCACATTTTACATCATGCAGGGAAACCCACTCCCAGTGGTGTGGAAAGTAAAGACCATGGGATGGACACATCTGGGCAGCTCCATAAAGGTGGGACAGAGGTAGCACCTAACACCCAAGTTCAAATGTGGTTGTAGTTCTGCTTAATATCAAGGCAATCATGGAAACACTGCCTCAGCAATAAAGAAAGACATTTCATGAAGCAATAAATGAGCAAAGGGCATCTGTGGACACAGCAGGGCAAGACGGGTTCCAACTGCACCACCATGTGCATCACAGCTGGATTCTAAAAAAGACACTGTCTTGTCAAAAGTCAAGTGCTCTGGATTGAAGGCCAGACTTGGGCCATTGAGTAACTGTTTACACTTGCCACAGTTGGAACACAGAGGTGAGAAAGGGGAAAAAGTGCATTCCACTAGTAGGACTTCAAGTAGAAATCTTTATAGCAATTTCTTCATACACTTTTTTTGTTAGCATACACTCTTGACAAACAAGACGCAGCTAAGGCAAAGCCCGCAAAGACCTCCAAAATGAGTTACATCCAGAGGCACCAGTGAGGAATCACCCAACACTTCATTTAGTTCAAGACAGGTAGGTAAAATAAACTATTTTTTCTAGTATGGTTTAAAAATTAATCTTAAAGTTTAAAAATTAAGTTATTCTTATGAGATCCCCCTGTTGTAAAGAATATAAGACTACTGCTATACTGGAATATATTCTCAATTCTGGGCTTCACTCATCTGAAAAAGTTCAGTCAAACCAACAAATTTGCTGATACTACCCTTACACCGCCTTGCACGCTTTGCAGATTGAACAGAAAATACACAATCTTGTGCTTCTCTGCAAAAACACTACTATGCTGTGGGAAGAAAAAAACCACCCCACAGGAGCATACCGAGACAATGACCACTTGCAAAAACTTCATAGGCATAAATGCAAGTCTCCAAAGCACCAAATTAAGTTTCTTTGTAGCTGAAATTTTCAGAGAAGGAAATGGCTCGAAAAGGCTTCAACTCAGGTGCTGGAAGTTGAGTACAAAATCTTAATATCAAATACTCAACAGCTGCTGGGAAGAAATTTGGTATCCCTAAAAGCAAGCTATGCAGGTTCCTACCACTATCTAAATTAGAGCACCTGATTTCAATTATCATTTTTCATAGGGTTTGATTTAACTGATCTGACCAAGACCAAAATAGGTCCCCTTATCAGATGCTGCAGAAAAAGACAGAACCTCCACCCTACAACGAGACAGTCCATAAACACTGCTTCATACTCCCAGGCAGGGAAGCAGTGCTTGCAGCCCAAGTACTGGCAGAGGAAGCCTGTTGGTGAGGAGAAGGTTTAACTGGACTATCAGGATGCACTTCTGAAGAGGACAAGTCAAAGAGAGCACATGCCAGACACAGAACTCATCAAAGGGATTAAATCAATAATGAAGTTGAAGCAGCACTCATTTTGACCCCCTCTGTCTGCTCCTGCAAGGTAACTCAAGCACCCAGATATGCAGGGCTGCCAACAGAGAGCAAGCAACCAATGGTCTCCACACAAATCCATTTCTCATCACCAGAGGCTTCTCCCATTAAGACAGGTCTACACCAGATCCTGCTGATGCTTCCTGTGAATCACAGATATAAGGTTTTCCCAGCAGAGGCCCTTGACCTCACCATGATTACACTGATAGTGCTTTTTCAGTGAATTTTCTTTTGCTCATGGGGCTACTGGGGTTACTTGTTCCATGGTTAGCAGGCTGTCCACACAGTCGGGGAAGAGCTAGCACATCTGCCAGAATGTTTTTCCAGGCCCCTCGGGGCACAGCTAAATCCAATTAAAACACGCACAAAAGCAATAAAACTCAAAAATTATTCCCTTGGTGCTGTGGGCTCCAGCAGTCCAAAGGTTCTTCCCTCTACTATAGTGCCAGCAACTTGAAGTCAAACCCGTTCCAACAGAGCTGTATCAGCTATTTCTAAAATCACTTGACCCTTTTCCATGTGCATTTGAGACAAAAACCATGCTGACTGGCCTGGGGTCCTTGGACATAAAGGAAATTTTTTTGCCCAGCTGAGAAGAAACTGAGAACAGCTTTGCCCCCAGAAAATCAGCACCTAACTGCAAGCATGTCCTTCCTCTCATACAACTGCACCATTACAGTGAAACCACTCTGCTACATCAGCTGAAATTACAGTGGTAGCCGTGCCCACTCAGAGATTTTTATTTTGACTTTGCACAATCCACTTCCTAGAAAGAAAAAGTGATGTGAAGAAAAGGAGGGGTGAAAGACAACTCGTTTCTAAACAGTGGTGCAAAATGTGAGTTAGCATGCAAAGCCTTGTCAACTCAGTGATCTCTGGAAGATGTTTTGAACCAGTGGAGAGACATCCCCTTAGAGCACAACACTACAGGCCGATTCTTTGAACGGGATACTGACCACAGGAAACAGAGATTCCACAATTCAAGCTATCGAGGCACAAAATACGCAATGTAGGAAGGGCACAGGACACACTCCCGAAACACAAAGGAGTTTTAAATGCCAGTAAGACACTACCACCTTGTCTGAAGATCTCAGAAGATAACACTACTGAGACAAGTTCAGGCAAGCACTCCCGCTAGATCGCTGGGCAGGCAAAGAAGGGCATTCAGATCAGCAACCAGTAAATGTTTATTTCCAGTGGTCAGAGGCTGCCAGGAGTGCAGATTCTGGTTACTCCATAGACCACACTCTCTGCTTACATCAGATAGACAGCTTTCACCCTGCTGGATGCTCACCTTGCCAACCTCAGGCTACATCCACCCTGCAGGGATGGCAACAGGATCTCTGGCTAAAGCCAACGCGCACACGTGAAAATCAGTGCAGGTACTGCCCAGAGAACTGCTGCGCATATGGCTGCTAAATCTACTGGGAGCTGAAAAGTGTAGTGGGGGGTATTCATTAGTATTTTTTATTAAGAAAAATGCTTTTGTTCCCATGGATACACACCTGTTTCAGACTATTTACAATAAAAAAGTTGCAATTCTTCTCAAATGAAATAGAAAAACAAACGGTGGTTTGGGGTGGTTTGGGTTTGTTTTTCTTTTTGACCCGCAGACCTATTTTCAAACACAAACCAAGAAGTAAACACAGGCTTTTTAATACTAAATTTATACACCCAGAAACTCAGTTTTACATTATCTCAGAGACCAAAACTCAGACACTTACCACTACCATGCAGTTCAATACACTTGTAACAGATTCAAGCTCTTTTAAAAGAAAGTTCAAACTCCATTTGTACTCCAACAGCAAGAGCTGGCTTTTCTTCCAAGCCTCTTCACAAACCTCTTGTTCAATAATGAGCTTTCAAAACTATAGTAAAATTCATTGCTCCCTTTATACTCATCTCATTATCCTGGCCTCTTGCTGTGCTTGCTCCTTTTAATGGATGGAGCAAGTATTAGCTTGATTTCCTACCACACATCAAGTTTTCAGCTGAGGTTAGTAATATACATCTCTAACAAATGATAAGATCTCTATTAATTTACTATTAAATGCATAAAGCTGGAGATTTTATTTTTGCCTTGCATCTGACAGATAGTGAGAGCACACCTTATTTTTCTGACATGCTCTAACTTTTGCATGCAGGCAGAAATGATAAGAGGAATTCAAATCAAGGCCAAAACACAGTTATCATAAAAGAACTGAACTGAATATATCCATTTGCATCCATATGTAGAAGACCAAAAATAAAAGCACAAAGAGGTGCCTCAGAAATAATGCAGTCAATACACAACAAATGAAAGTTTTAAGACTTGAAGTTGGCAACAGCACATTTTGATGAGAAAACTAAATTAAACCACATGCCTGTTCAAAATACAGCTTACTGAGAAAGTAAGGAAAATAACATAAACCAAGGCAGTTAAAAAAATAATTTCATTGCTACATTTTCCAGACTTTATTCACAAGGCCTTGCACATTCAGACATGGATAGCCAAGCATGAATTCAGATGAAACAGCATAAAGGATGGAAAGTGGGAATTCATGCTGACAAATCATGGAAGTCCCGCCACTGTGGGTGACTCCAAACTCAGCAGACGTGTCAGGACAGCGTAGCAAGATGCTCTGCTGTTGGCACACCTGTGCTGACACAGACACTAGTTGTTTTTCCAGTGTTAGGCTTGTGATTTTTTTTGTCTAACAGAAATGCAGTTGACTTCTTAAATTTCATAACTGGAAACCAGCAAATAGCATTCACAAACTCACCTCAGTCACCGAGCATCCTGTGGTGCTCTTGGCTGAAGGCAGCAGCCGGAACCTGCCATCTATATACACGCTGGAAGAAGTTAAAATCACAAGCACAAAAAACCTGGAGAGAGCTCTAAACCTAAGGAACCTCTCTCTTGCAAGTCCAGGGCAGCAAGAGCCGGTCTCTCTGATGACATGTATGGCCATACTGCACGTTCATGTAAAGGAAAATGCCAGGGAGGCCCTTGCTCCTTACAAGTACAGCTGCTGCCAGGCTGGCTGCAGGAGCCCCAGCCATCCTCACTGCTGCAGCTCACCCTACCTGACTGCAACACAGTGAGATGCCAATCTAAACCTTCCATGAGTTTTCCAATGGTTTTGGCACTACAAGTTTGTCACTTCTGCTTTTATGGTGTACTTGGTACAGTGATGTAACAAATGGATGAGGACCTTCACATGTTACGGCTCTGCAACAAAGATAAAACAGCAGTACCTGATGCACACATCTACTTGCATTAAATTTGGGGGTTTAAGCACTCAAACATTTTCAAAGAGTGAAAAAGAATCACCACAATAATTTCCAGAATTCCCCGCTACTGCAAGGACAGGTCTGAGCCTATCAGTACCAATCAAGCTCATTTTAAAGAAGCATAATAGCCTCCACAAAATTTGTTTATTGAAATTTACTGTGGGGCTGAGGATAAGTTTGGTGTATTTTCTTCATTAATTTGCAAAGCCAGAGCTGTGTGCTGGAACTTTTAAACAAAGTGCTGGAGTCAGCAGGACCCGAGGTTCTACCCAACCGCTGATTCACTGTCTGACCTTGAAGAAGTCCCTCACCTCATCATAAATCTGCCAGCCCAGCTGTGAAACTGGATGAAAGCAGGACTATCCCACAAAATGCACGCTTCAACTCGTTTGGCCTTCTGTTAAATAAACATAACGCCCCCTCAAAACAAACCCGACCAACTAAACAATGTGTTTTTTTCTATATACAAAGCAGTTTGTACTGTACAAAAATGGAGTGCTTTACCAAGTAGGAGGGAAATGGATGTAAATATTTACACATGTACTGCAAAGAGCTGTTACTCACTCCAGGGATGTGCATGCTGGTAGCTGTATGATTCAAGAACTACATCAGCATAGTGGGGGTGCCTTCACTAGACAGAAATAACACGCTGGTCTCTGGAAAGCATGCACTGTGCCAAGGAGGGTAAGGAAAAAACTGACATTAAGGGGACAGTTCCTGCCAGATTGGAAACCAAATTAGCTTCAAATAAAACAGAGGTTCAACAAAGCTACAAGTACACAGAGCTTAATTACAGGAGTAGATGAAACTACTATCTTAGCATCCAGATTTTTGTTCCACTTATCCATCGTCTCACAAACTCTTCCAAAAGACAAGAGTATTTTGGACCAGTAAGTCTGGAAATACAGAGGGCAGCTATTTCTCCTTATGCAACTTGTGCTTGATTGCCCCTTATGCCTGCCAAGAAAAGTTAATGCTAAGACTGGGAGGAGGGTCACCTCAGCCAGCAACTCACCTGCTTCCGTTGTGTCCTGCTGCAAACGCAGCACCTGCTACTTTACATCTCCATACTTGAGCTACTATGGAGGTGACAGGACGCTGTCTCCAGAGTAACACTTCTACTAGTGTATTTCGATCACTGACACATAATCCCAAATGCAAACTAAAAATAGAGGTGAAACCTGTGCTGTGTAAGGGAAAGAGGCTGACTGGATTCCCTTTCACATGGCAAAGTCTGGCACCATTAATTCACGGGTCCTAACAGTTCAAGATACCACTTACCAGTGTTGAAAAAATCTGGAACCAGGTGCCAACGGCTTCCTTATCAGTTAATTTCATCTTCCATCATAAAAATTAGTCTGTCCCATTTAAAAATTTCTCTAAAGAGAATTGGCTACTGTTTCCCAGTGCTATCACTTCAAAGGTGAGTTTGCTTTACAAGTGTCAGTGTGGTAATGCTTGTCCCTGGTTTGCTATTCAATTGCATACTTCTAATAAGACATTTCTTTCTATTTTCATACATAAATAGAGGAAGCACTGCTTGTAACTGCAGCCTTGAACCAGATGTGATAAGGTGCTTAGTATTTACATAGCATCCACACTAAAACTGATAAGAGCATCACGTTGTACACAAGTTAGAGAAGTTATGCAAAAAATGCATGACTCGAGAGCAACTTCCGCAGCTCTGAATCTCTGTGGTGTCTGAATCTTTGTCGACTTTAAGCTGCCTAATCTGCTCTAAGGACATAATGTACAGTACGCTGTTTGTTCAGCTTGTGGAGAGTCAGATTTAAGGATTTCATACTCTAATAGCACTGACTCAAGTAGCAACGTTCAAGGACCTTCCAAAGTGCATCTGTGGAGCTTATCAATACCACAAGTTGAATACTACTCTACCCGACTGCATTTTCTTCAGCCAAGGCCTCGAGTTTTGCTTTAATCTAGCATCAGCGTGAAGCTGTAACTGAAAAATCAAGCCTTCACTTAGAAAACTTCTGTAGGCTACTGTTGCCCACCATTTTTTCCACAGATATGGACCTGCATGTGATACAGAGTAAATACATTCTAAGTCCATTGATTTTAAGAAACAGTACACATGTATATATTTGTGTGAGCACATACACACGTTTCCCCATTTCATCACCTATACAACATGTGCCCCAGAAGAGCTGTATCAGCCTATTAGGGGCGTTAAGACACTGCATTGCATTGCAATAGCTCTGCTCATTTCTGAAATGTGAACAAATGCATTTGATACGTACACTGTCAGCACGCTTGGGATTAACAGAGATCAGCAACCAATTTGGAGTAATTGAATATTCACAGCACCGTCTGGTCTGATCTGTTAACACAGTCACACACAGGGAATGTAGGGCAAGCATTTTTAAAAATGCCCAGAAAAACAACCCAGAAGAAAACCAAGGGTACTGCTTAAGGAAAAATGGACACCCAGCAGCCTTATGCTTCTTGGTCTCCTGTTCACCTTCTGCACAGTCTTTGCTGGCTGCAGCCCGTACTCCCATGAAGGGTTTTGTTCATGTACCAACTCAGTGCAGTGATCACATTCTTCCTAGAAGTACATGCTTGTGTGCTGGACTTACCAAGCCTTTGTCACGCTCCCTTTGCTTTCCTGATCACGCAGCAATACTGCCCTCTCTTCCCTCCCACCACTGAGGACATGTGAAAAACATTAACATATCTCAAATGCCTAGCAGACCTTGAAGTATCCTTGTGAGAACTTTACATTTTCTGGACAATTCTTGTAGTGACAGAAGCTCTCTGTAATTGCATTTAAACCAGCAATGACACACTGATAATGCCAATGAAGTCTGACCATCAGATTTCAATGCATATTAAATGCCTGCCTGAAAGCAGCATTAATAATGAAATGGATTTATTATTTTCTTCTAATTAGAACTCCTTGCTGATGCTAGTGAAAAAACACACTTTCAAGAGAGAAACAATCAGCAGTAAAATACATGTGATTTTTTTCATTATAGACTTGAGTCACTTCTACATAATAAGATTGATCCCTTCCCAAATTCTGTTTCCCAATTCTGCTACATGTGGAAAGCTTTGGACAAAGTATTCAGTGGCAGGTACACATCCCACTAGAAACGCATGTTTTTTCAAAGTAGCTTATTTTATCATCATAGGCAAAACAGTACTTCTGTGTCATTCAGGCCTACAGTAACTCTGGTGATTTGATACCTGAACGTTCTCCCAGGCCGTTCCTTGGAGAGGCCAGTTCAATTTAAAAATGGAACAACTGTTTCCAAGAGGCAAGATTTTATCTTTCCTGTAAAAGTCATCAGCTCTACAAAGTTACAAATCACTGGAGAAAAAATCCTGCAGCAAGCCTTCAGTAGAGGCTCAGACATTTAGCAGCCAAACACCTCGGGAAAGGCCTCCTGCCCTTGGCATGCTCTAGATGCTGCTAAGCAAGAGCTCCTGGAGCTTCCCTCGGCAGCTCCAACATGCTGCTATCCATGCTGTTCCTGACCAAAGCCTGCGAACGGAGGACGAGAAGGTCATCTCACCCTGGTGCTCCTCGTGAGCTGAAGGACGCTAGGTGAGGCTTTGTGCTTTGTTGAGGTTTGCTGTGTTTACAGTGAGGTCCCCCCGCTGCCCTGCTGCTGGCAGGGGAGTGCAGCGGGTCCGGCCACCACCCACCCAGACAGAGCCCGTGCTCCCGGCCCCAGGAGCCGCCAGCCCGCCCCGTGCCCTGATGTGCACACGTGTACTTGTGTGTCAGAAAGAAAAGCAGAGATGAATGAGCAGGATGAATGATGAATGGGAGCTGAATCTGAAGCAGAAGCTTGGAGAGACCAAACAAGTAAAAGCACAGGAGCCCATGCAGGTAGGAGGCATAAACCTCCCCCGCCTCAAGCAAACAAAAAAAATGAACATGGAAGACTACTAGGGTGCTTTGAGGAAGCACCCTTTACTTCTACCCTCATATGTACACATCCTTGTAACTCCAGAACATCCAGAAGCTGCTTAGAGACGACTGATACGGCTCCCCCTAGTACAGGTCCCTCTCCTCTCCAGTGTGTTCCTGAACCGCCTAAGTGCAAAAGGGCAGCACGCTGCTTTTTCTACAGTGCTAAAAGAGGCCCTGCAGCATTTCTGAACTCTCCAGAGTATGACTTTGCAACACAGAGGGGTTTTCTCCATGTACATTTTGTGACTGTTCTTGGTAAAGTCAGCTTGGGTAGATATATCTCCTTAAATCGTCTCTCAGCTTCACCATGTGTAATGCTAAACAGGACCTGGCTTGTTTTACAAAATAAAGAGTGCTGGATGAGGAGGAGGCACATGACCTACACTAACATTTTCTTCCCCTGGTTTAGCATAAATAAAAGCACCACTATGAAAGAGCGCTTAAAAGTTCCTTTTGCAGCTAACATTGAAAGAGTTTATTATCACACTGCAGAAATGCTTTAGGGGAAATCTTGCTCTGATAGCGTTCTCATGAGAACACTTGACGTTTTCAAACAAGTCACTTTGAAATGTTCAAGCATACAAATGTCATGAGGCTCCCAAAGGTGCAATGACACGTCTCATCAAAAAGGGAAGCTCCTGTGTTGCCTCCCTAAAGAACCTGAAGTTCTGCATGAAGTACTTCATCTTTCAAACAGTATTTCAAACATTAGGCATTGAAAGTGATCTGGCATTGAAACACCAGTCCGGCTGCTCAGATTTAGTTTGTTTAAAAGTTAGCTTGTATAATGAAGGGTACCTGGAGCTCCAGAAGATCCCCCATTTGTTTCTGTATTTCTCTGGTACACAGAGGTAGATTTCAGGAACTACCTGAGTGACCACAGGATAGGGCAAAGATCAAATGAGCTTTCCATCTACAGAACCAGCACTATGCAGCCAGAGGCACTGCAGCCTTCTCCAGAGGAGCTGCCAGTAGACAGTCTCCTTTCCTACAGATTCATCACCCCACCTCGCCCATACCTGCTGTCCATGGGCTGGGATCACCAGCACACCTAATGGAGTACCCCCACACCTGCCCAATGGCTACACTTTTTAAATTATTCAAATCACTTGAAATAGCAATTAAAAAAAAAGATTTTTCACAGCTCACACCCTTAAGTGTAGCCCTCAGTCCCTGATGGAGAAGTGGGGTGAGGACGGGACATGGCTCTGCCAAACAGTGGCTCCCAGGGGGCTGACTGTAAAGGAGAGAGAGACGGTGGCCTCTCGTCACCACTATCAAATTTTTAAAATGGTGCTTGCACATGCACTAGCATTTTCTCAGAAGCTGTCATTGTGTAAAATCCTGTCCAGAATTATCCAGTAATTTGATTTTTTAAATTAAAAAAATACTATGAAAATAAAAAATCTATATAATAAAAATAGGGCATTCTAGGCCACTTGTGTTTTGCTCAACTCATCCTCTCCAAGTAAAAATCTCAGGGTCCACCCACCATTTATCTGCACTGTAAGGTACAAAGCCTCACCAGAGCAAAACTGAGTAATGCCCTGTTGCAGAGCAAAGTATCCCCACACGTAATTGTGCTTAACCTAAACCATATGTTCCTAAAAACACAAATAATGCTGAACAATGAGACCAGCCTCACATCCAAGGGAATTTAGGAACAGGGGAACAACCGAAGTGACAAACTTGTTCATCATGGAGCTACAGATTCATTGTTGTCGTTGTTTTTTGGCATGAGGCTGCCTGAATTCCTTCCCATGTTTTGTGAACAGCTGAACTGTGTTCCCTTACAAAAGAAATTAATATGGCAGCCTGTGTACATCTGCTTTAATCTTAAAACAAAGCAGTTTTGCTATCTTTAGTACAAGCATAATAAAGGCACCAAAAAAAGACAGATGGTTTGGATTTTCTTTGCAGAAAGCAAGAGAGAAGACTGACATCTCAACTGTTTACGTAACCACAACCCATTACGTGGCCACAGCAAACCAGGGGGGGATGCAGAAAGTACCTCTTTGTCAGCGTCTCAGATGCCAACTGCTTTCAGTCAGGTCTTATAAAAACCATAAAACAACTCTGCTCACCGATAAATGCTTTTGTTCATACAGATTTAATTTATATGGTTAGGAAAACACTTAACAATGGCCACACTAATGCCAAACAAATTAATTTCAGTAAAGCTAGAGCAAACACTACTGTTGTGTTTAGGCAGCACAGAACAAAACCCTTGAAAATCCAACATTAAAGGAGTTATTTATGGTCATTGCTCAGCCCTCCTGCCCCCATCATTTGTGCATTAGAAATCTCCTGACTGCTCACTTGCAAACTCCCTGACTTCTGACCAAAACTGGCCACACACTGATAGCTTGAAAGTTCATTTTGCAGGGATAATACAACCAACCTGGTCTGGCAGTTGGGATGGGTTTTAGGGTTTGGTTTTTAGATGTTTGTTTTGTTTTGCATTGGTGGTTTTTTTACAATTCAACCTTTCTTTTAAAATATCTCACTTCAGGATTAAAACTTTCCCCTTCCTGAAATCAATCAAACTGATAGTGGTTTTGGCAGAAAGTTAAGTAACAGGGAAAAAGTAAGGACAGAACATGTGCAACATATCCAAGAAGTAATTCATAACTAGCTCTGTATTTTTTATGTAATAGATACATAGTTCAGGGAAAAGTACACACAAAAAGAGGCTTTTCTCTATTACCCTTTAACAAATATTCAGAGAATGGCATTCATATAAAAATATCACCCTTGGTAAAAAAGGATAAAAAGACAAGCTGAATTAGCCCCTGAATTAGGGGCAGAAAAATGTTCTCTGATACAGATATTGCTTCCTTTAGCATAATTAAAGGCCTTCTTAATATTTCCATGTTGGACAATTTAAGAGACCCAAATTAATGATTTTTCCAATTAGCAAGTATTTAAAAAGTAAAGAAGATGGCACACATGGAAAAAACCCAAAACAATTGTTCAATTTGTGAGTGCTTCCACTCGAACCAGTGCTCAAACACGGTACTGACAAGTAACGCTTGGGGTTTAGAAGCAGCATTTCCATTAAGGAAAACATTTGCTGCAGTTGCATTAGATCCTTACCAGGCACAGGGAGGCTTTTGTGCACTGCAGTTACACTCCATTAAATGCTTCACAGGAGGGCTGGGGTGGCACGGCTCAGTGGCCCTGTGGGACACGTGGGCTTGCAGGGCACGTGCAGCCTCTGCCGCGGCGCTTCCTTCACTGGCACCTTTCTGCAAAGAGCACAGGATGGGGCAAGCGGGGCACAGCCACCCCTCCTTGCAGCTCCTTCCAGGAGATGCCCCACAGGCTGGGGTAGCAAAGGGCCCCTGGGACAGCCAAGTGCAGTTGTGCAAGGCAGGGAGGCCAGACTCCCTGTGGATGCTCCCAGAGGAAGCTGCCGGCTCACATCTGTCACGAACTCTGTTTACAAGCGCGCCAACAGATGCTTGCAGCGAGAGTCGCTGAACTTTGACATGCAACATAAAGATGTAAACACTTCTCCACAGAAGATAAATCCTGAGTACTACGAGGCGCTCTGGCTGACTTCTGGCCATCCCCAACCCCACACCATCCGCCAAACCCAAAACTCCCACACATATCCCTTAAAAACAACAACAATAAAAACGACCCAAAGCACAAAGAAAACCCCAAGAAATTAACATACTAATAGCCACAGAACCAAGATTTTTTAAGTATGCTAATCAGTAGAATTATTACAAGTAAGCCAAATATAACTAATTGGAGAATAAAACGAACTTTACAATGTTTAGATAGATGGAATCTGATTTCCTGCTGTAAAGCTGCTGAATTTGGCATTGACCCTGAGCCCCAAAGTCAGAGGATCTGCTGCCCAAAACACACACGAGCTACCTAATGTCCGGAATCAGTAGTCACTACCTTTCATATGCATCATTAAATTAAAAAGCATGAAAGTCTTCATAAATAAGGTTTTCAAAAAGAGATGGATTCATTTAACACTAAGAGCAGCCAAGACCAAAGCCCACTGCATATATTTGTGTATTTTCTTAAGAGGCTGTATATACAATGGAGCTCACAAAGGGCTTCTTTAAAATGCTCCCTTGTAATGTGCATTTGAAGGGTAATAGATATTGAATTCAGGGAAATGTCCAAAAAAACACAGTTTGGAAGTATTTTCAGGCCTTCATGTGGAAGAGCTAGAAGCAAGCGTGATGCTTTTCAAAGCTAGCTAAGAAAATCCTTGTCCAGAAGGATTTACTTCTCTGATGCCTGATCCTATGAACTATGGATGCAGCCAAACACAGCATTTACTGATAAACAGTCCTACTGACTTCAGTAACTTAAGCCAAGTAACTTCAGTGGTGTTATTCATGCCCTGTGAATATGAACGGAAGACTCTTGTTTAAAAGGCCTCCTCACACAACAGCAAAGGCTAGCACAAGAGAGTCCCAAGTGAGGGTGAGAAAGGACACAAGGCAAAGAAAAGAGTCATTATGAGAAATGCTTAGCCACTACCTGCATTTGGGGCTTTCTTTTTAATTTTAAACCAAAAGTGAGAAAAACATGAGCTCTCCTGGTATAACCACACAGTAACATCAACATAATCCTATTGCTAACTCAAAGTCAAACAAAAAGACTCCCCTCCCCAAACTAACCTAAACAAATAGAACAAACCCCAAACCTCAAAAAAAGCCCACGTCTACAACTTCTGAATGAGGTCATGAGGAGAATCTCTCCCAGCCTTCAAATCAGAAAGAAAAAAAAAAAAAGTGAAAACTCCATGGAAAACATACTTGAGCTGTGTTTAACAAGGAACATCTGTAGCCTTCCAATTCCTGAGATGCAGAAATGCCGCAGAAGAGGCACAATAAGTTAAACACACAGGAAAAAATACTTTTGTTGCTGCCCAAACCATTTACAGGTGCCTCTGATTTGAAACTAAGGATACCAAGCTCTACTCTGTTTGCTGACATAATACCATGCTGTGAAGGACTTCTTTGTGAAAAAAATCCACTAAAAGCTGGTTTAACTGACAAAGTCTTTACTGGTGAAATATGACATCTGTTTTTAAAGAGCCTACATTCTTTGCATATTATCACTCAGCTGCTTCTATTTATAAGGTTTGATATAAAAGTTTCAGTCAGCTAAGTAGGTATGCAATTAAGTATCCTGAAATTTTAGTGTCAGACTGAGGACAGTTTGCAGCAATTGATTCAACTTTTGCTTCTCCCTGGATGAGTTTCTTCAGGTAAGATCTCCCCTACACACACATACATTAGTCATGTCTTACATATATACAATTCTTCCCTTGCAAGGTGACTGGATGTTATTAAAAATGTGTGTCCATAGGTGCTGTTCCGGAAGTCCTCAATTCTCAAAGGCTTAAATATAGTGCTACTTACACCACCAGCCATAATTGCATTTAAAAAAAAAAAGAGACTCCTTAGTCCGCAGACACGCTGATTATACATTTATTGGCATTACTTTTATATATACTTGGATGTATAAATGGAAGAAAAAGTAGAGAGCCCTATTTAGGTGACTAGAAAGATGTTCTTGAAATCAATGCCATGCAACACGACACAACTCATCTGAAAGATTTCACTCCCTCCAAGCTTTTTGTATTTGCTATCTATGCTTTCACTGCCAGCAGTTTCACATGTGTCTGTACAAGTCAGGAGCACAATGCAGTCCTCTTTGATCTGAAATAAAGTTCACAATATTCAGGAAAAAAAAAAGAAAAAGGAGAGAAACTGGAAAGAGGTTTTTTCTCAATGGAACCACTGATTACTGAACATACACAAGTAAGTAATTTCAAACAAAGCATAGAATGACAGCAGGGCTTTTAGGATTTTATTTAAACATTCACTTGAGTACTTTATAAACTCACACAACTTCATTAAAAATACAGTAAGACAATGAGAAAATGTCTGCTTTACTATAAATAAAACCTTTAAGACAGAAATAATTTTAAACCTGAAAATAAAGGCAGCAAAAATATCCTCAAACATGAAAAAAACAATTCAGTAACTGTAATGTCATCTTATATACAAATGTGTATCTAAACACACAGGGGAAGTTTACTACTTTCCTACTTTTTTAATTCGAAATGTTCATAGACTTCATTGACATACTTAATATATTCTTACTAAGTATGAATATACTGTGTTAATACAGTAGAGTCATAGACATGGTGTTTCCAAAACATCCAGGACAGAGCCCTTCCCCAGCTCTCTGCACTAATGGAACAGAAAAACAAACAACACAACCGACCCACTTAACAGGGAGCAAATGAGTACAGCATCTTCTCTTCTGGAAAGCATGAGGTTTGTGCTTGTAGAGGGAAACATATTTACAATATGAATTGTCTGCCCATCGTAGCTTTTCCAGTCACTGCAGACTCTCTGTTTTGAAGGCCAGCCTGCAAGAAGCTTTGGAGAGCTACCAGAGTCAGCTGCAGCCCAGCATCATGAACGTGTGCTAAGAAGGAGGTCACACCTTTCATCTCCCACTCCTTTATCTTGGGCCAGGGTGCAGAAACACGGGCCTGACATACTCTTCCCTTCCTTGTATTTAATGAGGCTTTCATCTACCCCCATACAGTGCCACATTTTTCTTCTTTTCATAAAGAGCTATGAATTTTTCATAGCTATTTGCTCAAGGAAATCCAAACTTACAATGTGATATTCCCCATTTTCGTACACCATATCTCATGTATCAGATATTTCCCACAGACCATCAAATCAGCTAGTTTTACAACCATCTCACACAGAGGATGACAACAGCAGAAGACAGTATCACAGCTGTCTATAATGATAATTAGCAAATGAACTGTTTAACTGTAACACTCAGGCAATAAACACAAGAACACTTGAGGAGGAATTGTATCACCATATGATAATCAAGAAATTGCTATGCAGCTTGTTAAAACATCATTATATAATCCTACCTTCACACTGGGTACACACAACCTACACCAACCAACACTACAACCACCCTTTCAGCATACAACTGTATGCTGCTACCGTTTTTTGTGGCAAATTAATTTCCACCACTCACAACAGAACAGAAAGAAGAAACTAAGAAGTAATGTACTGTGCTATGAAATTTTAATAATTCTGCAAACTGACATTGGCAAACAATTGAAGTCAAGACTCATAAAAGTAAAATCTGAAACCAGCTCCAGCAACAGACCTTCCCAGTCCCAGTGCCCTGCCAATCACGTCTTCAGAAGACACACAGAATGTTCAGTGGAAAGGTGAGAAGTGCAAAGTCGACTAGAAGCTACTGAATCAGAGAAGATGAATAACAATGCTGTGCTTTGATAAGGTCCCAACGTTTTCATCAGTTTGTCATTAGACTCGAACACAAGCTCCAGCTGTCAAAATGATGGGGGAATCAATACACCAACCATGCTTCAAAAAGCATCATCACCCCGTATTTCTGCAACCTCACCCCTTGCTTCCCCTCTCTGGTTCTTCAAAGTGATATCGAGCATTGCAGGGATTGCCCAACAGTCAGAGGTAATAGTCAAGCATTACCTCAGTTCCATTTCACCTGCTTGCAACCTTCTGCAGCCCATAGGTAACCAAACAGCAAGGGCAGGACGGCCTGAAGGCACATCAGGAAAAGCAATGGGAGAAAAAATAGTAGTTGACCAATGTCAGATGGCACAGTCCTTTCACACACAAAGTCCACTCCTGAAACCATAAGCCCTGAAAATTATTAAAGTTATCAAATGCAGTGGATTTCTACTATGCCTTTGGCTGTGCAGCTGCCAGCCCAGCCCTGCTGAGGAGGTGGAATGCCACATGACAGGTCTGAAGGCCGTTCCCTGTGTCCTTCCCATTGTGCACCACTTGGTTTTAACACATGCATACCCAAACAAAGGAGGCAATTTTTTGCCCAGTGATGTTTCTAACACCAGGGTTTTCTAAGTAAATTTAATCAATTGAATGGCATCATGGTAAAGATTTGAGATTTTTTTCCATATTACCTGAAGCATTATTGACACCATGGGAAGGCAGTGACATCACACACAATACACACACAAAATACCATTAACAAGCAACTTATCTGCTGGTGGATGTCAGCACTAGCTCTGCCATTCTTTTCTAGGGCACCAAAGCAAGCTGTCCCTTTTACAGGGCTATCTGTGGTTCCCTTAAGTATAAGGATTTTGCAGCTCAAAATACTTCTAAAAGTCAGGCTCCTTATGGCTACACATCCAATTACAAAATCCTGTGAAAATTACAGGTAGTCTCCCATGTAAGCATGTGGGTCACTCATACTAGAAGCTGGAGAGGGCTTGTGTTTAAGATGAAAGATGTATTTAAGATGACATTTCCTGGAGGATGTTAGCGTAACAACACACACAGCAGCTTTTCTACACTGCAGCTCAAATGTAATGGTGATGCTTTAATGTGATGGAGCCTTCTTATTTTAACTTGAAAAAGCCAACATAGGAGACAGTATCAGCCTTTCCACATAACTGGACTCAAATTTCAGTAAGAAAAATCAAAATATGAAACGTCTCAAATCTGAGAACCTTAAAGGTTTTACATACAACCCACAGAGAACACACCAGCACATAGGTGGCTTTCTTGTTTCTCTGAGAGGGGGCTTTGTATTTGGAGGTAGTTGTCCTTAGTCTAATTTCGTAGAGTCTCCCCCCATACCATGTGTGTCTGGGCCACCAATAACTTGGTGCAAGAGAAAAGGATGACAGAATCATAGAATGCCTTGGATTGTAAGAGACCTGTAAAGGTCTTCTAGTCCACCCCTCCCGCCACAAGGGGGGATACCTTCCACTAGACATTGTTGCTCAAAACCCCATTCAACACAATGGTCTTCAACCTTGACAAAAAGTTGAAGACAAAAGTCTTCAACCTTGAAGACTTCCAGGTACCCACAACATCTCTGGGCAATAGGTTCCAATGCCTCACAAACTTCAAAAAAAAAATTTCTTCCTTAATCTCATCTAAAACAACTACCCCTTGTCCTACTGCAACAAGCCCTGCTAAAAGGTTTGTCCCCAATTTTCTCATAGGTCCCCTTTTGGTACTGGAAGGTGCTATAAGGTGCCCCTGGAGCCTTCTCTTCTCCATGACAGACAACCTCAAGTTTCTCACCTTGACCTCATTAGAGAGGTGTTCCATCCCTTTGATCACTTCCATGGCCTTCCTCCACGGCTCCAACAGGCTGATGACCTTTCAGTGCTGGGGGTGTCAGAGCTGGATACAGCACTCCAGGTGATGTCTCGCGAGAGTGGAGTAGAGGGGCAGAATTCCTTCCCTTGACCCACTGCCAATGCTGCTTTTGATACAACCCAAGAAACAGTTTGTTTCCTGGGATGTCAACACACTGACAGCTCATGTCCAGCTTTTCATCCACCAGCACCCTGAAATCCCTCTTGGCAGGGCTGTTCTCAATCAATCTGTATGGATACCAGGAGATGCCCCAACCCAAATGCATGGACCTTGTACCTGACCTCGTAGAACTTCATGAAGTATTTGCATGTGCCCACTTCTTAAGCTTGTCCAGGTCTCTCGGGATGGAGAAAGGCATGTAAAAAAAGCAAGGGTTCCCTGTCTCTGAAAGACAGGCTTTTATTTTTTTTGCCATGTGCCAGACCCAACTTTCTGGTACTGTAAGGGACTATAATGTTGGAGAGGCCATGTTCCTCCAGTAAACTACATAGTCACCAACCTATGTGGAGCAAGGCTCTCACACCCAGCAGCATTACTTCAGCTTTGTCAGACACAATCATAGCAACTGACAGGAGAGGCAACAGAAAGAACTATTAAAACAAAGTTGCATATTCATGTCATACAAAATGAATATTTTATTCACAAACCTTTTAGTTTCCCACTATGCCGTCCACACAAGGAGAAAATGCACAGCTGGTGTCACCACCATAATTTCGGGGGTTTTGACAACAGAATAGCCTATGCAGCACCAGGCATGCTGGCATAGATGTGACTCACCTTTGTCAGCAAGACTTCAATCTTACTGTGATTTTGGAGATGTGGTGGGATAGTTCCCACAGTGGAATGTAGCCATGAAGGGCTACACACTGTTCAGGAGAGACAGACCAGGAAGGCACGGTGGTGGAGTTGCCCTCTCTGTGAGGCAACACTTGGAATGTATTGAGCTCTGTCTCAGGGTGGATGACGAGCGAGTCAGGAGCTTATGGGTCAGGATAAAAGGGCAGACAAGTAAGGCTGACACTCCGAGTGTTTGCTCCAGGTTGCCTGACTGGGAGGAGAGGTGGGTGAGCCCTTCTACAGGGAAGTCCAGCAGCCTCAAAGTCACATGGTGGGGGCTTTAACTACCCTGACATCTGCTGGAAAGCTACACAGCAAACAGGCCAGGAGGTTCCTGGAAATCACTAATGACAACTTCCTGTGGAAGATCCCACAAAGAATGTTGTGCCGCTTGACCTCACAGTAACCAACAAGGAAGGCCTCATTGGAGATGAAGGTTGGGTGCGGCCTTGGCTAGAGTGGCCATGAGATTGTGGGGTTCAGTACTGAACAAAGAGTGAGCAAGATTATGACCCTCGACTTCAGATCAGCTAACTTTGGCCTCTTTAGGGATATTCTTGGAAGAATTCCATGGGAGCAGGCCTTGCAGGGAAGAGGGGTCCAGGGGAGTTAGTTAATAATCAAGGCTCACTTCCTTCAGGCTCAAGAACAATGAAATACAACCCAGTGAGAAACAGGTCAGGCCAAGGGCACAAGAAACCTCTGTGAATGAATAAAGAACTGTCATAAGCAAAAAAGTTCACAGGAGATGAAAGTAAGGTCAGGCCTCTTGGAGTGAATTTAGAAAGGTGATCAGGATAAGTAGAAATGAGACTAGAAAGGCCAAGGCCATCTAGAATCAAATCTGGCCAAGCATGTAAAAGATAATAAAAAGAGTTTCATCAAAAACATCAATAACAAGAAGAAACCAAAGGGTAATGTGCGCCCATTAATAAATGGAGGGGGGACCCTGGTAACAGAGGACACACAGAAGCCAGAGTTGCTGAATGCCTTCTTTTCATCCATCTTCACTGACAAGATCAGCCCTCAGGGACTTCTGACCCTGGAGACAAGGGCAAATGAACATCAGGAGGAAGACCTTCCCTTAATCTGGGAGGTTTTGGTCAGCGCTCACCTAGGCAGGTCCACAAGTCCATGGGCCCTGACAGGATGCATCCATGGACTGCTGAAAGAGCTAGTGAACATGACAGCAAGGCTGCCCACCATCACCTTTGGAAGTTTATGCAGATCAGGAGAGGTGCCTGAGGGCTGGAAGAAAGTAAACGTCACCCCAGTCCTCAAAAAGAGCAAGAAGGAGGACACAGGAAACTACCAGGCAGGCAGCCTCACCTCAATCCCTGGAAAGGTGATGGAGTGCCTCATTCTGTAGGCCATCTTGACCCACAAAGCAGACAAGAAGGTGATCAGGAGTAGTCAGCATGGGTTCACTAAAAGTAACTCTGTGCTGAAACAACTACCTGGATGGATGAAGGGAGCACAGTGGATATTTTCTACCTTGACATCAGCAAGGCTTTTGACACTGTCTCTCACTAAATCCTCATAGGCAAATTCAAGAAGTGTTAAGTTGGATGACTGGACAGCAGAATGGATTTGGAATTGGCTGAATGGCAGATCCCAGAGGGTTGAGATCAGTGGTACAGAGTCTGGTTGGAGGTCTGTCAGTCATGGTGTCCTCCAGGGTTCTATACTGGGCCCAATGTTATTTAATTTGTTCATCAGTGGCTCGGATAAGGGAATAGAGTCCCTCCTCAGCAAGTTCACTGCTGACACAAAGCTGGGAGGAGAGGTCGATACTTCAGGTTGTGCAGCCTTTCAGAAGGACCTGGACAGGTTGGAGAGCTGGGCAGAGAAGAACCTTCCGAAATTCAACAAAGGCAAGTGCAGGATCCTGCACAGAAGAACCTGTGGATCCTGGTGGACAACAAAGTGTCCATGAACCAACAGCGTGTCCTTATGGCCAAGAAGGCCAATAGTATCCTGGGATACATTAGGAAGAGCATTGCCAGCAGGTTGAGGGAGGTGATCTTGCCCCTCTGCTCAGCCCTGCTCAGCCCTGTGAGGCCACATCCAGAGTATTGTGTCCAGTTCTGGAGTCCACAGTACAAGAGACAAGGAGCTTCTGGAGCTACAAAGTTGGTTAAGAGTCTGGAGAATCTCTTTTATCTCTTTTTGTAAGAAAAGCTGAGGAAGCTGGGCCTATTCAACTTCAAGAAGAGACAACTATGAAATGACCTCATTAATCTGTATAAATATCTGAAGGGAGGATGTCAAGAGGATGGAGCCAGGCTCTGCTTGATGGTGCCAAACAATGGGAAAAGTGGCTACCAGCAGAAACTGATGCACAGGAACTTCCACCTAAACACAAGTGAAAATATCTTTACTGCAGGTTAAGGGTGACCAAGCACTGGAACAGGTTGCCCAGAGAGGCTGTGAAGTCTCCCTCACTGGAGATATTCAAGAACCATCTGGACACAATCCTGTGCCATGTGTTCTAGGATGACCCTGCTTGAGCAGGGAGGTTGGACCAGATGACCCACTGTGGTCCCTTCCAACCTGACCCATTCTGTGATTCTGTGAAAGCTTATTTTTTACAGAGTTGTGAAAAAGACAAAACATAGAGGAGCAATGCCCATACCTGACCATAGTCTGTCCTGAATACAACAACTCCTTCTGCACAGGAATGAACAGTGCTGGGATAATGCTGATTATTTTCTCGCAGCCAGACCCGAGACCCCTGCAATAAAAAAAACCCAGTTATAGATGGCATAACAGAAAAACTGAAAAAATAATTCTACTCACTATTTTTCTCTGGAAATACTTATCAACGAATAGGAGAGCAAGAGAAAGCAAAATCCAAATAAGCAAGTGAAAGAAAATAAAATAATCTCTTAGCAAGTATTTGTTGGTTTCTGCTCCATCAGTAAACACAGGAGAACTACATTGAAGTGCCTACTTTTTTTTTTTCAAGTTCCCAAATACCGGCAAGAGCAGCTGGAGCTAACTCCCTGATTCTCTGAGTCATGTGCCTCATGCTAGCACACGTAAAATTACAGAACAGTGTTTGAATTTACACACAGTTTAGAAGATCCACCCCAAAGCCAGCTGGCTCCCTACCTGTTTATTTTCAATCTCAGTCAGACACTCCCAGCACTTCTATCTTTCACCTTTTTTTCTAAACTACTTCCCTTTATGTGGTTCTCCTCTCTTGGCTGCACAACAATGCAGATAATTAAAAAAAAAAAAAAAGACCAACTAGTAGCAAGCAAGTTTACAAAGAACTGGCATTTGCTATGGAGGCATTGGAGACACCATCAGAGAGACACCTCAGTCAGTCTAGTAGAGCAGGCAGAGCTTAATGCTGTATCTACCACCTGGCTGGTAGATGCAGCATTAAGAAAACAGAAATATCTATCACCGAGAACAAGGGAGGTAATTCACAGCTGATGCTGCAGCTGCAGCAAAAGCCATCCCATAAGCCATAGCCACTCAAGTTGCTCCTGCACAGGAGAAGACTTTGGCTCGCATGAAAACACTGAGCAGCAGTGACCCATGGCCTGACTTCCAAACAAAATTACACTCCCGTTCTCTTCAAACATCTGGCTCCATATCAGGGCAACAGTATTTTAGTGGCTTTCAGAGAACAGAGTTTTTTTTTCACCAGAACAGTCAAATACCCTCCTAAAGAAAAAGTAAAGGAGTGGTAGGAAAATGCTGGGATATACTCTGACAATCATAAGGTTTGGGTGTACAACCACAGAAAAAAAGCAATTTAAGTAATTTTGCATGCTAGCATCCAAAGCTGTCCTTGTCTGAATTTTCACACAGAGAAACCAGACATAAAGTCTTTTTAAGGTGGACAGAATAATCAAGAGAATAATTAATCAAGGGAATAACAGATTTTAATAATCAAGAGAAATACAGATTTTTATTCTGTTGCCTATTTAAGATGAGTGGCCTGTGAGCTTACCATGGACTTCAGCCACATTAAAAGTTACATATGCTTTCAGATAATGTTGAATAAATATTATTCTTCTTTCTATGGTGGGACAATAGCAGCACTGAGACAAAACAGTACTCGTGGAGAATTTAAAAACTCTTGCTGTTTGGTTTCTCTAAATGGGAAGAACTCACCTGGACACAGAGGATGAGACAAGAGCATCCCTCTTTATTTTTTGCCACTGCATCTTTTCACAAACTGTTTTTTATTTCCAATGCTGCAAACGCCTGTAGGGCATTTGCCCTTTTACTTCCAAAACCAGCCAGATGGTTTCTAAGTATACAGCAATTCTGAAGCAGTTCAAATGCAAGGTTTATAAACTCAAAAGTGCAAGGTTAGGACAGATGGAAGTGGAAAGGAGAACACCAGTTCCTGAGGTGGGTGCTGGGGAGCAGGGGACTAGGAAACAGTGGGGAGACACCTCCTCAGAAGTGGTAAAAGCAATAGATACGATTTGAACATTAAATTCAAAATCCAGTAACAGCAGCTGGAACACTGCCACCCACCCTCCTGGGTCTACATCAGACTCTGGTCGTCAGAAAACCAAGGGCACTGCTCTGTTTTTATTCTCTTAAACACCACAAACATCCCCATGCTGACTGGTCCAAGGGTACCTCTCACCCTGCACTTCCCAGAGGAAGGAAGGCTGATGTGAGGGCTTTACTCTTGGACTTCCTCTGCTACCTCTGCACTAGAGCCAGCAAATAGAAATGCCTTGTGTCCCTCAGGTACAGGCACAGGAGCGATGACAACTTTGAAGGCTACATATTTAGTACTAAGGAATATCTACCACAACCGCCATGTAGACACAAAGGGTTTTTTCACATTAATGCAGGTGCTGACATCAGGTCACTATCCCCAGGAGTGCCCGAGAGTGAAAACCTGAGGCTTGCAGCTGCCCATCAACCCCTGTGGGGCTGGGTGATGTCGAGCCCACTTAATTCACCTTGGAATTGGTCTAAAGACCATAAAAGCCTGAGTGCACAGCAAGAGAGATGATGTGATGATGCACCCATGCTACACCATGCCACACAATGAAAGCAAGGTGAGCTGAGCTTTGCCTGGGATTCCTGCATGTCCTCAGTCACCCCACTTCATTCATGCATCACTGAAATTGACAGGGACCTCTGGAGAGCCTCTAGCCCAGCGGCTCAAGCAGGCTCACACAGAGCTGGCTGTGAAAGTACCCAGTCACTCCCACAGTAGAAAGCATTTCCTGATGTTCAGTGTGAGCCTCCTGTGCTTCAGCCTGTCCCCACTGCCTCTGAGCCTGTCACTGACCATCACCAAGAAGAGCCTGGCTTCCTCCTCTTTTATCTTCCCTCCAGGTATTTACATACACTGGTTAGATTCCCCCTGAGCCTTATCCAGACTAATCCTAACTCTCTCAGCTTGTAGTCCTAGAAGAAAGACCCTTCATGATCTTTCTGGTCCTTTGTTAGACTCTATCCAGTATATCCATGTCCCTCCTGCACTGGGGCACACAACTGGACACAGCACTCCAGCTCACCAGGGCTGAGCAGAGGGGTAGATCACCTCCATCAAACTTGCAGGCAACACTTCACTAACATGTTCAACAGTAATGTCCATAGAAACCTCATGAGATGAGATACTCCTGACTTAACACAGGACACGAGAAGAAATAATCTTCTGCTCATTAAACCATCCCACTCAATCAGACAACCACTGTTCCATGTTTGAATGTTTTGCTGTTATTAGTGGGATTATTATGGCATAAATTGAAAGGACTACAAGGTTGTCCAGCTCTCAGAAAATTTTTATTTCACTTTTTTGCCTTGACCTAATAACCCCAACAAGAGCAAGGCACAGCAAAGCGTCCCCCCACAGCAAACAGTAATAGCTTGGTTCACAAATTGCAAGGGATTTAATGATGGTGGCTACTGTCACCATCAGGTTCTGGAGACCTGATGGCTTGAGGAGCGGATGCATGTGCTACTGTCACCCCAAGCAGCAAAGAGAATTTGGTCCCAGCCTACCCCATGCCACAGAAATACTTTTGCCAACCTGCTGCTGGGCACTAAAGGTCTGTCCTGGTCAGTCTCCACCATCTCCTTCTATGTGACCTCAATCCACCTAAATGCACACATCAAGAGCAAAAAAACCTATCTGCCAAAATGCAGTCAAGTTCTTCAAGTGTTTCAGGACAACTAAACCCCTGTCATTTCACCGGTTTATTATTTGCCAGCATCTCAGAAGCTCAAGTAACATGAAGTTTATGCTTTCAAGAGCAATGAAAAGCTTGTAAACATTAAGCCGCAACAAAATTTGCCAAAACCTCGGCATTCAAAATAGCCTCTCAGAAAGAGGAGAATGTTTTCCATCTTGAAATTAAATAATTAATGCTGCAAAATTTTTTTTCTGGCTATGAAGGGGAAAAAAAGGGGCCTCCACAAAAGCCTTCACTTGGTTGGGCTAGTTCTATAATAAGCTTTTTAAAGCAGGGAAAGGGGTTGATTTAAACAAATGTACATTGTTAGGGGTCAATAGCTGCTATTCAAAGGAGGCTGGAACAATGCAGTTCACAAAGCCAGAGGCATCTGGAATGCAAATACAACATGTTCCCTGGCAAGGTAGCTCTACAATGGAGTGTCTGTCCACGGGCCTTCCCCTCTGGGTGGGGGCAAAACAAAAAGGTCTTGGCAAGAGATACCTCGCCAACTATGCAAGCTACAGACACCGACCCAGCTGCCATCCCTCTGCAGTGCATTAGCCATGCACCGGTGACAAAATCTTCACCAGTGCCTAATTTATGGACAAGACTTGGCATACAGGACCCACCTAAGGAAGGAATCCTCTCAATGCACATCGTGGCTACACTGACCTCAACCTCCTTTGCAGGGAGAAGCCTGGTGTCTTGGGTTACTCCGGAGTTCCCTGACATCCAGCCTTCTGTGGCAGGAGGGCAAAGAAAGCCAGGGAGCACTAACCACAGCCCAGTGTTTTTTATTTCCATGAAGTAAGGTTGTAAAAATACTTGGAATAGTGTTTGTAGAAGAACAGCCGTATGCCATCATTTCCGTAGCAAATAAATTTCTTCTGACTGCAATACTGAAAGGAAATAGCTTTGCAAATCTCACAGCTGCAAGACCACCTGGAGAAGTCTTGGGTCCTTCTACCTCACAAATTTTGATGCTGAAAATGCAAACACTACTTCTTGTCTTCCTCCATATTCTGTTCTTGGAGATGACAAAAATCCATTCTTTTTTTACTTTCTGTTGGATACCTATGCTTAAAACCACAAAATTAATGAAGAATTTTATCTCAATTAAGTAAAATGGTGAAGCATTCATTGCAAAACTCTAATTAACAAGTTTGATTTTATATGCATCCATGCTGTACGCTGAATAAAATAACTGCACATTAATTACATTTTATATACGTATATATATCATATGTATGTCTACATATGAAAAAGCAGATACTGTATAACAACTGTGTTCTCATCTCAGTGCAAATGCTACTCATTCACACTTTATAATGTCAAATCCAGTCAATGCAGCAATGCAGTTGATTCAAAACAGTTAAAACTGCTTTAAGTTAAGAGCTATGAATGTAGGTTATGCTCCATCTGCATTCAAGAAGCACATCACTATTGAGGCTTGGCAAAGTGAAAGGAACAATAGTCAATATGTATTTAGAGAACCTTTTGTTTATGCACCTCAGTAGCTTGGCTCCAAATACAAAGTCTGAGAGACAGGAAGAGATGTTATTAACTAGGTCAAGCAGGACACAGCTTTTTAATGCAAAAGATAACCAAAACCACATTTATCTTCATTCCTTCTCTTTCCTAAGTCACAAACTGATGACAATTAAGGAGGGGCCACAAAAAGAAAAAAGCCATCAAGAAAAAGACCACAACTTTGCTAATTTCATATTAATAGTCAGTTACTGTTCTGAAAACTCACCCTTCCCTATAGGCTTTGGCTACTGAAAACAGCTAAATTTAGGTACCCAAAAACATATTAAGTGCCTGGCCAGACTACTCAGTGGAAAGTTCACTGGAAGCTGAATATCCCTCGCTGACTTCAATTCACATATGAACCATTCTGCCTCTTGAGCAGAAAACCAGACCTGTCCTTCCATATCCAAGTCCAGGGAAACAAGCCATTTGTCTGATGTATTGCTCTTCAATTTAGAATGTTGGTCTAGATGCCCTCCTTTGCACTGCCTGGCTTCCCTGGCACTGCTTTCCATCAACAAAAGGCTTCCAGAAGAGCTGGTCATCAGTGGTGGCTGAATGTGGGACCTACTATAAAGGTCTGTGGCTATTACTGTCACACAACGTACAAAAGGGAAATAAATGAACACTCCAGAAATGGCTCCACAACAGTGCCACCAATAGGCTCCATTTCTTGACAGCCAGGCTACCCCTCTCTGCCAACAGTCAGGAATCAGCAGCGTTTATTCAGGGATGATAGGGTGGAAAGGGATGGACAGAGTTACAGAAAAGGACTAGTTGAACCCTGTACATAGTGAGAGAAAGCACAACTTTGTAAGTTTATTTGAAAACGCAAAATAAACTAAATTTCAGTTCCTTGAACTCATCTTCATTAACTGATTATCTACATAAATCAAGGCATATACTTAATCCATCTTAATGGGGTAAAATCACTTTTCAAACCCTTACAGTAGTATTCACACCTCAGAAAACACTCAGGGGTAAAATTCTAACACCTTCCTCTCAACAAATTTAGTTCTATCTCTTAAACAATACTATTTTCTTTCCTGTTTTAAAGTTGAACAAAGCCATGATGATGTTTCCATGGGATATAAGACCAGTTCAGGGGGGTTAGTTTCCTGCAGAGCAAAATGTCCTTGAAAATGAGATGTTTCTGTTGTCTGTCAGTCCCCCACATCAGATCAAAGCACCAGCTCTCCTGCTCCTGAGGTCTGCGCAACAGCTGCTGATTAACCTTGAACAGGCTCCATCTCCTCCTGTTTCAGTAACTGGAGATAGCACAGAGCTAGTGATGGTATACTACTTTAAAAACAAGAAACTGGATTAAAACATATATTATTACTGACTTGAAAGGGAACCAGAATAAATTTGTACCTTCCCCTTTGAAGCCCTTTGAAGGCACCAGGACTTCTTGTAAGACCACTGCTTCATATAAGATAGTGTTTTCTACATAAATTAAAAAAAAAAAAAACCAACAAATAACAGCACAACATTTTTTAGCTTCCAATTATGCCCAACACAAACAGAACACAGACATTACTCTCAATATATGCAGGTGGAAAATCATGTTCCTCCTCATCTTCTGCTGTTGAGTGTGAAGACACCCATTGCTAATAGACCTCACTCAAAAGGCAATTCCATCAAAACACTTCTCTGCCAGAACTTCTGAAGATGTGGTTGTCAGCTCTTGAGGACAACAGATTTCTGCATGGCTAGAAAGCAGCAACTTTACCACACACTCAGAAAGCAAACCCAGCAAGAAGATACCATCAAGTCTCTTTGGAAGAGTTACTGGTATTAGTACAGTCTGAGTTATGGCTTTCATGAGAGATTCAGCAAACTTGTTTGGACAAGTTTTGCAAAATACTTTTTTGCACTTTCAAGACTGCCTAACCCATACCCCAGCATCATGGCTGCAAAAACATGACAGTGCAGGAGTTTGGAAAGCCTACTGCCATTATCGATTGTGGTCAAGTTAGAGAGGCTGCTAGCAGACAACAGCTGGTTCTTACGCCTGCAAATGTAAGGTAAAGAAATAACAGTTTCTGTGCAGTCGAGACAATGGCATTTCTGATTAATTCTGAAATTAAAAATCATTGCTCCAAATACTACTTGGCAACTGACCATGAAGAGAACCGCAAAAATGAAGCACGGAAACACATACAGCAACTTTTCTCTATCTACTGGATCTACAGTTTCAAGTCCCACTTCACATCATCATTGGGTATCCCAGACTTGCCTGGCTTATGGCACTGCCTCCACAACTCTCACCCCTCTACCTCAGCTTGGAAGGAGGAGGCAGGATTTTAATCTGTTAAAACTCAGTAAGGAAGATAAGTAATTCAAAAGGAAAACATGTGGGTGAGGAGAAGGAAGAGGAGACAGCTGCTGATGACAGCAGTGAGATGTAGGGCGCACATGGGCAAAAGAGCTTGGGGCCACTGTACATCTTTCCCTCAGGGTCTCCATCAGGGCAGGGGGTAGCAATGCCCAGGCAAATGACAGACATCCTGGCGTATTCATGGTCATCTTAAAAATAGCATGTAATTCTCTCCCCTTTTTTGAGCTCTTGAAGAGGAATATACAAATATACAATACACTCAAAAAGCCCCTTAAAATTTATCCTGAGAACCAAACAAGCCCTGGCTCTGTGTCCACAGAATTCAATAGGAGTTGCACGCCTGTCTTTGATAACAGCACAGTTTTGTCAAGCACTCATATTTTTTTTCAGAAACTCATTTTTTAATTAATTGCAGTCATGACCACAAGTGCAGAAACACATGAACAAAACAACAGCAACAAAAAAACCCTAACAACAAAGCCAAACACAGAAATTCCAACAGGTATTTTAAGGAACGCAGAACTGAGGAAGGACAGTGCACAAGAAAGCAGCAGGGGAAGAGAGAATCCACTAGGAATTGTTCACCAAAGCCTACAGCAAGGCAGCCAGCAGGAGTAGTTGTCCCAGCACAACTGCCTAAACAAGACAATTTCAATCCCCACTAGCTTCTGCTTAGGTACTCTTTGCCACATCATCTAGTCAGCTCTTACACTGCTGTGTAGCTCTACCAGTGACTCAGGGAAAAGAAGAACAGCCTGCCAAAATGCCTGTAGCTCATCCACCATGCCTGGTTGGGCCTGGCAGTCCCCAGTCCAAAAGCTGCCAGCTTGGCAATGTTTTACTTATGCTACATGACATAAATGCACATCAAGGGGGAGAAGGATTTTTAAATCCACGTGTGTGAGAAGTCATGCTAGCACTCTCTTCTCATTCCCTGCTCAAGCTCCCCTCTTGGGACTGGGGTTTCAAAGACCAATGAGGCAAAGCAATGGTAGAAATTTCTTCAGTACTGTCTTTGTTGGGGCTCAGCCACACAGCTTCGCTCTTCTTCAGAAACTTTGCCCTTAAAAACTTAGAAGTCATATGCCACAGGTGGCTAATGGTCTCAAAAGCACTTTTCACAAGTCTTGCAAAACACCCAAGTAATTTTTTAACCTTCCTCTTGTCTCTCCTGTATGGACACAAAACAAAGGCCAGGCAAGCCAAGTCACGAACACCAGCCACAGGGCATGGGAGAGACCAACCATTGTGAATCAAGGTTTAGTTTGAGACTGAACTTGATAGATGTTTCTCATTGACTGTCTGTAAAGCTCAAGGAGACTCTTGTTTCCAAAATGCAAACTTCTGCTTGCACATGTACATGTTCAGTCTCATTTCAAAACATTTTGTTGAGGAGGAACTTCTTAATTGAGTACTTCAAAGCTGATTAAGTGGAAAAAGAAAAAAACATTCATTTTGGCACATTTGTTCTGAAGAGAAGCATTTACCACTCACTTTCATGAGGCATTAGACTTTTCATTAGGTTCATTCGTCAAGCACTGTTCAGTTCTTAACATTGATCTCTATGTACCTGGATATGGAAATTTTTGAAGATAATCCAGTATGAAACAACTATATAGCAGTACTAGTTTTTCTGCAGATGCTGGTTGTGCTACACAAGCATGCATATGATTTGTCTAGAGGGGCATTATAACAATTCTGCTTGATTTGAATTCACAAAGCAGATGAAATTTCTGATCAATATACATTTTCTACCTTTGAATAGTCTTTGTCAGCTATCTGTTTTTATTTTGGTAGTATTAGTCAAAGCCTTCTTCAATCAAGAAGCAACACTGATACAATACCAGTGCTGCACTTAAAAGCAAGCAGGAGGAACAGCATTTAGCAAGGTAATGACTATTTCTGGCTTCTAGGAAGCTCATTGTTGCCTTTTTCTTTTTTTTTTTTTCCTTCTAATGCCAAAGAAGCAGGCAATTTCAAGAAAGCATACTTTTATCAAGGTATCAAGTGGGATTCTGGTGGGAAAAAATTAATCCATAATAAACAGCAGATTGTGCAAGGTAACAAGCATACTTAAAAATTATTCCCAAGAATAATACTACCACTTTCACTTTTCAATTTACTGGCATCGAAGCACAAAAGGCTCCAATTTAGTTTCATATTCCATATTGTTAGTTTTCATGATCCTTTTACAGGTCTGAAAACATTAGAGGGTTTTTTTTGTATTTTGTTTATGTCTCCCTGTAACTCAAAAACATCAGTTTACACATGAACATTTTTTGTGTGTTGAAGCAATCAAGGAAAGTATTTCCAGACTCAATTGTTGCAAAAAACAGCTACAAGATCAGAGCCATAAGACAAAAAAAAGGTGACCCACCCAGCCCACATTCTTTGTAAGTAGTTTGGGGTATTTTCCCCCCTCTCTTCTTCCAAGCTCCATATTTGCTTGAAATTAAAACTCAGGATTTTGTAGAGACACAGGTCACACTTTGGTGCTCTAAGACTAAGCAAGACTTCATTCCAAGGGTAAGAAAGTAAGTGTGAAAAGGAGTGAGAAAAGAGAATAATGGACTACAGTTCTTTCATTCTTTTATTAATAGAAACACTGATTACTGAAAATAGGAGAATTTTAAATATCAGGTCCTAAGTTCTTTTGCCAAGTTGTATTGATCCCCTCACATTGAATTTACAATTGATGATTCAGTATGCTTCATTTCACTTGGCAGCTTTGCTTTCACAATATGATCACTGCATATCTCTCTCTTGCCACAGGGACACAAGTATTAGAAGTATGTATTTTACACTGAATTATTTCTTCACTTGGCTAGTTCATGCTTCAGTTTGGGTGATTTTGAAGTTTTTCTGGTGGTTTTCTTTTTGTTTGGGATTTTTTGGTTTTTTTGGGGGTTTTGGGGTTTTTTGTTTGTTTTGTTTTTTCTTTGTTTTCTGTTTTTTGAATAAAATTTTGGCAAGCTATATGGGGTTTGCCCTACAAACAGCAGAAGTCTTTGCTAACTTTGCCCACCTATGATGTCCTTCAGATGTCCATAGGACCCTGCATATAGATAAACATCTATAGAATATGGAGAAACAGATGAAAAACAGTTTGTAAATTCAGATGTGCTGTTGCACCTGTACAGTAGCCTTTCCAACAAGCATTTCAGCCTTGCCTTTCTGAAGCCCATCTGACCAGTCTGACTCCTCACTGAGGAACAAATCCCAGCTACACTTTGACCACAAGCAGTCGAGAGGTTTGGGCTGCTTGGACCTTAGGAGTTGGAGCTCAGGTCCTCCATTCCCAGTGACTCACTGTGCAGCTTCCACCAGCAGCCCCTGCTCCATCCTATTTATATACTCTGCTAAAACTCAGGGGCAATATCCTGGATTTGGGACAAGGACCTCTTCACAACACCAGCTCCAACAGATGAGACACTTGGGCAGCCCAGCAGCCTGCCCCACACACGTGTGGTCCCTCAGGGTGGGCACAAGGCAGCGCACCCCGGCTCACAGGCAGACACAGGAGCCCAGGGAAGCCTGCTGAAGATTGAACACATGTTTACATCTAGCCAGAAAAACGTGGATTTCTGGCATGCAGCATGTGGATAGCAATGGCACTGAGGCACATTTGGGAAGCTTGGGCAGATGTTATCAAGTCTTGGGCAGACATTATCAGGCTTTCAGCATCATACAGAATGGATCCAACACGGATTATGAAACAACTTGAAGTGGTAGGGAGCCAGTACTACATTCCCAGGACCTAATTATCCTTAAAAATTAAATAAATAAAAATATTTAAAATCCAGGTGGTAAGGAGGAGGGGAATCATACTCCTCTAAATCTGAAGCCCACCCGTGCTGCCTGGCTTCTAGAAGCAGGTTTGGAAAGTGGGATGACCCCTTTGCTAAAGCACGGATGTCCCAGCGAATGGCAGGCAACACAGTGTCCTTCCATGCTCTCCCTCCTTGCCTTCTGCAGTTTGGATGAACACTGAAAGAGCCGACACTGCCACTGAAGTCCTAAGTTAGAAGGCTAATGTTAGCAACTTCCCACACTAATTTGTACACTGCAAACCACAACAATCACTGAGCAACTCCAAATTGCCCGTCTGGAGATCACCCGATGAGCCAATTAAGCAAAACATAATGGCACACTTTATCATTAGAGGGCAGAGCACTGGCTTATTCCAATGCACCCGAGGCAGAAAGGCTGGCAAGCACAACGTATGCTTACGGGGAGCGTGGGGGATGCAGAGGTACACTGCTGGGCTTGCTGAGCACTGCCTGAGCTCAGCCCTGCTCCTCACACAGAGCACGCGTGATCGGCCTCACTGTGGGAAAGGTTTTGTAACTCAGAAGGACGTGTGCACTTCTCATGGTGCGTAGTATCTCATGTCTTTTGCCCTCTGACTTTCTGAAGCTCACTGCCTTGCACGCAGCAATGAAATGCACATCTTAAAAAACAAAAGCAAGCAGGCAACAGTGCTTGAATTAAATCCCGGCAGTGTATGAAGGCATTCATAACACAATAATGGGTATTGTACTTCTACACAGAATAGGAAAAGATTCTTTGCCAGAGAGTTATAGGAGCTTTAGTCAACAGAACTAAGTACCCAAGTAGAAGAGTAATCTGGGTAACACTGTTTAAATAGATTTTCTCTATTTTTAGAAGAGAGGGCGTGGCTGGAAAAGAGTTGAAGGGTGATCCTCAGACTCCCCAGCACACCTGTGAAGAGACACACAAGTCTGTCTACACACACAGAAAAAAAGAAAGTTTATTCCACTTTCCAGTTATTTTAGAATGAATTCACATTTCCAGCATCTGAAAAAAAGGATACTAAGAGGACTCTCTGAAATTATTTCACCTGTCTACAATCCTGAAGAGTGTCCTTTCTTCCACTTTCCTATATCATCTTTCTTTTGTCCTACGTACCGTGATCAATATTTTGGGATGCCTGGGAGGAAACACTCCCTGAGACTTTGGTGGACACTTCTCTTGGGCCTGGAGCAGACAGGAGAACTGCTAGGTCTTCCCATTCCCTCCTTCTCCTTCTTCTCCTCCTTCCCAGGTCAGGAATGCAGAAAAGACTCGCAATAAATTTTAGAACTCAGCCACGACCAAAGATGTAAAACATGTAAGATTTGATCACTGTTGTCTTTCAATGTTTTTCAATTTTCTCTTGAAATATGAAGAGAACGTGACAAACTGCAAAGGATAGAAGCCTATAACCTAAATAAATTGTTATTCAGTTCAGAATTCATTATTTGTAAATAGCTTATAAACAGGATCTAACCTACCAACCATAAAACAAACACAAAGGTGTCAGTAAATATGGAATAGCTGCTTATGAGTTACTTCTCAAACCTGTGATCATATGTTTTTAAAGAAAAATAAATTGCAACAAACACCTAATTCACTTTGCCAACACACAGGACAAAGAAAATTGGGTGGCAGTAGTGGAAGAGAAATTTAATCCCAGCCCAGTCTCCTTCTCAGCTGTTGCACATGAGCAGAAGACTGTCAATCAGGGCTAATCTCCACTTTCCCAGAGGCAACATTACAGGCTGCATAGGTGGCATTTCACACCACTGTAATACAGGTGCAACTTAGTATAAAAGAGAGTTTGGGATCCATATTGAAGGAAGATTTAGCAATAAAGTTTATATAGTGGGTAAAGTTAGAAATCCATGAAGTTCAGACAAAAGACAGCGTTTCCTGCATGCACTTTGAACACTTTTGCATTTTATCAACTCTAAACTTCTCTCGGAAACAAGGTGATGCTTTGCAATGCTCCCCACTGCAGAGCCTGGTCACTGCTGATGAATACCAATGGTATACAGCAGTTACAAGGTAAAAAGGCAGCCTGAAACACTGCATTCATTATATTCAGCTGCCCAAGGTCACAACCCTCTGAAAAGCAATCTCCTGCTTTTTTGCTTACCCCACTTCTACCTGACCAGATGCATTTCCTTGCAGTAATGCTACCCTTATTAGAGTATCTGTTTAGATTCTTCTGCACTTGTGCAACTACAAAATGAAACATCTACAGGGCAAATCAGCGGAGTCATTTTGGGAAGTCATTATCGCCGTTACTGGCATTTTTCCTACATACTATATTACAAAAAATTACACCTTTGAAGTTCATTCACTACTGAACTGTCAGAAAGGAACACCTTTAGTAGGAAACACAGAAACAGAGCATGTATTTTATATGAGCAAACCTTCTTTCCTTCTGTCACAGACACTTGCACATCATACACTGGACAGAACCCTGTAATTGCATATTGTTCCATCTCACATCTATAGACAAACCCCCAAGGCAGTCATACAAAGCAGCTCACAGGTTCCTTGGATGTGCAGCGACACACCTTTCCCCGTGGCTTGCAGCCTCTTTCCAAAGAAGCTTAAAATCTGCACTCCACCTTTCAACAGAAAGGTGCGTCACTTTTCCTCATTTGCAGGCACACCTAGAGACTTGACGCATTCCCATTCTGCATCCTTGTTTCTATGACAAGGACAGACATTTACTGTATGACTCTGGTATTCTTTTTTTTTTTTTTTCTTTCTTCAATGCATGTTTACAAGAGCTGGAAATTGTCAAAAGGAAAAATGACTACCTCAACCTAGTACTTATGGAAGGAGCAGGAGAAACAGAAACACAGAGAAGTTGCTTCTGTAATTTTTTTTTTGCACACATGTGTGTTTTACTGTACAGCAGCTTGTTGAAGGTTTAATCCAAAACTAAACCACAAAGCAATTAGAAGAGCTTAACCAAAGAGAAGTGATTTAAAGCATTACCCCCCTGAAAAAATAGGCATTTATGTCAGAGATAACCAGGAGTAAGGAAATACATCTGGGCTCAGACTCTCTTCTAGTTTACTACGTCCAGTGTGCAAAAGGATTATTAAGCCAGGGTTGAACAACTACATGCCTGTCAGCAAGCAAAGGACCTCCTCAGCCAAATAATTTTGACTACACACTGTAATCTCCCAGAAATGCACCATTCATCTATCAAGGTGGGAACCCCTTGCACATAAGCCCTTCCCATTAGGCAAGGGGATTAGCTCAAGCAAGCAGTGAAGCATTGCTGAAGCAGAGAGGCAGATTTCCTGCCCCCCACCCCCGCCAATTTCTGCAGGATCAGGTCTGAATTAAGATCACACTCTTTACTAACTGATGTGACCTACTTGGGCCAAGATGCCAAACTCAATGGGAGGAGATCCCATTTCCTTCACACAAACACCTGCCAGCTTTGACTGACAGTCACGTTCTCCCCAGCTTGGAAGAGCCTGCAAGTGCCAGCTGTGGAAAGCTGTGCTTCCCCATATTAGAAAAACTGATGTGAGACCAGAGGAAGGACTGGAAAGAACACAGCTGCTTTGAGACAGAGATATATGAGACGAAGAAAGGCCATGAGGACGCCTGGGGGTATGGAGCAACTCTCCTACAAAGACAGAGAATTGGGGTTGTTCAGGCTGAAGAAGAGAAGGCTCCAGGGAGACCTTATTATGGTCTTCCACTACCTAAAGTGGGCCTACTGAGAAAGCTGAAGAAAGACTTTTGGAAACAGCGTGTAGTGTAAGCACAAGGAGGAATGCCTTTAAACTGAGAGGGCATGTTTGCATTAAATGTAAGGAAGAAACTCTCTGCTGTGAGGTTGCCCAGAGAACCTGTGGACACCCCCTGCCTGGAAGTGTAAGTACAGCCTGAATGGGACTTGGAGCAACCTGGTCTACTGGAAGGAGTCCCTGCCCAGGGAAGGGGAGGGTACATGCAGAGGAGGGTTGGAACTAAGTGATTTTTAAGGTCCATTCCAATCCAGACAATTCTATGACTCTATGATATTAAAATCTGAAATTCAGCAGACTTTTAGGCTGGTGAAAGTAATGAAATGACAGCAGAGATGCAGGGGGTGTGACAAATTATTTGCATATAAGCAGACATATCTTTGTGGTGAGCTCAGCATGTACCAACAGGCAGGGGGATCCAGCTGCTAGCCAGACCATAGCCAAGAGCAAGCTCCTCTTTCCACTCTACACATCTTGTCTTCAAGTAGTCATATTTCAGTACACATCATCCAACACCTCAGACTACCCACAGACTAACATAAATTCACAGAATCATCTATATTGGGAAAGACATCTAAGACCATTGATCACTCAAGCACATCCGTAAGTGTCATGTGTATGTGTATTTCAAGTACCTCCAGGTATTGTGATTCCATCATCTCACTTGGCATCCTTATCCAAAGCTTGACAACACTGTTGGCAAAAAAAATTTTTGCTCATATCCAATTTAGACCTTCCCTGGTGCAACTGGACGCTGTTTCCTCTTGTCCCATCATTTGTTACTTCTGAGAAGAGACCAACCCCACCTGGCTACCACCTCCTTACAGGTATTTGTAGAGAGATACTGCTATCAGGCAACAGATAGACACACACACAGATCACAGAGCAACTTTAAGTCTCACAAAAGCATAATTTTCTCCAACAAGATAACTGCTCCAGTAGATTTACACATCCCTGCTCTGCATCTCCCAGCTTCCTCCCTCACCCTGCCACCCAAAAGGTATGCTGGAAGCTATGAGTCAACACACTGGACAGAAGGCTCTCACAAGCAACTCTCATTGACCCTAAAGCCCAGGGAACCATGACTTTTCAGTTACCTCTGAAAGTGTGTCTCCTCAGCAGCATGAACGCTTACATGGAAATTAATTTTGCTTTGCAATGAATTACATCAACCATCTCCTCTGTACACTTTTGAATTAAATCAACCAACTACTCTGTAAATGTCAGCCCAGACAATTCCATAAACATCTGCTTCCCACAGTGTGGTGCAGTTCTCCAGTTTGTGAGACCTGGGAGGGCTTTGCAAGCTTTCCGTCACAAGGATTTAAATTATCTATAAAGAAGGTGACTGCACAATAATTTGAAGTCAAATTGTCAGTATGCCTAAATTAAAAAGTGCAGCACTCAAAATGCAGCATTACTGATTCTTCCCTGCCCGCAGAGGTGCTAATTCTTAAATTAAAAAACAAAACAAAACAAACCCCCCCAAAAAAAAACAAACCCAAAGCCCCAAAAGCAGAAATAATAACCCAAACAAAACTCAAAGCAAATGGGTTTCATAGCAGGCCTGCAGAAGGTCAAACTGGGAATTTTCCATGATTGCTTCACCCAGTGCTATTAAAACAGATTTAATTGTACATGCTCATATTCCGATTTTTATGGCACAAAAGAATGCAAGTATAAAACAAATATAAATGCCTTCCACTGCCTATACCCAGACAGTACATTTTACTACTTTTCACACTAACAGTAAAGTCACTGCTCATATTTGTTCTGTTTGGGTGGTGGTTTTTGTCATGTTTTGTTGGGATCTTTTAAAAACTCTTAGGTAAAATAAAATGACCTAAACACTACTGAAAAAACAACTTTCCCACAAATGCTGAAGCATGAAATTGTGCAAAGAGAAGCATTTTTGGCTAATTAGTGTAGAACAGAGGAGGATTTGGGAAAGCCTCCTTAGTCAGAAAGAGCACGTGCTTGATTTCAGCTGATATGAATGTGACACAAACCCAAGAAGGAATGATTGCTTCTTCAGCCCAGACCTCCTCTAGGAAAAATGCTCCAACATGGTCACCTGGAGGGGTACTCATCCCTACTGAATTACTCTCAGAAATGCCACTTCAAAAAAAAGTGAATGTTTTCAAGCATGTTACTAATTATTCATACTGCTTTAGCCAAAATTGTGTTTTTACTCTTCAAAAAACGAACGCACAGTCTGTTATCACTAATCTCAATGGCAAAACAACTGAGAAGCATCTTGCTCATGATTACCAAAACACCCAACCTCAGAAGACAGTTTTGCTGAAGCTGGTGGCTCTTCAGCACTCCTGAACTGCAGGAAGTAGGAAACACAAAAAGCTGCTTAGGCTTTACTCCAAATAAATGTTGCAGTAGCAATGCGTTCCTACACTGCCAGCTCTGTACTAGCTTCCTCCAAGCTTTTACTTGGCTGGTCAAAAACACTTGGCCTTAAAAATAACCAACTTTCTCTTCAAAGAAGTCATAAATCATCATCTCAAAGTGGAGCAATAACTTTCTGCTTACCGCACATACTACCTCTAACCCACGATGCAGCATATGAATACTTCATTCTGCAGGCAGGAAAAGAGATTTCCTCACCTCTAAGGAAATTAATTTTGAGTCCTCAGAGCTCCATACCATTTTCATGTGTGCAGTGGAAAATATTGCAAGCCACAGGGACCATGTGCCTGCTGCTTCTCCTCCAAGCAAGTTACCCAGAACCTGGCCCCCTGCTTAGCACAGGCAGTAGATCTGGTTTTATTTGCATGGGTGCGAACTCCAAGGGAGGGCAAGAGCCTTATTCATACACTACACCTCTCCACCCAGGGAAAGGGAAAAACATATTGGAAAGGAAAAACACTGTAGTAACTGGACAACCATGACAAAAGCAGAGTGAGGCTGTTGTTGAGGGCTGCAGCACTTTGGCATGTGCAGCAATGCAGTTTAATTCATTCAAACCCCACGACAGCATTCACATGATGTCACCTTCCCCCCATTGCTCATGAGCCACTCTTCCTACAATTTCACTGTTGTTTCAAGTACCATCTTGTCTTTATTTTGAAGAAATTACTATAATTTCATCATAATTCTAGCTGCTTACTCATAAGATGAGCACAGCTCAATTCTGGCAGCGTGTTTATCACTGAACATAGATCTTTTTGAGAGAGCGTTGACACAACATTGTTTTGGTCACGTTTTCAGCTCCCTTTCATCTCCAGAGAGACACAAGCATATTTGCTTATGCCCAAATGTGACCTTCAGAACTTCTGTGTATATTTTCAGATATACACATGGTTTCATGACATTCTCTTCTCGTAGGAGTTAAATCCACACCTCATTTTCACATAAGCAAGATGCCATTTGTACAGAATCTAGGCCCATAGCTAGTATGAAGAGACACTTGCGCCATTTCCATTCCTCCAGATCACATAAGACCCACCTGAAACATATCCAACTTCCAGAGGTAACACACAACTTCAGCCAACTTGCAAGAATCTTGTTTGGAGTTTTTTAGCCTAATATGCTGTACAAGTCTTTCCCTCAGATAAAACTGTATCCATTTATTTTTTGTCTAAAAATGATTTATGGACACGTTTACAGAAATAAAAGATGTGAATCATTCAGTGGTTCTTCTCTTGCGAAAAAAAAAAGCTTCCAGCAGAAATTTTCTCCTGCAAGTTGATTCTTGACTACTCAAGACTGAGCATGGGCTGGTGATGGATCACCCCAAGTGCACACACATCCACACCCGCTGTTCCCAAGGCAGCTGAGTGAGTAACACGGACCATGCTGCACCACAGGTGTGAAGCACTGCTTGCTCTGTAAAAGACAGTTACTACTTTACACAGTTACTACTTTTTTTTACACAGTTACTACTATACTATACAATTAATGTATAATGTCACATGCAATTTCCTCCTGCTCATTTGGAGGAAAGCGCAATAACCAATTCTTCTTTAAGTCTATTTTCTTCACCATGTTTCCAGCTTGGAACTTTTTGCTCCTAACAGCAGCTCTCATGATACCATCTGGTGCCTGAAAGACAAAGGCTGATATGTAATTATCCCTATGCAGCCCTGAGGCAATTCTGTTGCTTTGGCAGGTCAAAAACACTTGTGTGCGACATGGCACCCACTCCTTTACTCTCAACTTCATACACTGCTCTGCTTCCTTTCTGATAATTTAAAGGAAACATCATTGAACTTGGCCTTCTGTGTGCCAATATGGCAGTAGTTTTGTAGTTTTTCAAAGACAGACTGTCTTAAGGACAGTTTCCTAAAAAACAAGAAAAATCTCCTATGGATCTTGTGGGTCAGATTTGAACATCCTCCCTACAAAAGGCACCAGGGGTAAATGTTCTTCCCTCCGTACATGCCATTCTCTGTATAGGTAAGGAGACAGCTTGGCGGCTTCATTAAAAGGAATTAAGTAGAAATAAAAAACTGATTTCTGTCTTTCCAAGGACACGTCTGCAATAAAAGCAGCTCTACAGTCAATGTACAAATCAACGTAACAATGATCCTGAGGTGGGTTAAAAAGCAGCGATAAGTTAGAAAAATCATCTGCTAACAAAGCCACGTCTGTGTGAAGAGCACAGAGACACGATTGTGGTGGATGCTTCCTGCCTTCGTCCCTGACAGGATGGACGTGGCTGCAGAGGCCACGCCGGGCTGTGCCACCCACTGCTGCCCACCTGGGAGCTACGGCAGCAATGCAGAGGGGCCCTGCAGTGTGCACTGCAGCGAGTGTGACAGCAGATCTGCAGAAGCTGTGCTTGGACCATGCTCGCTGCTACTTCAGCATAACTTGTACCAAGAGCAGCAGTAGTCACCTCCTGGATTTTAATCATCTTTTCCTGGTTACTGTTAAGTGGATTTTTGGGAGTTTCCTGAGTCACAATAGATGCAGTGTTCACAGTCATAGACTGGTTTATGTTGGAAGGGACCTTTAAAGATCATCTAGTTCAACCTTCCTGGTCACAGTTAGGGACATCTTCTCCTAAATGTTCATTAATTCTCCCACAGCAAGCTTGGATTGTGATGTGTAAGAAGCCAAGTGACTTGCACTCGGCTAGAAATGAAAAATAGGAGGCATTTCAGAAAATGCCTAAACACATTATGACTCTGCTCTTACTCAGGTGGAACTGTTTTCTATATTCATCCTGGGATTAACATGTCTTTACTTATTTTAAGTAGAGCAACATCAGGAGCTGAATTTCCATGGAAAAAATTACACAGCCCTGTACTATGCAGGTCAAGGCACCAAATCTTAGAAACCCAAGCCTCAACACTAACTCCTACTGCTTGTTTTGGGTTCATTATCTTTAGACATGATCACATAGCTTAGCTATAGATCACCAAAACCCTGAAACTCTTCTGTGCCTTTAAACCTACCCACCCACAAGCCTTTGCTTAACCAGCAACTTCCCGCTCCTGCCCAGTCAGAAACCGCTATTGCAGCCACTTGTTTGGGAACTGCCAACATCTGCTTGTAAGAGAAGCAGACTGGGAACTCACAGACTGGGAACAGTCTGCTCACCTGCATCCCCCATGGATCAGGAGAGACCTTTATAACAGCCCCTTCAGCCTCAGAAGAGCTGCTGGGCAAAATGGAGCACAATGGACACAGGGAGCTGGGAGCCACAACGAGTAGGACACTCAAGTGTCCTAATAAAGGACTCAGGATAAGCCCAAGAGCATTGCATAATTATTATTACTTTCCAAAGAAGCCTGACAAACGTAACATGTCCACAAACACACTTGGCATTACAGGGGAAAGAGGACATGACACGTGTCACTGCTCGGTCAGCCAACACCGAGGCAGGAGAAATCTAGCTCTGAAGATGAACGTTCTCGTTCTGCACCACTAAGTCAAAGAGAGGTTAATTATTACTTAGCTATTCAGGCAAGCCCCAAGATCCTTCACTTAATTGGGGCAAAACACAGCTAAGCATAGAAGGGAGTTGCTTCGTAAACAAAGACTTTTAAACTTAAAGTGTAATTTGTGGGTTCAGCACTGTACACAGTGCAATAAATACACAGAAAGACCCAGACTGCACTTGGTGCCCTTCTGAATAAGGCTAATCCCAACACCTGGAGTCTAGGAAAAGCAGCCATCTGTCTGAAGTGGTTCCCAAACTCAGCAGGGAGCCCCTGGAGTCTTCAAGACTCTGCCAGGGTCCCCAGGGCAGTCTCAGTGCATTGCTACTTCAGGCTGGTTTTTTGCATCCTCCTCACTTCCATGGCTGTTGTCTCCAAGGAGGAAAATCAGTCTGCTGAGGTTGCAAACCATGTTTTATTTTTCAAAAGACAAGGCCAATTGACCCATGGGTACACATTAGCTACTCCCTACACCATTTCCATATTGCTCACATGATCACAGATACGGGTTAAAACAAAATTCAGTGTTTTATCAGAAGTATAAATATAACGACAGAATAGACACTGCCCTGCAGGGAACACAACCTACTAGAAGTGAAATGATTCATAAACTCATGTATTTATTTCAGACTGGGGCCAAACAGCTTTCATCACTTATCCAACTATGCTTGAAAACCTTCCTTTGAGCAGAAAACAGCACAAGTGGAGCTATTTTTAAAGCCATCTAAAAAACAGCAGGGCATGACATACCTTACTTTTTACCACATGGTAAAGATGAAAAACTGGAACAACTTCTCTCTTTTATCCATCTGAGGGCCTAAATGAGTAACTTTATTTATAGCCACTAATGGCTACTACTTCTGACCTTATTTTTTCTCTTCAACAAACCACCTTTCCATCAGGGAATTTAAGCTTTCAGCAATTCAGACATTTATGTTATTCTTGCTCAGAGCTGTGAACAAGGTTCCCAGGTCACTGGGAAAAATAAACAAACAAACACCAATTTTTTTTTTTACTGCTTCAATTAATTCCAACTACAAAGGTCAGAAAGAGGGAGAAGACACACAAACTAATCAAATATTTTGCTTCTAAATAACCTTGAAGCAATTCCTTGCCATTTACTTCCTCCTGTGCAGACACAGCAGCTGTGCCAAATAATTTACTTAAATTTAAGACATGGAAAAAAATACATGCAATATACAAGAATTGTAGGTAACATCAATATTAGCAAGGAACAACAAGTTAACAGAAGGCACAAATATCCTGTTTAGATCTACACCAGCAAACAATACAAGGTATTGTCTTCCCCCACGTCTTTCCTCTTTGTTGGTACATAGGGAAAGGAAGGAACAGCACAGCATTGCAGCTGGAGTACAACAAAATATCAGCAAGCTAAATAAATATACACACCCACAAAGGAACTAGCACCTTATAGAGTCATACCTTTGAGCTTATTGACACAACCTTTTCTTTTTCAAAGCACACACAAGTAGCATCCTTACTTCCCAGTGGTCTCAGACCATTTCACAAGTGAAGATGTAAAGAGCAAACATCCCAATGGTCTCAGGTACAGACTGCCTCCAGCAGCCTCAGCAGCAAAGCATTTGCCAAGTGACAGAGAACTCTTGAAAATTTTCCCTTTTCTAACAGTTACAAAGATCTGATAAAAATCCAGCTCTTTCCTGAAAAACAAGTGGTAATACCACAACTGGACTTCTGGAGAGAAAGAGCCACTTGCTGACTATTAGTTCCTCTGGCAGAGTGTCTGGAACAAAATGAGTGGAAAAGATGATCACACAATAACAAAAAGTAGAGAAACCGCAAAAGGGAAGATTTTATTACAATAATTTTTGCCACCCATGAAGGACTACTAACAAATGCCAAAGTCCTATTTTTTGCAACATATATTACAGCAGCTTTCTTGAGAACAAACCCGGATTTCTCCAATACGCCTATACCAAACCACCTAGAAGCACATCATTTCTCAATACCACTAAAAAAAAAAAAGACATTTAAAAAGACTACTATAAAATTCAAGACTTTCCAAAATTGTGGCANTCCAAAGGAAGGCCACAAAGATGGTGAAGAATCTGGAGACAAAGCCATATGAGAAGTGAGAAGCAGCTGAGGTAACTTGGTCTGTTGAGCCTTGAGAAGAAGAGAGTAAGGGGAGACCTCATCACTGTCTACAACTTCCTTCTGAGGGAAAGCAGAGGGGCAGACTCTTCTCTCTGATGCCCAGTGACANAAGCACATCATTTCTCAATACCACTAAAAAAAAAAAAGACATTTAAAAAGACTACTATAAAATTCAAGACTTTCCAAAATTGTGGCATTTATAATGGAAGGAGATGTTGACTCCCTCANAGTGACAGGACCCGAGGGAATGACATAGAAGTGTCAACTGCCTAGACTCTTCTGACACTGAAGTGTCAGAGGAGTCNAACAAGGGAAAGTGCCGGATTCTGCACCTGGGATGGGGCAGCCCTGAATGTATGTGCAGGCTGGGGAAGGAGAGGCTGGGGCTGGGCACCCTGGTTGATGGAAAGTTGGATATGAATCCACAGTGCCCTGGCAGCCAGTTGGGCCNCAATGCTTTCAGGCACGTGGTGTGATTCTTGGGGTGTCTTGTGCAGGGCTAGGAGTTCGACTTCAATGATTCTAGTGGGTCTCTTCCAACTTAGGATATGCTATAATACCAAAGACCCAACCAGGAAATACACACTCAAAACCTACAGCTAGGAAAACTCCAGCTGCTTAAAGGACAGCAACAGAAGATTATTCTACAAATTTGAAAGGAACTACAAAGCAAAAAAAAAAAAAAAAAAAGCTTAATTCATGCATAGTGGTAGCTATCAGACATTGTATCCAACAAGGAGCCCTCTTTGTGGTGCCATCCTGCTAAAGCATTTGCTGCTGCTCAGAATCTGGTGCTACCTCCTCTCCTTCACCTCCCCAGGAGTCCCTGGGGCCATCCCAGCAACAGTGTGACCCATGATCTGTTGCTGCAGGTGTCTGGGCCTTTGCTGCCTTAAGCCTCTCTTGCCCCTTCAATTTAGCCACTGATTTATGTGCAGCCACTCTTCTTGCCTAATGTCTACATGCAGAGTGGGAGGCACATCCCGGTGCACTTGGACAGTCACAGCTCATATTGCCTACTAAAATCTCTGATGCCTTCCAGCAGGAAAAGAAAAAAAAAAAAATCCCAGGAAAACAGCAAAGCTTTTGTGGCCTCTCTAACTGCATAAAGCGACTGTGGACTTTTCAAATCAAATGCTTCCAAGCAATAAAAGAAGTGCTTCCTTAAGTGGCACACAAGTTCAAGAAATCAAAATTTAGAGTTACAGCCTTTATTTGCCTGAGTCCAGACGCACCTGGAACACAGTAACTGCTGACTCCCTCTTTGAAGGAAAAGGATTCCATGACTCAGTGTTTTCCTTTTTCACTCAGTAAGGACTGCTAAATACAAGCCACCAGCAAAGAATCACTGGATGCTCCTAAGAAAATGCACAGATTTCCATACCAATTTCTGTCCTCCACCAGGTACTGATGGCATCTCCACCTTAACTGCATGGTACAAAGGCATCCTACTGTCAAAGGTGTAACTACACAGTAAAAGTTTAATACAACTATTTCATCACATTGCAACTAAGTTTATTCATGGCCTTCTGTACAAAAGAAATCTGGGGTATTAACCAGTCCTAGTCATTTAAGGTCACCAGGGCAAAATGATGGCAGAAATGGTGTGATAGGAACAGAAATTGGAAGTAGAGACTCTTAAAACCAACACAAAAGAGAGAATCAGCCTTTTGCCTTAAGTGCTGTGAAAACACCAAAATCCCATTTATCATCTGTTAAAACTTCTCAAATTTGGTGTGCAAATTATTAGAAATGTTATTGCAAGGAGGGGAAAAAGGGCTGCTACACAAATTACATTTTCTAGCATAGATTTGCTGCCTAAGTTTATTCCTTGAAATAGCTTATCAAGTATCACACGGCAGAATCCGACTGGAGTTTCAAGAACAAAGAGCTCACTTCATGGGACACTCCTCCTGGTACACAGTCTGAAAGGCAGCAGGAAATGCCACCCTTCAAAGCCCTGCTGTAAACGCTGCTCTTATTTTCTTCTGGGGAATATACTAATTGATTGGACACACCAAACAAACCTATTCATCGTACCCGTCACCAGAAAGCTGTAATGAGGGGATAAACCCTAATCACAAACCCAGTCTATATTTAATAAGGGGAAGAGATCCAAGAAGACAACCAACAAAGCAAGAAGTCTGACCTACAGAATGAGCATCTACCCCTTGTCCTGACGTGAACTCCAGTGTGACTCCTGATGTGACTTGTGTCCCGCCAACTTGGCTCCTTTCTGAAGCAAATAAAAATATAACCTAACCAAGACACAAAGCTGGGTTTGATCCACTAAAATGGTCAAATAGAAATGATGTCCACTGCCTCTGTAATCAGATGCGTACATTAAACAAAAGGATTTTGACTTCTCCTCAAGATAAACAACTTCATAAGAAAAACAATCCCATTCTCTTAACAAATATATTTAACTTAATCTGAGAAAACATTTTAATGTCACTCTAAACAACAGCAACTAAAATAAGAACAAATAATCCATTTCCGATAATGCTATAAACATCAATACTTTTTTAAAACAAGAAATAAGCTTCTCTTATCTCCTGTCCCCAAACCCAGGGCCAGTTGGCTGAATGCAAAAGAGAAGGCGTGAGAATCTTTCAGGGAAATCCTGCACTTCCCTCAGCAAGATCAACAGGCACATGCAGCACACAACACCAAAACCACACAAGGCTTTGCCAGTAGCACCACTTTCACTGTTCACAATCATTTCAAGAACTACAGAAATGTTTTCTCCGGATGCTGGAAAGTTCATCAAAAGTAGTTTTCTAAAGCCTTCTGAAAGTCTGTAAGAGAAAGAGGGCCAAGGGATTTGGGGTGTTAACTCTGATGACAACTTTCAGTAATACTCTGCTTTGTAATTCCAGCTGACAGCTGGTACTCAGCAACCCTTGAGCCTCAGGTCTCTACCTGAGGTTGTGCTACAGGCACCACAATCAATCCTGACTTTGAAACCATGATAGCAGACTTGGGCAGCATGGTGCCACTCTGCCAACATTACCATGCCAAGAAGTTAAGAACAGAGAACACAACCCCAGTACAGAGCCAGATGTGCCATGATAAAATACCCTTGGGTGAATGCTCAGAGTGGGAATATAGTTTTGACCCCCAGGAGAAAAAGCAACAACCAAACATTTTCCTCTGCTAAGGTGTCCTTACAGCAACGCCCTCAAGGGCATTCTCCAAAACAATAGAGACTTCTATTAACACACTCTTGTATCACTGACCTATAATAAAGAATTATGAATAGTTTCCCAAGAATATATAGGAAAAGGCAATACTAATACATCAAAGGGCAGTTAATCTTTTATTTCCTGAGCTCTCCAACACAGGCCTTCGCCCTGTGCATGCCACCAGCCAAGATCCCATGTGAAGGCACAGCTTGGTCCCTGAAATCTGCTGCTTCCTCCTTCCCTCATTTGGAACAAACCAGAACCAAACCCACCAAAAATGTCAGAGAAACATTTAATCCATCTAAGAGATGGATTAAAAAGAACATTGATTTCTTAAACATTCACCTCAGCTTAATATTAAGTCAAAAGCCTAACGAGGCTTGCTGCAAGATGAAGACAACATACTCTCAAAGAAAAGAAAAGTCTGATACCATAAACCAGGCAACAAGCCCCACTGAAACAATATATGTATCTGCTATAATGTATTAACATACAAATACAGGAAACCTTTTCAACTCTAACGTCTGGCAGGACACTGGATTGTACAGGAGTAGAGTCTATCCTCTAGAAAGTTTTCTCGCAGTATGCCATTAATCCTAGAAGGAGTAAAAGGTATTACACTGACTCCCATATTTAGGCTCTGCTCCAATATACTTACATTTACCCACCGGGGACAGGGTTACTGAAACACACAAGAAATCCAGCTTAAGGTTTATTGCGTCTGAATTTTCAGTGCAAGTTTAGCAAACCATACAAGTGACCAGTACCTTTCACTTTTGAAGACTTCCTTGCATACACCAGGGTAAACTGCAGAGTTTTCCACAGAGCCTTAAATCACTCTGAAGTGTGACTTGTTTTTTTTTCGTTACTGACTGTGGCTACCCCTCGGTGAAAAAATACCTAAGCACAACTGCACACTAGGAAAAACTACAAGATCTCATATAGAAATTTTATGTTAAACACACCTACAGAAAAGCCTACAGAAAATAGAAATGTTAACTTTGGCCAGCAAAACTGAACACACCCCAATTTCTGCCATGCTTTCAATGTGAACCAAAATTGTGTCTGTTTCTGGTAACCTATTCAACAAAAAAAACCCCCATATATTATTAAGTTACTCCAACACCACTCATGTTTGCAATTTCAATGAAAAAAAGCCCAACTCCCTAAACTTTATACCAAATAAGAAGGCTTTCAACAGGCTGGACTGGAAAAAGGTCACTTGGCCCAAAGGAAACAACAGCTAAATGGAGAGCAAGTATTTACATTTATAAGTAAAACAAGCACAGGTATGACGCATTTACAGCTGAATCAACTCAGCAGCCTTCCCCAGCCAGTCACTGGTCTGCAATGGGAAAGTGTCCACCCAGTCACAATGCCCACAGAACAAGACCTTGCAGAAAAGCTGCCAGACATCCCTACATTGGTATCTTGGCTCAGGATACCAGGAACAAGCATAAATGATATTTGAGCCTACCTGAGATGACAGTATTAATCACTGGCTTTGCAGAAATGAGTCTAGAAGTGGACAGTATATTCTCCCCCAACATCCCCTTTCTTCTTACAGGAACATTTAGAAATACAAGCAATCTTTACTCATTCCTTCTCTCCTAATGAATCTTTCCCAGTATATTTTCCTAATATAATGCTCATATTTTCCACATAGCAAATCTTCACATCATTCTTCAGCATGGATATAGTTTACTTCACAAGGCAGATCTGGAGCATAGTCAGTATCAGTCCCCATTCTGAATCCAAACTTGAAAAGTTCTGCCTTACAAGAATGGAGTGTTTGAGCTACTTAACAAGACTTCTTAAGAAAAGGATAATCCACTTAACCTTTCTTAATCAGGAGGCTGTCCAGAACAAAGTTGCATTACAGTAAATATGGCCAGTGGATAATGCTCATATTTCAGAGATAGGACATCTTAGAAAATCCTAAATAATTGGAGAAAAAAAAGCCACCATGCAAAATTTGAACCAATAATACCTAAACCCAGTAATTTACCATTAGCTATGGTCTCAACACCGAATCATCTTCACTTATGTCTCACTAATGGTTTAAAATGTCACATAATGATAAATATCAGGAAAAACCAAGAGAAACAAGAAAGCCTAAGCCATGACCCTCTGATACAAGCCTGAAGTCATCATCAATCAGCAAGTTTTGAGGTCACATCCCAAAACCTGTAAAGTTGTCACAATTAGTGACTTAAGGCTGATCATTCTTTTTTTTTTTTGCCCCCTCAGCAAAAGTCTTAAGTCAGAGTGACTTTTACCTCCTGCCCTTCTACCCGTACTCCACCCAGAACTATGTTCCTGGCTCTGACCACATCTGGAGACGGTGATTCACTAAGGAAAAATACTGGCCCTGCAGCCAAAAAGGTTGGTGAGATCTAACTACCCAGAGGACACGCTTCCCTTCGGAACTGCCACTGCACTGCAGTCAACACGCCGGACGCTCCAGGAGTGGAGCTGCTGCTCCTGCTCTTGGCTGGAGGCTGCTGCACCTTCCATGGGGTCTGCACCCATCCAAGAGACACAAAAAGGCATTTGTCTTGCTAGAATTTTTTTTAAAAGTACTACTAATATTAACAATCCATATTGAAAGCAAAAAAAGACGGCACATTATTCACTCACTAGGGGTTGGTTAGCACAGTGACACTGTATATAGACATTTACACATGTGCTCCAGCACATAGAGCCAGGGACCTACCAATTTTTCTTCAGAAGAATGATCTGAAGATTTTCTAAAGTCAAAAAACAGATTCATGAGACTATACTGGTTTTACCACACTGAAAATGAAGATTCAGGTGAAATCACCAGAGCAGAAGTCCACTGTGGTACAACCATGCATAATTATTCGTAAGAGGCCCCAAACTTTTCCTTCTATCTTTGGAGGCACACTGGTGCAACAAGAGCGCTGAAAGGTTGCAAGGTATCTCAGGTTACTCATTGGACCAGTGCAGTGAACTCTACACACAATACTGAAATCTCAAGCTACCCTTCCTTTTTGCTTCCCTCTCTCCCCCAAAGTCATCCTCTCCTGCCATCATAGAATCATGGAAAAAAATGTGGAACGTTACTGCTAAAAGCCCATACCACTTTGCATCAAAAGTAAGTTGGGACTAGCCATGCTTTCAAACACTATTCCCTTTTACCAGCCACCAGGCTATGTGACAGCTCTGAAACAAAAACAAACAAACAAAAAAAACCTGAAGAGGTTCACAACGATCAATATCACCCATACATGGTACTCACCAAATGAAAACATGTATAAAGAAGAACATCTTGTTTGAGCAAAATAGCTTACACACAAAGTGCTAACATAAACATACAATTAGGGAAAAGACCAAAAAAAAAAAAGTTAACATTTCAGTGAGGTGTCACCAGAACGTAAAATAAAACCCCAGACTCAGAAGCAGCCAAGTCTTCTGTAATAGTGGGTTTCACAGCTTTCCTTTGGTTGGAGACTGACTGAACATACCAAAAAAACCACGAGCAGACCCTGCAGAATGTAGAACCTCCATTGCCAACTTTAAAACTTACGTATTTTGCAGCTTTAAGAGAATTCTTGTGTCATTTTACAATATGTGCAGTGCCAGAAGGGTTGCTAGGCTCCAGCCCAGCAACGACAATGTTTCAGTTGCACAAATTTGTCTTATGAAAGGCACATGTGAAGTATCAGTGCCAGGCAGTAACCATTACATGATACAGATGAGCTGAATGTGATTTCCAACTTGGAGAAATAAACCTGAAAAAAACTTTATCTTTCTAACTTGATAAGGTACTGCTAAGCCCCCTTGAAACATCTTCTATTCGAAACACAGCGCTCTCTAATTAACCTAAACATAACTGTAGACAAAACAACCATCAGCTTTCAAAAAAACCTAAATATGAGAAGTCACAGCTCAGAAAATTCAGAGAACATAGCCAATGTCAAGAGCCAAAAGAGACACTGTTTCTGTTTGCCATAGCTTTGGCGCTCAGAAGGTCTCCAGAAACACCTTTATGCCATCACTAACGGGATGGTTTTGCCCCACCAATCCAAAGGACAACTTTGCTGGTCTAAGCTACACAGCTTACACCAATACTAAAAGCTGGAACATCAGAACCATGCTTTTGTTATCATCAAAACACTTGTAAATGAAAATTGGGGAGACTTCAAAGGTCATCTCAAATGCATACACTGTGCTGCACAGCCAGAATCCATGTATATCGATGCAGGCATTTATTTGCATCACAAGGTTTTCTCATTAGGTGAATAACCTTGGTGGTGCCAAGGCCACCTGTCTGCAGGAGATGATGAACTCCTCAAAGGACTCAGTGCTGTGAGGCTGTGATCTGCCAAATGTTGCAACAAGGGAGCATCAAGGAAAAGCTTGCTCCAAGATGCTGAATTAAGAGCTTCCAGATTCAAGCAGAAACCTCTTCTGACAGCTTCCTGAAGCTAAATTTTTGTCCCATATCCTTCCCACAGAGGGAGGTTCAACACTTGCTCCCTCAGAATACGTGCTGGGAGCCCTCTCCTTAAAACAGGGTACAAATGCAAGTATGTGCAACTGTGTAGAGCAGAAATTAAGGAAACCATTCTGAACTCCAGGTACCAGTGGTAATGCTACAAATAAAAGCATGGTAGGCACAGAGTATCTGCTGTGCCTCAAAGGACACCATGGGGGTACCCCACAGTTCCAAATAAACTTCTGTGTAGCGTTGGATAAACATCAGCAGGACCTCTAAGATGGTGATGCTTTTACAGTGATCTCCTTCAACACCATCTACCCAGACGTACTACAGAAGGCAGGACGCATTGTTCTCCTCCCTTCTCCTCAATTTCCACAGTTGCAAGGATGGGGGGATTCCTTTAAGGTTGGCAAGAGTTAAATCCTAACAATCCCTGCAGCCACCACTACACACACTGTGCTGCAAGTTAGCTCCCCAGGAGTTGAGCACCAGCTTGGAGGACAGGTTTGGACAAGATGACCTACGGAAGTTTCTCCCAATCTCAAGCCCTTTCTGACCTCCACTGGGTCAGCAAATGCCACACTTCTTCTGCGACAAGGACAGCAACCACGGTTCAGTGCAACATCCCGTACATACTGGTCAAAGTAACTGCCATGTAAGAGGAAGAAGATAAACCTGATTTCTGCATCCTCTTCCCCTGCTGCTCTGATAAGCCCTGCTTGGAAACTTTAGATGCTGAAGGGGCAGTTTGAGCTCCCCTCTCCTTGTCTTCTGCCTCATCTGGAAATTACTTTCTTCCTTCCCTCATAGCATACATCCCCTTTGAGCAGGGATGCACTCTCACTGGAAAAAAGTCTGACCTCAGCTACCACAGAAGCCTGTTCCCTTGAGAGCACTCTGGCTGTTGGTAAAACATATGGGAACAATTTTTTCAGGCTGTTTTAAGCAATGCAGCCAAATGGCTCTATGGCACATACCGATACAGGATTTCTACAGGTTTTAATACTTTAGATAAGCAAATACGACTACAAAAACAAACAAAAAAAGTTAAAATTCTACCTTCAACTTTCCTTCAAAGACTGTAAGGTACCATAGACCAACAACAGCCCTTAGAAAAGCCTCAGCAAACACTTTTCCTCTGTATTTAGAATGCAACTTTGTTATTATGTTAATACCTTGCAGCAATTAGAGCATGTTGGGGAGTAAGTTACAGGACAAACTTTTCTAGCCTAATTCTTTATTTAGAGCCAGGGGGTTTGTTTTTGGTTTTGTTTTTTTTCTTTTTCTTGGTTGAGCTAGAAAATTGGGACAGGGATGGAAATCAAGGCTTCCCAGGAGACAAGTGCAACCACTTGTTGTCCTCTAACAATAAAAGCTAAGAATACTAAGAGTATTCTTAGAAAGAGTAAAGAAAGGAAACCGGGCAGCAAGAGGGAGAAGTCAAAGAGCTGCTAAGTCACAAATGATGGCAGCGTCAGATGACTGGCAGGAGCCTGGCATTATCCCACACCTCACTTAAGGCAGCAAGTCCCAACAGGAGTACATCCTGTGTGATGCACCTCCTGCTCTCCAGAGGTGTCTCACTCAGTTGCCTCATTTTGTTCCAGTAAGCATCACCCTATACTGAGGCATATTATATTTAGCATCTAGCTATGGAAAAATCTGGGAGAAATAATAATGCAGGGTTTTGGTTTTTTCCTGTTAACACCTTTAAGTTGTACAATATTTTCTGCAACAGCCAGACTGAAGACACTTCTGCCTCCAGTGTGGCGAACAGGAGCTTCTTGGTAATGCTGAGGAATGACCCCCCTGAAGTGCCAGTATCTACCCCTCCCACTATCAGCTTTTCTCCCAAAAATATCAGCAGGCTTACATCACTGACAAAGAAGAGCAGAGCAGATTGGGCTTTTCACCTGTGCCTTTCATCCAGCTTCCTCCTTCTTCCTCACACTGTAACTTATTTTAACGAGAACAGTAATTCCCTTAGATAAGTCAGCAAATATTTTTGTAAAGAGCAGCTGCAGGATGTCTGCCTCGCACAAATTAAATTACCTAGTGGCTCAATCCAGTGCCTTCAACAGACATTCTTCTGTGGTAGCTGGGTCAGACTCAGTGCATTTCTGCTATTGTGCCTCATGCTCTCTATTTTCCATTTACATATGCTCCGCTCCAGAGTGAGGGAAGGAAAATGTTTATACTTGTGGGTGGGACTTTGGATGTAGATTAAAGTCAAGGTGCTATATTTACTGATCTTTTAAAGTAATATCAGCATGTTGAAAGGGAGTCAAAGTTCTTAAGAAAGATCAAAGTCCACATGAAGCAACCACAGATTAACATAAATATATGCTGAAATGCTAACACAGACTGGCAAAATTTACTTGAATTTTCCCTGGAGCAAGTAATTTTGCCTAATAGGGGAGTCAAAACCATGAAAACTCCTCTTCACCTTTATGTAGGGCACACTGCAGTACTTTGTGTTGGGGCAAGTGACTCTTCAGACTAATTTTGCATAGCTAGGTTAATACTACCATATTGCTCATGGCTTACAAGCTTTTGAAAGGTGAGGGCTACATCCTCTAAAGAGAAAAAAATAAAGCAGTATTACTACTTAACTCAGACTTCATCAAAGCGAATCCTGCATTTCTTCCTTCTTATTGCAGTTGACAGAACCTTTGTTGTCTGACAAATGAAAAGCCAACAAGCAATAAAGTGTATGACCTTCTTTTATTTGACTAATTACTATTTCGGTAAACAGATCACCTATTTTTCTTGTGGAAGCATCAACGGCAGCATCAAGAACACGAGGGATGTTGTTTCACGAGGGCAAAGGACAGTTTTGCAGATTAATCACAACCCTGTAAAACAGATGCCTGGCCTGTATTTACAACCCCGACAGTGCAACTGTTTCGGCAAGAGGTGCAATTAAAGCAAGTGTGCAGCCAGTCACCAGAAGTCACAACCCAGTCACGGACTTTGACAGCAAACTACAGGCACAACACACACACAGAGAAGATCCTGCACACTTTATGTTCATAAGGCTGTGTCGACACCAGGTGGGATAAACTGATCCAGTAAAATATTGTTTTACAAAACTCAGCTAGCTTGGACCAGAAGAGGACCCAGGTTCTGAGTTTTATCAAATATCCAGAGTCAGCAGCAAAGCACCTTTGATTTGGTTTCCTCACCCGACATACTGAAATTGTCAAGATCCACAAGACCACGGTAAAGCTCAAACGACTTTCAGGAATTCAGCCTCTCTCCTTTGCATTTTGTATAAAAGATTTCGTCTGTACTCCACAACATACACTCAATAAACAAACCTTTAAAAAAGGGTGCCCAGCGGCAGCCCGGCCTCTGAAACCTTCACCGCTTGAAGCCTCTCGTGCCCGCGCAAGGCGGACAAAGCGCGCTCCCCGGCTTTCCCACAGGGAACCCCCGAGGAGGGACTCCCCACTCCCACCTGGGCACGGCTTCAGAGGCTGCCCCGCCGCAGGCAGCAGGCAGCGGGGCCGGGTCCGCACCGGCGCCCCCTCTGCCCGCGTCCCGCGGGGTC
>VXAX01002273.1:491697-568055 GCA_013399835.1 Leptocoma aspasia | reverse complement strand
CCCCGCCGCGGGGGAGGTGCGGCCGGTGGGAGCGGGGCTGGGGGGCTGAGCCGCGGCACCGGAGCCTCCATCCCCCGCCGCTCTGATGAGTCCCGGTTAGCGCCCAGCGCCCGCCCGGCTGCGGACAGCTCGCGGCAGCACCGCTGCAGCTCGGCGGCTCCGAGTTCCTCCCCGGCCCTCCCGGTCCCTCCAGGGAAGCCGGGAATTCGGGGGGCGCAGCTCCCTCCCTCCNCACGCTCCTGCCCGGGGCCGCCCCGTCCCGTCCAGGCGGGGCAGGAGCAGAGGCGGAGCCGGGGCCGCGCCGCTCCCTGCGCCGCGCTCAGCCGCGCCCCCGCCCCGCCCCGCCCTGGCCGGAGTGCGGGCAGCGCCCCCCGGATCCGCGCTCGTCCCGTCCCGTCCCGTCCCGTCCCGCTGCTGCCCCCGGTACGTCGGCCCCGGGGTCCTGGCGACGCGTGTCCGGCTGCTCGGGGCCCGCGTTGGAATGCGGAGTGAAAGGAGCGCGGGGGCTGGAAGGGGGCCGGAGACTCGCCCCCGTCTGGGGGCGGCTTCGCTCCCGTGCCCGACAGCACACAGCTGTGCAAAGCTCCGCCATCCGGCGAGAGGTGCTGCCCGAGGTGGTTAAAGAATACGTACCTGCAGGGTTCTGCTGCGGACACGCAGCCCTTGGGTAAATGTGTAGCAAACTTGTGTAGGAGCTCTCCTCAGCCTTATCCGTGTTCCTTTGCTAAACACATCTTGCAGCAGCCACTCACTGAGATATCACTACAAATGAAAATAGCCCTCCTTTATATAGTTTTTCAGTCTTTTACATTTCTCCAAAGCAGATTTAGTGTTCGGGTTTTGGAGACATATCTTGTTCATAATTTTGTGCTGACCCTGTAGTAACTAGCAGCCCAAGAAACTCAGCAAAGGAGAGTCAAATCTTGCAGATACTGGCCTATTTCTTTCACACTGCAGAAAGAAATGTACCAAAAAATAAGTCACAGCCATAAAGAAAGCAAATGCAGTATTCTGCTTTTCTGTCACAGGGAGAACCCTAATGTCGGTTTGGGAGCTTGAGCATGTGAGCAGAGATATGGGAGGCCAGCCCTTGATAGTAGAAGTAATCATGGGTCTGCAACTATCATTTTTTAAGGTGTCATGGGCAACACACAGAGCACAAGCATCACTAAAAAAAGGAAGTTTAAGAATGTATACACTACACAAGGAAAAAAACCTTTCTAGTTTCACCTTGGTGTCAAAAAAAAAAAAAAAAAACTTTTATCTGAATAAGGAAGAGAGCAGGTAAAAGATGTTTGGCTCTGAGATAGGCCATGTTGAGATTCACACAGTGGCATCCATGAAAACTGATGTGCTGTCAAGGTTAGCGCTGAGACAAACCAACACAAGAAGGACTTTCTGCCAAACAAGTACCTGTTAGAGCCTACATGGGGGCTGTGGCTACCTGTCTTATCACACAGAAACAAGGTGGGGGGAAGTTTTCAGGCAGAGAGCAACTGCCTTGGACATGGCCAGCTCCTGGAGACCAGCAGCTCTCCCCAGCTCACCTTCCCATGGCCAGTGGCAGTGGCTTCTGGCAGAACAAGCAGTAACACTTCCCAGCTTGCTGGTAGCACAGCAGAGTCCCTTGGGCAGCATCCCTGTTGCAGCTTGCCAAACCCAGCTGGGAGACATCCTGCTGGACACCCTGCAGCATCCTGGGGGCTGCTGGAGGATCACTTCTCCTGTCACCCCCCAAATATCTACTCCTAGATAAACAGGTTATACCTTCCTACAGTTGCTCTGAAACTCCTGATTTGCAAAGGATTTCACCTGAATTCACCTGTCTACACTGTATCAGCTCACACAGAAGTTAGCCTAAATCATTATTTTGCTGTAGATTCTAAGGTATAAATTCCAATATGGGAGCTCTGTAACTCTATTCCAATCACTGCACTTCCAAAGTTACTCCAGAGAAACAGGTTGGTTTTTTTCCACAATCACTGTGCCAGAAAGCTCCCCTTCTCATACAAGCCCAGTTTGGCAAGGGTTGAGTCAGATTGGAGGTATTTGTTAAATTATTTTGACTTCTGATTGAATACTTTGTTTGACACCATGTTATTGGAATGTAGCACGTGTGTCTGGCTACTGCATTGTACTCAGGGCTGTGAAACACAACTGATGTAGGAATTCATGAAAACTTTGAACCAGTCATCCAATAAAAGCAGTCTGTGTTTTTTTAAATGAGAATTTCAGTAAATTACAAGAAAACATTACCAACAGAATAGGACCAGTTTTATGCAGCCTAAAAATACATTGCAGAAAGAATGAGTATTCTCTTGTGGTGGGAAAGCATTGCAAAAGAGTTGTTAAACTCCTAAGACTTTGTTAAGATTTAGAATGACTGAAAAGTTGCAGGAAGGATTGCAGAAAAGGGGTTTTGGGAACAGAGGGGAACAGTCACTCCAACAAGCTTCTTCCTTGTCTCTTTCTATGTCTTTTTGTGTCAGTTCTGCTCACAGTTTGTAAGCACTAGCATCTGTGTTTCATAGGAAAGGGGGTTTGAAACATGGCGTTTCCTTTTCCCGCTCTGAAAATGACCCCAAACTAGTCTCTTACTCATTTTATGCAATTGTTTTGGAATTTGGAAAACCCCACAGACACAGTGTACAAAGCTCCATGAACATCTGGAGACTTGGCCAGTTCTGCACAGCTCCGATTTTCTTTTAATCGGTAGAAATTCCTTCACTGATTGTGTGCCTAAGGTAAATTGCTTCCTTTTGAAGCTGCTCACGTGCATGCTGGCTCAGCTTTCAGCTCGGGTGAGGACCAGGAATGGACCAAAAGCTCGGTTCCACCTCCCTGATGAGACACCTCCCAGGCTGTGAAGATCTTACCCCCTTGTGCGGGTGGTCAGTGGTGAGGTGTCTGGTCCTTGGGCCCCTTTCCTTGCTCCAGCCTCTCTCTTGCTCCACTCAGCACAGCTTTGGCATGTGCTAGGTTGGCTTTGCTCTCAGCTGGTCTGTTAGGCTATTTTAGTATCCCTCAGTTACATTTGCTGCTTTACATGGACCAGGACGCATCTTCACCCAGTCTTTCTGACCTTTTTTACCTCCCCTAGTAGTATCTAATGTCTGTATCTGACCAAAGAGTCTGACAAAAACAGACATCTCTTCCTTAGATATGATCCCAGATCTTAGATCCCAAAGTATTCTTAGCAGCTGGAGCTTTTTTAAGACTGGGACTTTTAGAACAGATTTAAATTACTCCTGTCTCTATCAACAACTCTATCCCATTGCATGCAGATTTCCATTTCTGCTCCAGAGGCAAAACTAACTTACTGACTAAAGCCCAGTTATCTATAAATTATATGCTTCGCCTGAGCTGTGTGTCTTCACAGGGAATTTCCACAGACCAGATTTGTAGGGACTTTTTAAAAGATTTATTGCATATATTACAAAATTTGTAGACATGATTGCATCCCAACAAACCATTAACTCATTCAGTACTTTGAGCACACCTGATCCAATTCTAGATGCCCCTTTTTAAAAGTAAGGTTTCCCTCAATTTTCATCTATGAAAACCATCAGGGCCACATGAGGTTTGGTGGGTCCCAGGGCTGAGAGAGTTGGGGGCACCCTGGGTGGGTGATGGCAGAGCCTGGCATTCAGGGCCCATCCCACCACCCCAGCCAAGGGCACTGGGCCATGGGGAGGTAGGGGAAGCCCTTGGGAGTGGGCAGGGATAGTCAGGACTGGCAGTGCTCTCAGGGTTGTAAAAGTGAATGTGTTTGAAACCAAACAGATTGGGCTGTAGCAAGTCCTTGCTGCATCTGATTGTCCACGGTGATGGCTTCTATACATTTCACAAAGCCTGCTCTCTTTTCAATAAGCAAAGACCTGTTCTGTTGCCCAAACCTTAACACAAGATCTGTGGGGGGCATCTTTATGCTGAAAGCTTTATATTCAATGATTTTTCAGAAAGGGTGATGAATTTTCATTGCATGCATATGATGCTTTGCTATTTCTTAGCTTATCTTATTTTTAGTTGCCATTTTTCCACAGTGCTATCATTGAGCTGAATGATTTTAGCTTTTGCATGCCTGACAGGTTTACTGCACAAAAGCTTTTTTCACCCTCTGGAGGAGTTTTCCCTACTGATGGCACTGAAGTAGGTTATCTGCCTTAGCCGCAGCATTACTGTCCCTTCTGTAAGGCATGTGGATTGATTTCAGTCAAAGTATTAAATGATATATTCAGTTAATTCAATCGTATTGATTAAAAGGAACCTAAATTAACATTCTCTACTCACCAAAATGAGGCAGTGTGTTTCTTTGTTCACAGCTCAAGGCTTCATTTCATCCAGTATTATCTGTAAAATCTTCTCTCAGATTGTTCCCCTTGGTGTCTTTGTCCATGGCACACATAATTTTTGAGCAGGCTTGCTTATGGTCTGTATTTCTGATAAGAATTTTTGTTTCTATAAACTCACTCTAAAAGAGGAGTTTTACCTCCACACTGGGGCTGCTATTGCACTTGTCAGCTCCTGTCAGGTTTTAGCCAACCAATGTTTTGTAGACAAGACGTTGGACATGGACAAATGTTTCTGTAATGGGTGGCAGTGTACAGGCAGACTGCTGGCACAGACCACAGTTTTCTACCATGCCAGTTTTGAGGAATGCCCATTTCGTATTTGGGATGTACAGATCCAAAACTGTTACCATGGAGCTGGATTGCCATATGACAGCACATTTAGCTCTACGAGGGGGTAGTGGTGGAGGCCATTAGGGCCTGGTGGAGGCCATTAAGTATGTGTGGTTATACTCAGTTTCTGAGCAGAACCTCTACCTGGGAAATTCTAAGTTTTAATTTCCACATAAGAAAATGTTCTCTATTACAAGATTTCAATATATGATTTCACAGACTCCAGACTTTTTTTCCAATGTCACAGAGCCACCTCTTCATTCCACATCTGGCAGCACACATATGAAGACAGACCGCTGTCTAACTCTGCATATTTTTACCTATTTCCTGAATTTTATTCAGCCCTTTTGCAGAGCCTTTCTCTTCAGTGCTTACAACCTTTGTTTGCCTCTTCCCTCCATCCTTAGTATCATGAAGTGACCTGCTTCCTTCTGGGCCCCCCAGGCAGCACCACTGCTCATGGTGGCAGCCTATTTATTCCCTGTGTGCAGCTCAGTCCTGGTGTTCTGAGCTTCATTGACCCTTCATCTCATTGATTGCTGCTGCACTTAGTTGTCACCAGCATCTTTTAATTCAGTTGGTCTTTTCTTACAATTTTACTTGCAACCTATTCATTTAAATTGTGTTTATCGGCTTGGAATATAGTTTTTATGGAAGATGCCAACAAAGAGAGAGCTTTATTGTACAAGAGAATTGGTTTATCACATAAAGATACCCACTGGAAGAAAAGCAGTGAAGTGACAGACAAAAACTATCAAAAAGCTAAGAATCAGTTAAGGGATAAAGACAGTAGTAAAACATAAGAAAAAAAACCATAAAAAGAAATAAAAGCTTTTCTCATCTTCTGAATCAGACTGTGAACACATTTTCCTTGCCTTCACCAGGAAGCCTCTATGAAGACAAGTGTGTGAAGGCAACTTGTAGTGGCAAACCCTGAAGTCACAGTTTATGACTTGTTCATTTACCGGGTAGTCAGACCTGTGCAAAACATCTCAGCACCTCTCTGAAGGTCGCCACCCACAGAGCAGGGCCCAGAGGGGAGCCCACGAGGGCACCTTTTGCTGCCTCAGTGCTGTGTAAGCCAGGTTAGTTCAAAACACTTCCCCTAGCAGTTTAAACTAGGTCATCCTTGTTCTGCTGAGACAAACAAGCAACACCCACACTTACCACTGGCAGTGCTATGGAAGGAAAAATCTTCAGTAAAAGGGCATCAAAGCCCAGCAAGGGCCAGTCATACCTTAAGCAATTGGCACTGTTCAGCCAGCAAATATAAATCAAGGCTGCCTTCTCACTTGTGGTGTCAGGCCAGTTTAAACCAGGCCCATGCTGTCTTCCCACCATTTCTTACTTCCTCAGCTGTGATGCGTGAAGGGTAAGCCTGCCTGAGTCCTGTTGCTTGGTACCTTACAAATTATTTTCCAGGTATCTCCCACTTCTCATGCTTGGATTCTTGTTGAGGAGCAGTTCCAGAGTATGCAAACTGGATGTCCTCTGTGGAAAATTAAGCTAAAAGACATGCTCCAGAAACAGTCTTGGTAAATAAGGATCAGGATATAGGACCAGATTAGTGCTTGTCTGAAATGCAGCCTCTGAAGTGCACCTAGGATTGACAATGAGCCCCCAGCACGATATTTCACTCTACAGATGTGCTCTTATTTTCCTGCACTCCTTACTTGTGTAGAATAACTGTTTTATCTCTGTGGATTGATGCAGTAAGTGGGGGATGGAACAACTGATCCAAACTTTTCTTTTGATTTGGGTTCTGGTTTTGTGTTTGTTTTCTTAAAACAAAAACTTCTCAGAAAAAGTTTTGATTCTGATCAATTACTTGAGCAGGTTCATATAAATACCTCACAAACAAATATTGTTGCAACACGGAAAAGTACAGGAACAAGGCTACTCTGCATTGCTGCTAGCATTTGTTCCTTGGACCAGGTCACAGCTTCAAAGAGCCAGGAGGAACAACCTTCACAGTCTCTTGTGCTTCGGAGAAAGTTTATCCGTTTCACATATTTAAGGCTTTGTCAGCCTGAGGGATAATTGATACTTTCCGTCAGTGCTCTTCTGTTAAAAGTTTCTTTCCATGTGTCTGCTATGGTAAGAAATATTCTTCCCCTTTGCCCCTAGATTCCTTCCTGTGTTTGAAATCAAGAAGTCCCATCATAGCACAGGAGAGCTAAATATTCATTTCAAAGGAGACAGAGTTTCCCACAAAGTCTGTGAGGGCTTAAATGACAACCACACAGTCATAGTGAGACACTCAAAATACTGAAAACCTACACATTACAGAGGAGAATGTTCCTTAGAAGTTCTTTAAAAACAGTATTTAGTAATACAAAAATGAAATGTGATGGTTGAATCTTTTCATAATCATATTTACAACTTAACAAATCTTGTCTGAAATTATCTCAAAATCTTCTCTGGTTTTGTATTAATGTGGCAGGTTCAATTTTGGTAGCTAAATTGTTGCCCAAATACACTTGTTTTGTTTAGTATATTATTGTGCATAACTTTACTATGTGTTTAGGTCTCAGTCAAATTATAAGTGTATAGGTTTGCCTATTTACTGAATGCATTCAAGTGAATAAACATGCCATTTCTTTGTTATAAACAAAAGCAAAGTTCCTGGTTTACATCAGCCTGTTGTCCCAGAATAGAATCAAAGGCTGCTGAGGTAGCTTAGGTCCCTATTTAGAAATAGGAAAACCTTTGTTTTGTGTACAGAGACCCTGAGCACTCCAGTGTGAGATGTTAGAGGAAGTTGGGGGTTAGCAAGCCCAGTGCTAGCTACATTCTTGGCATGCAGTCTGCCTGTAGCAATATTTGGTGTTTCTGTTTACTTGCCACATATGAGAATTAGTAGATTGGAAAGACATGGTAGGCATGTTTAGTACAAGGCTGGTTAAAGGATATGTGAGACTTCATCTTCTGTTTCCCTTGATTCTTATCCCAACTGTTTTACCATTTACCAGTCCCCTAACACCCATAAAACTGTAGCAATGCAATTCTTTTCTTAGTCAATGAATTACAGGATTTGCACAGGATGCAGCAGCAAGCTGTAAACAAAAAATGAAGTAGAAAACAATTCCATAAATACGGTTGTTAACATTTGAGTAACAAACACAGTAGCAAACATGGTAACATGGTATTTTCCAACAACCTGACAGAATCAAGCCTTCTAATTCCAAAGGGCTTTCAACTGGAAACTAGGAAATAACTTGCATTTGGATCTTTGCAAATTCTTTCTTGAAACTGCAAGAAAGGTTTTGCACTACCAGAACTTTGATCCTTTTTGCCTTTTCTGTCCAGTTGCTACAAATAGGTACACTGGAATATATTGATGAGTGAACCCTTTTCCCCCTTCCCCCAAACAACTGGCTCAGAATTCCTCAACTGGAAAGATTTCTTTTCTTTGTACTTGTGGGCAGAAGTTTGAATACAACAGCGTGGTGTATGTGGGATCTGCCCTTCAGTTATGTTGGTAATTTTTTCCTTAGGAAAACTACTGAATCTTTGCTAGAAGTTTTTTTTTGCTCAAAAGCATTCTAAACCCTTTTAGAAGCCCTGCAACACAGCTAACCCCTTCTGCTTCTAGTACAAATTCTCCTTCAAGTGTAAAGGTTTCAAAAGCAAGTGTAAATCTCTCCAGAGAGGAAGCCAAGAGTGATGTGTTTGTGGGACAATCCCAGCAGAATCAAATCAGATGGAGGGAAATCATCTGGAGGGTGAGCAGAACAGTGCCATTCCTCCTAGTCACAGTTATCAGTGTAAAAACTGCAGAAGATCAAGCCCTTGCTCTGTGCACACGTAAAACTCTGCAGCCAATGTTCATCTACTGAAGACTAATCTGGCAGAAGGACTCTGCCTAGGCTGGAGAGAGAATCTTTGGATTCCAATCTGGACTAAATTTCTTGGTGGCAACAAATCTGAAGGACATTTTGTCCTGACTAAAAATAAAAATGCCTGGCTGAATTCAGGGCAGCCTTTGTTACTTACTGACCAGAATAAGATTTACTAGCTGAAAGAGACAAGTAGATCAACTTTGTAGGTACATTTAGTGGATCAATTTTTGCCTAGAAGAATTGGGAGAAGGTTTCCTCTTATCTTCAGAAAAATAGGTGAATCTCTTCTCGGGGAAAAAGTCAACACTAAAAAATAAACATCAAAAGATGGAACTGAGTTTTGTTAAGAATGAAATGTGTGCTAAATTAGGGTTGTATGTTTTGCGTTTTATTAATGGCATACTCAGAGGATACTGACTCACTGGATGACGGAAGTGCTTGTGGCTTGGGACGCATCCTGAGCCACTCATCCTAGAACCAGGGAAGCTCTTCCCTTCTCTTAATGTAAGGAAGCTTCCAGATTCAATTGTCATGTGCTTCAATACCAAGAAATAGGGGCAGCAAAGCACTCAAGTAGGGCTCTCTAAAATGGAACAAGTTATCATCTTGTGAGGTTATCCAGCTACTGGTGAGGTTTTCCAACAGGGAACAATCAGGATTTCATCAGCCTTTGAGTACTGTTCTTTCTCCACTCAGTCAGACCAGTGATTGGTTTTGCAAGTCACCCATTCACCCTGTCCCAGCAAGGAGGGCTTTGCCAGCTATGGACACAGATCAGAACTGGTTGGAGGAGGAGACTTAAAGGAGCTAGCCAGGTTGATTTATTCTCACCCATTCTGGCTGCCTTCAGAGCCTCTCTCTGATGAAAATTCCTGTGTTTTCTCTTTGCACAACTCTAACACACTTTCAGTTGTTTTTGTCTTGTTCCTATGAAGTGACAGATTAAAGGGCTGCACATGTCTGACTCAGCACTGTGTTTATACTCAGGTGTTTTAGCCTGATTAGAAATTCAGTTTCTCAGTAAAATTTCTCAGTAGCCCGATTAGAAATTCAACTCTAATTGAATTAGAGTGTGTCAGGATTACTGCTGTGGAAAACATCTGCTTTTAGGGAAAAGAGATAAATAATTCAAACATCATACTGGAAGTTACCTTCTTCTACCACTGTACTAGATGTTTACCAGGACCTTCTAACAGTCATAATTATTGTGATGTCTCTACTCTGTGATGCTGGCACTGTTGAAGGGAGTAGAAATTGTAAGGCCTGTTTTGCCTTCATGCTGGTCTAATCACATGGCATGTAAGAAATGAACCTTCCCAGTGGTAAGATGATAAAGGATTATCATTGTCAGTATATTTCAGTCAGAATTGCAGAATTGTCATTGTATGTTTTCCTAACACTTGGCCTGACCGCAGCAAGGTAGCAATCCATAACTATTCCTACAGAAAAAGTATATATTTTTAATTTTAGAGTTAGTTATTTTTAGTAGTCTATGGGTTTTATAGAAGCACCCAAGCTGAGGAAATTTTAAAACCAGCAAGGTTCCATACTTAGATGTAAAGTGCTAATGCAGTTTGAAAAGTCTGGGCAGGGCTTTGTTGAGCAACTTAGTAATGCATGCAGTGAAAAGATGCCCTCAGGATGCTCACAAAGCTGGGAACCTGCCGAAGCACTCCTAGCATTTTCTTCTCATTCCTGTCTTATTCACCTCTGCCTGTTTGTTTCTGTTGCTACCAGGTACCTTTTGTTTCCAAATTATTGCCATGTGAGTGGGCTTTTGGAATTGCCTGGAGCTCTGGCTAAGGCACAGAGTCCTGTGCATGAGTGGCAGCAGTGAGCAGTTCACAGACTCCTTTCACGCTACGTGTCAGGGTTGCCGTGGTGTCTGAGCTGCCTGAAGATGAGCTTGTGCTTCAGCTGTCACTGAGCTGCACCGAGGGACAGCACTCTTGTAAAGTGGTCCTTAAAGCACACAGCTACTGCTCAGCAATAAAACCTGGGAACATGAAGTGATGTGTGAGCTATTTTAAATGTTAATTTTCAAATCCTTCCTGTTTTAAACATTTAAAGTTGATAACAATGTTTATGAAATACGCCCAGTGTTATTTTTATCTAATTGCAAGTTACTCCCATGGTCTATTGGAAATGTGCTGGGATTTACTGACAAATAACATCCAGGTAGTTGGACTGCACTCTGAACAGGGATGCAGTGGGAAAGCAGCTCCTGTTTCAATGGAGTAAATGCTGCTCAGGCCTCAATCTGCAGCTGCCCATTGCCACATGCTGCTGCATGAACAGAGCAAATCTGTAAGTCTTCCACCTGTGGCTAAGCCGTGCCAGAACTCTGCTGCAAACTCTAACCCCTGAAGAGGAAGGCTTTGTGCTACACCCTGGGGTTCTGTGGGTATTCTGGTGTTTTTCTGCACTTGTCTGAGCTCTGAGAGGTGTGCCTCAGCTGTGCAATTTGGCAGTGCAGTGCTACTGCAAAGGTTGATGCAGTGTTGGCACAGCAAGGGATTGGGTTAGTCTGTAGGAGCATAAATTTGATGTGAGACTTCTCACTTCATACACATCAAGATGGTTGCTAATTAAAATGTCTCTACTGCTTTAATACTGTCAGTCAAGATGGGTTTCTTTTTGGCTTTGGGGGAGTGTGAGATTTTTTTTCTGAGTGACCTTAATTTACCCAGACTCTACAATGGGTGGCATGATCAGGACAGTCACAGTGACCACTTCTTGCTCTGTAGTCCTCCCCCAACATCTTTTGTCCAAAATACATCAGATCCATTCATGAGGTTTTCTTCTTCCAGTCTTACACTATTCCTAAAAAATTCACAAAGGCAGAATTGAGATTCCAAAAAATAATGCCAGCAGGAAACAGAATGGAGACTGAAGCATTCCCATCTAGAGAAACAGGCCGACAAAGAGAATATTGTCTTCATTTTGTAGAAGTTTATTGTCAAATTGCTTTGACCTCAGCTTTAGACTTATCTATATGTTTCTCAGTAGCAAAATTTGAAATGCTGACAGAACGGCATCAGTGCTCCTGATACAGTAATCTCATGACATCTTTTGTGGTCAGTCTTTATGCTCACCATGATAAAACAGCAGCCAAAAAGGGCACATTGTGTCTGATTACCCTCACTCAAACTTGGATGCTGTGCAGTGGACAAATAAAAATCAGCAAACGTTTTCTTGACTCAACTGCTGGCAGTTTCCAGCTTTTGAAATCTTTCAAAATAAAAGTATTTTTGAGGCTTTTTCAGTTAACCAGGTACAATCCAGCTTCTAAATATAATCCTGTTTTTGCCTGGAAGCCTGCCACAAAGGGTCAGCACCAGTACTGAATATTCCTGATAGCAGCACATAAGCACATAGGTAGCTTGTGAAACAGCTGGTGTCTCTTTAGCTGTGCTAAAGCTCTGCTTGGTCAGGAACATCACAGTCCACAGGGATGGCAATGAGAGTGAGGTCTGCAGGCATGAATAGGTCATCCAATTAGTGGCAGTCGAATAACATCAGATCTTTAAAGTCTGCAAGTAAAGACTTTATATAATACCAGCAAACAGTCTCTGTTTCTGCAGAAGTAGAGTAAAATTAAGAAAATTCTGCCAACATGGAAATTCTGACACAGCCCTTAAACATTCACGTCTCAAAACTGGTACCACCATACTCTTACCTAATGGTTTGGAGTCCAAATAATTCTGAAGTTAAACTGTGTTTTGAAAGATCTTAGAAAATGACTAGTTTTAGGAACTTTAGTTATACAGTGACAGAAAATCTGCACTTTAGATCTGCTTCCTGGGCTGAAAGTTATGCAACAAGAATGGGGGATTTGGTCTCTGAATATATATAAAAATTTAATTTTTTTAAACAGAATGGTGATGAGGTACATTATGGGCCTAGTTTTCTTTCACTTACTCTCCTTTTCCGTGATGAAAAATCCCTTCAGTTAAAGAAGTCATAAAAATAAAAGACAGAAAGAAACAAGATTCAATTTATTGAAGATAAAACTGAGACTGGAAGAAATACCACTGCATAGAGAACTTGCAAGATGAGCTTCATATAAAATTCTGTGGTAGTTCAGAATCTTGTGACATATCTAATGGCAATTTCCTGGGGGATGGGGCAGAATGGACATAGCTCTTTGCATAGGACAGCTTGACAGATTTTCATTACAGAGAAGAGGGTTTTTTTCATTTCTTCTGGATGTATTATAGTCGTTATTAAGGTCAATAAAGCACACCATCGAGTCCAGGGAAGATGACAAGAGATACAGCAAACAAGCTATTATTGATCTGTCTCGAGGACAATGACATACCCACTGACCCATTCCCAGATCAGATATTTACTGCTTTTCCTTATTGCTAGATGACAGCTAGCTTTCTGTTTGTTGTATATAAATATTCTAGTTTGCTGGAATACATATGTCATGGTTTAGAATCTCATGGTGCACAGATGAAGTGCAACAATATATACAATGGGATGAACAGACACAGATCTGAAAAAAAAGTTGAAGATTGTCTTTTCTAGCACAAATTGTCTTTGTAAAAGATACTCGCCGTCAAAGGAATACACTGGGCATGGATGTTTGTGCATCTAGCATCTAAATACAAGTTTTTATCTTCCTCATATATTATTAAAATTGATGGATGCCAGTACCTTGTCCAGTTATGAGCAGTATAAAGATTTTTATTTTAAATTTTAAATTTATGCTATCATTGTAAGCCCTTGACAGATTTATATAATGCATTAATTGCAACCAGTTGTGAATTACCAGACTGCAGTTCTATCAAAAGCTTCAGGTAATGTCATAAACCACAGGAGAGAAGCCTGATTCACTAAAATCCCAATGGAAATACAGATCTGTAACTTCATCTTATTTGCAATTTTACATAAAAACTCTATGTGAGGAAATGCTGATGCATATTTCCCCCTTGCCTAGATTTGCTTCTCTCAACTCCTCCTGCTTCATCATTCCCCCATTTTTCTGACTCCTCACATCCATGGCCATGTTGCTTTGGGTGGCAGCTACAGTCACTGTCTCGGCTGCAATTTTAAGGCTCATGAGTCCTAATGTCTGCCTATTTTACTGTGCATTAACATGGCACTGCCCTCTGCAAAAAAGTCAGCAAAAGCAAATATGGGACAATTCATGATGCACACAAGTCTACAGGCCAGTGAATGAGCTTAATCCATCAGTGAAAGTGTCTGTGCTGACCTTCTGGTGTAAGAATGGTGTATCTGGGGTGTGGAATAACCCCCATCCTGATGCAGATTCTTGGGATGCACTGTCAGTCTGTACCACCTTGTTCACCACAATCCAGGGAGAAAGGATTTCCACCTTCTTTAAAGGAGCAGGCAAACCAAGGCATTCATGATTGTAGCTCTTTTGATAATCCACTGTGCATTTCCTGCCCAGTTTGTACTGCATGAAACAGTACAGAAGGGAATTTTACCTCTATGTGAGGATATATCAGTCTGGCAGGTCACTTGCATTGTGGCTGTGACATTCACATCCAGTCTGTCCATGACTCAATCGCTTGTGTTTGACAAATGCAGACCCGTGGTTCATTCCAGTTCTAACACTGAATGAAAAGATATTTAATAGTAAAGTCAGGGGACCTGGGAAGCAGTGGAAGAACCTCTTCCATGTTCCCAGCCAGTGCACTGGTAGGTGCAGCCAAGTGCCAGTGAGTCACCAGGGCTCCAGGACCCACACTGCCAGACACACAAATGGTTTCAAAGTGCAATGCACCAAACCCTTGTCACTGGGACTCAGTCGTGTCACCTAATGCCTGCCCACACTTTATTGAAATGTTAACAGATAAAAATATATGGTTTACATCATTTACACCTCACCTTATCCTCTTCAGTTCTCACAGTTTAAGGTATTGCAGCTTTCTGAAAACGTTGCAGATCAAGTGATATTGGAAAGGTAAACTAAATCTGATAGCTAGCAAGGGTTAAATAAACCTAGTAGCTAGCAAATAAAACCCAGAATTCAGAGCTGCAAAAAGCCAGGGCTTGCAGAATTTGGCACTAGAAAGCAGATTGTACAGGTGCAGAAATATGACAGCTGTGTGTGATCATAGCCAAGGACCGAATTAAAATTGTTCTTGAAATTCCCTTGTAATTAGTGCAGGGACACTGCACATCATCAAAGTCTGTGCTTGCAAGTCCAGGATTTCACAGAGTGAAATAATGCTCATGACACTGGATATGTTTTGGTGTCATTAGCAGTAATTAGGCAGTGGGGAAAGTCCCTGCAGACCAGAAGGACCCCATTTTGAAGTCTGATGTGGAAAAGTATTAAAAAAAACCTGCAGACAACCATTTTAAAATAGAAGCTACATCTACCTGATTTTCACTTTTCATAGTAAGCACTTATGGAGACTATAAACATCCATAAAACAAATGGCTTGTTGGATGTATCACCTTGGTCAAAGTGGATTAATAAGTTTAGATAATTTCCCCATACTGATAGTGCACCTTCCTCACCACTGCTTATCTGCAGATGATTTTTTAGAAGAAAGAATATAAACTGGCAGGAGGGTACAACCTGATTTCATTCTATTAGTTCCTTTGAAGTGTAATTGGTCACAGCAAAATAAATCAATACAAAAAACCCATATTAATTTTTAATCTTTGATTTTTCAGAGGAAGCATAGATTTGGTGTTGAACACATGAACAATCCCATTTATGTCAATAGAAAATTTAAAAATGAATCATGGTCCAATTTTTGTTGAGCATTAGCAACAATGAAAAAAATTACTTTTTTTTAGAGATTCAAGGGTTTTGAAGATTCAAATTTTTTGAAAGGATGTTGTTGATGTCTGATATACAAAACCAAGGCTTATTATTAAAGTAACCACCTAAAACCAAATCAGAAAAAATGCAATTAAAAAGCTCCTACTGAAATGAGGTTGTTATAGGGACTTCATTTTCTCTTTAATACAATGCTAATCCTATTACTTTAAGAGAAAAATATGGAGAAAAAATGTGGAAAGTGCATCTGTCAAAAAGGATCATGCACTGCCATAGACAAGGCAAACCCCCTTGAGAGTGACCAGTGTGCCAGGACACTGCACTAAGTGCAAATTATGGTAACGTTTTAAAATGTGCATGTTGGGAAAATAATAAGTAAGCCTTCCTCTAGCTTACTGACTTCAGGAACTGCAAAGATGTCTAAAATATACATGAATAGCAAAAAATGATCTTCAGGTCATCATAAAAACTTGTATTGAAAGCAATTTAAGTTGTTCATTGTGTGCAGCTATAATCTTCTACAGGACACTATATGACACTGCAGGGATTTATGCCTATGTTGAATGTTACACATTGTTCTAATATAATTTAAAACATGTCTAATTGAGTATAATGCATGCATTTTTATCGAGATGGGAGACCTACTGTGCTGTTTGAACTGCCTAACCCTAACAGTGTATCCACATGACTAAAATGCAACATGCCTATGTGACGCGGGATATGTACACCTGAATTCTGCATGCGAGTTCGTCAGTGATTTTCCTCTTGACCTTGGGCAACTCACTAAAAAGGTCTACTGGCCCACTGCCAGGCAAACTTGACTCCTGTGGGACTTAGTAAACTTGTGAAAGGATTAGGCCTTCAATGCTGTGTCCCTGCATTCATTTACATATTTAGATCCTCAAAGGAAAAGTTACCTTATATGCAAAGGTATCTCTGACAAACCTGTAAGACCTACAATTTTAGCAGATACTCTTTTCCTTCAACTCATTCTAGGCCATGAAAGGTGGAGAAAAACAACTCCCTTCACCAACAGGCCCTAATCCTTTATTGAATCATCTTGACAGACCAACTTTCCCCAGGCAGCTGTTTTCTGCAGCACTGGCCCCTCGTCCGTGCTGAGAACAGCTGTTGAACTGTTGCATGGAAAAAGAGCAGGAGAATTATCTTTGGGACCTTTCACTTTAGGACATAGTTCTGTTTGCAATTTTAAGGTCCTGGAGCTTACGTACATACAGATGCCATATCAAAATGAACAAACAACCATCCTGCAGGGCAAAGCACAGAGCAGACAGGAAATGCCTTAATGTAACCTCGGCAACCTTAATTTTCTCCATTTGTGCAGGCTTTAATTTTGTCATCACACGGTAACAATTCTCCTTCGGCAGACTTCTCTGCCAGATGTTTAGAGCAGCACCAGCAACCACCAAGTTTAAGATACCTAGGTGGTCTGTGCTGGAAAAGTAACAAAAAAACAATGGTAAAACCCACATGGAAATTTGCTAATCATTAAGCTCAAACAAAAACCCTGCAGTTCCTATGTATTCAGTTTTCTCTTGTACACAAAGTGGGGAAAACTGAGGGAAAGGAAGTACAAAAAACTGCATGTAAAGTCCATCTTGCTTAGAAATTATACTTCTGGGATGCTGATGAGAGTTTATCCAATTCTTCAGTACATCTAAAAACCGATATGTTGCTAGAAGTTCCATTCAGATCACTACCAATATATGTTGGTTATGTCTGTTTCTCAAGGTTTCCTAGTCATCAAATTTATTTTTCAAACAAACTTTTGTTTACATAAATGGGAAAAAAATCATTCTAGTAAAATTTTATTTTCAATACACCATAAAATATTTTTCAATATAAAACATTTTCAAAGATCAAATTTCTTATAAAGTCTCTTTTGGGAGAAGCTTTCCCTGGAACTCTCACAAATATGAAGGCAAAAGAGGAGCAGTAACTGTTACACTGCTTATGTACTGGCTGTTTATAGCAAACACAGTTGCTGATTTTGTAATTTTATAGAGAGACCCCAGCTGGAAATGCAGTAAGATTGTCATTCCCACCCCCACTGGATTAGCTATGCTAGGATTTTGTGTTGAGGAGACTGGCAACTGGGGTTTCCCTCCCCCTGTACTAAAACCATAAATAATAATCCCCTCCTCTCTAGCTAGTGGAGCTAGTAATCAGACTAAGAACTTCTAGGACAATTGAGGAATATCTGCATTAACATTTATGAAATATTAGGTAGGAAAGATCCAACTGGCTATTAATTTGTCCACTATAAGTACTTCCACCTGAAATTACAACAGCGAAGATGGTCTAACTTTTTAACAAAGTTAAAAAACAGATTACCCATACTGCCTAAATTGCAGCATTTACTGCATGCTGACTGAATAATCAAACGCCCTATTATTTATTTGTGAATGCAAGGGCTCTACATGTGCCAGATTCACTATTTTTCTGCTATAGGTGGAGGACCTAAGTTCTAAAGCAGAAATCAGTGTTTATCTCAAAAGGCAGGTGCAGGCTGTGATCTATTACTGTTGAAGCAAGCAAAAGGATTGCATTTGAAAAATGAGTCTAGGGTATCCTCTGTAGAAAGAAAGCATAAAAGTACACAAGCAACAGTAATAAGCAAAAATTAAAAAATGAAGTAATAATAAATCAGCATGAAATTAATTTAAGAATCTTGCAAGCTGATGTGCAGCTACTGCAACATCTGGAAAATTCCTCTGAAAAACGAGGCAAGCAGATCATGGGCATCCATTAATAATCTCTCATGTTTCTTCTGGTGTCACTTATCTCTTGCAACAGATCTCCTTAAAATTTAGCACGTTAGCATCAAAACAAAAATCAGTTTATTAATCACAGTTTGAAAAATATTAATGACAATCCCTTTTGCTTATTTTTTCTTCCATTTCAACAGGATCCATAGGCTTTTGTACCCAAGGGCACATATAACCTGGCTGCTTTGAAATGAGAATTTTAGTGTGGAGTTTAAAGTCAGCTGAAAACCTCAGTCCAGTCCAAAGATATTCCATCCACGTAATAAAAGCAATAGAACAGGGGCTGCAGGTTTGAGCTGTTGGTTTCTAAGTTTTCCAGTAACAGAGGGAGAAAGAAGGTCTTTCTCAACTCTCTGCTACTTTTTCTCCCTTAGTATTATGCTACGGGCTGACACGAGAGGCTGATATGAGGGGCTCACAGATGGGAAGGGAGTGGAAAAAGCCTCTTTTTTTGTCAAGTTTCCCTAGGGTGGATCTGGCACGGCCCACACTGTTTCCCCTGCCCTACAGTCTCTGGCGTGGGGCTGTTGCAGGTGCCCACAGACCACCTTTCCTCCTCATGCTTGGCTCTCCTGCCAGTACTTCTGGTACTTCTTGTTAAGGGGGAAGAAGTGCTAGAGCGGTAGTATTAAACACCAAAATTCAAGCAGCCGTCAGATTGTACCCGAAGTCATCTGAAAGCTCAGCTACCCTAATTCCAAGGTCTGCTCAGGAACAGGAAGAGTGTTGGATCCAGCTGACTCAATCCAGCAGCAGGATGAGGTTGGGAGAAGTTGAGCATCTTCTACTCCCCCCTCCCCCTGCCAGCTCTTCTCCCAGGCACAGGAGAGCAGCAGGGGACCTCCTACGGCAGTGTGAGAAACAACTCGCATTTGGGACAAAGGCACAACCAAGGCGTGCCGCAACCAAAAGGTTTAAATAGGGATTCACTTCAATGGTTCTGTTCAGCAGATTAGAAACTTGCAAGAAGCTTTAAGATTTTTATTTGGGCAAATTGGTCTTTCTAAAATATTCACTAAAGAAAAAAAAAAGTGTAAGGTATTTAATTATATTTTCAGTCCAGAATAAAGTATTGTTGGAAAAGAAGAAGGCATGCCAGAAGAACGAAGAGTTTGGTGGTTAAGGCAGCTCATCTGCTGTGTGGGATGATAAAGTCCAGATCCCACTTGAAATTAGGGAATGTGATTTTCTTGCTATTAATTTAATTGTTTTCCTATTCATGTCAGGAGTAAATTTAAATTCACTCTTGGGAGGTCAAAATTCGCTTCATGTTCTTGGAAATGCTCTGAATTATTTATAGTGCATAATTTTGGTAAAAAACACTAGGAAAAAAAGCTGATTTGGGGGTGATAATCTACATTTATATTAGCTAAACAACTCTGGACTTGACTTGCCTGAAATAGATCAATTCAAAATCATGAGAGATCATTTCCTAAAAATTACTAATTCTGCCTGCATTTTTCCAGAGCTATAGAGGCTTGAATAAAATTCACCAGATACCAAATGGCAAAGAAGAACATGGGAAAGTGGCTTACACTCACCATCAAATTTACATACATATGCATAACCAGCATTTGTGTTTCTGCATTGTTCTCATTTCCCCATGAGAATGCAGTAATCCTACTATTCCCATTCAGGTAAACACATTTTTTTCTTTCTTCATTGCAAAAATAGTAATAGGATTTGGCCCATAGGGAAATAAAATTGTACCAATAATTTAGATATGTTACATATCTAAATTACAAAACACATGATATCAAAATGCATGATATCATTAATGTATTTTGATAAGCGATTTTGATAGAGTTTCCATCTCCTCTGCTCTTTCAGCCTCTTGATCTGAGCTTGTACTCTAGGTCAGCAGTTGAAGTCATCAACATTTTGCAGTCTCCATTATCCTTGGTGTTACAATTGCTTGTTGTTGTTTTCATACCTCTTACATTTCTTAAAGGCTTGTCCAAATTTAAATTAAAGCTTAATGGTGATATAAGGCACTTTTATTGGTTTACAACTAACATACTGGAATACTGCTTGTAAAAATAAGGTGATTTTCAGTGGTATGACATACATATCTCAGCATTTTTCAGAACAGCTTTGCTACAAATCCTCCCTAAAGTCAGCTAGGATTTGAAATTAAGTGTGAATGGCTTGAAGGCAGGAATTGAAAGAGCCAGCAGTCATCCCCATTTCCACAAGCCCCACTAGCAGCACCAAGAATTAAATGCCAATGGTGACCCAACGAGATCATCTCTGTGAGCAGCTCACTAAATACCTGCCTGTGTACACTGCAAGAATGCACTCTGAGCTGTGGGAAACTGTGAGCTCACCCCTCAGGCTCTTTGTCTGGGCTAATTTACATGGGCTTCCCGGTGCCTAACATCAGTTCGCTTATCTCAACATCTCTAGCCTTGTATCTCAAAAAAAAAAAAATTCCGTTTAATTCAAAATAATTTTAATTCAGAACCCTTTTAGTTCAAAACCAAGTTTGGCATAAGTTTGGCTAGAGCTGATGTATTCAAGGAGATTCAGAATTTTTATTTTCAGTTTGTAGAACATAGTGAAGCCCATTCATACACACAATTAACTGGAACTTTATAGCAATTTTGGAAATAAAGTCCTCATGGATAAGAACCTACAGAGTCTAATGTTTATAATTTTCTATGGTATCTTTTATGCAAGGATCTCAAGGGCCTTTCTAATATTAAATGTGCTTTAACAGTCCACATGCTAGTTCCACTTTAAGGAAACAGTGATACACAAAGAGGTTCAGTAATTTGGCAGAAAGGGACATGTAACCCAGACATCCTGGACCCATGCCTTAGTCAGAGAACAATTCTATTGGGATTAGGTATTCAGCCTGCACTGTTAAAAGTATCTAACTAGTGGGATTATAAAATGAGAGACTTAATATTCCAGTAAGACCTGTAAAATGGCTATAGTTTCTAATACTTGGAAAAGTATCTGGATTGTGGTACCATATGAAGGAAAGTACATTCATCACCCACCAATTCTTTGCCATTCACAAAAAAATAGTTTTTTGTAAATAGTGAACAGATGAACAATAACTAAAAAGAATAATCACAAATGTTAATCACCAGGGTACCGGAAGAGCTCAGTGAACCCATCTCCCAAAATCTAAGCTGTCATAACAATGTATTTTTTTAAAAGATAAGTTGAATTTTGAAATATGCACATGCCAGATAAATATATATTAATACAAAATTATGCATCATGAGAGATTTATAATAATATTTAGAACAATGATGCACATGTAAGTTTAGAAATTGAGTGAGCAGAAAGTTCACTCAAAAACTAGAATATTATTTAAAAAAATAAGAAGTAGGAAACACATTCTATAAAATGGGAAAGGTTTTCTTATGTAAATTCAGTTTGATTTTCAAAGAAGGTTTGAAAGCAGCAGCAGCTCAAGATATAGCTTAGCAATGTCTAGGAAGGTCTCTCTTCTTTTACTGTGTTGTTAATAATGTAAAACTATCCTGAGCTACACAAAATATTATTATTATGATAAGGTAAATAAACATCACTGATAATATTGATTATTCTGTCTTGCATAAAGTAATTTATGAACAGATTAACAATTAAACTAGCTCTGACTTCTCCCTCTGGAAAACCTCTCTATTTCTCAGTTTTCTTTGGCAGTGACTTTCTAGACATTTAGTTATCTTTTGGCATAAGTGAAATTATTCTGAACATAGCCTTCCTACAATTACTTTTCACATATACCAAGTTGTTATCATATTATCATTTTCTGATCTCCATACCATCATGTCCTTCTCTTAAGGTTATATTGTGCTATTTCCTGTATTTCCTTGTGCTGGGTACACCTTACAGGAAAGCAATACAGTAAAAGATGGAAAGCTACCTGTGATCCTCTGCTAGCTCTCCCTGTCAGCAGGCTCAGGACTAGCACATCTCTTTCTCTTAAGCTCTTCTTAGTCTCAGCTGGTCCTGTGAATCTTTGGCTATTTTTATACCCCACCATTGTTAACACCCAGCACAGATGATGGGGAATTCTCCAACCAAACTGACAGAGGATACCAATGATTAAGAAAAGGTTGTGGGAATGTGTTAATATCGACGGAAATTTCATTTGGGGAGACTTTTGATTCAAATTATATACATTGAAATAGCTGATAAGCCAGGCTAAGGTTTACATTACTCCTTGGTCTGATTCTGCTCCACAACACAGAGGCCAGACTACAGGTGAACGCTGAGCTGGTTTCCCAGTCTCTGCTGTTGGAATGGTGCACTTCTCATGGTTTTTGTCATGTTCTGTGGAGCAAGGACCTGAACCTTAGTTTCCACTGCCCCAAGTTACAGACCTCACGGCTGGGCTTTCCAAAATATTAATGATTAACACAGAAAAGCTTCAAAGGGAGAAATAGAAATATCCTGCCCAATCCACTCTTTCCAAGAACCTTCCAAGTCACCCTGTGGGGGTAACATATCCTGGTATAAATGAAGAAACCGGAACAAGGAGCTGCCCTAAGTGGCCTAAAGGATCACCTAGACACATTAGCTATTCTGAGACAACTTCCTTCATCATCTTGGTGGATTTCAAACAGTTTTTAACACACAAATTAGTGTCCCACCCAGTTCTAGACCTGGGGCTAAATGGAGTCACACCAAAAGCTCATCTGGCTCCCAGGCCGCTGAACCTGGGCAAACATAAAGTTAGCTTAAAATCCTTTCCTGCACTGAGATTACTATAAATTTGTTCTGACCCTTTAGAAGGTAATATTTAAACTATACGTTTAACTTGATATCTTCTATCTTAACTTGTTTATCTTTTCCCACCTCTGCATTTCTATAGCAGTAATTTCCAGGAGTCCTGATCTCAGGTACAATCCTGCTTTCCTAGCCAATTATGCCATGAAATGAAGGTCCCTGCCTGAAGAACTTACTCCCTCACATACATCTTCTGATACTTTTGACATCATTTAAGTTTTAGGGTTTGGTTTTGCCTTGTTTGTTTGGGGGTTTTTTAAGTGGATAAGCTGTGAGACAGTGGAAAATCAGCTACAGGTCAAAAGCACAGGCTCTCTGCAGGTTTGGAAGACTTCTATGTGGAAATCTGGGCAGGAAGTAACTTATTTGGGAAGTGTAATAGCTCTGCAGGTTTCCTATTCAGCTGTTGCACAGGTGGACCTTGAAGGAATTTCCTTTTAGAAATTAAATAAAACCATATGGTAATATCTACATGCACTAAAGAACTTGAATATAAACACAGCATCCTGACTTACTTTTTATTTAGAACAGATGGTATTTATAAAGGAAGCACAAAGGAAACACTTAAGATGGGAGATACACGGTACAAAACAGGTGAGTCAGAAGAAAGGTTCCAGTCTTGTTTTGCAAATTAAATCTCTTACTGGATAAACAAGGCTACTCTCATTCCCAACAGAACAGTATTAAAAATAATATCAGGGGACTTGTTTCCAGCCCTTTGTACACGTGTCAAACAATGACTGTTTTTATTCAGGAAACGTGAAAGGCAGGTCTTGCAGTGGTGATGCAAATCATAATTGAAGCGTACTGGCAAAGAGCTGCAGAGGTTGAAGGAAATATGCATCATGTCCCTTGAATCTGGATCTGCTCCATACTGTTAGTCACCCAATTCTGCATGAACTGCTGCTGTAAACCATCAAAGGATGGGGGATGTTAACCTCCTGCAACACTGGCTGGGGATGGGAGCATGGCTAAGTCTATCTTTCTCATTAACCGACACATTACAAATTCATGGCTTCACAGAACTGTAGCAGTAAATCACTGATAGCTTTTTTTAGATCATCAACTCTTCTAACATTAGCTTTCTAAATGTCAAAGCACTCTCATATTCTTTTTTTAAGCAACCCAGAAGGGATTACTGTATTTATGATGCAGAACTAGGGGTCCAGTGGTCTATCTTCTACTCCCTGTAACACTGTTGAATTAATGTCTGACCTTGCCTTGGGACACAGTGCCATGGAACAGTTATTTTGTATTTAAAAGGAACTAAAGCTTCCATGCATCTCACAATAATTGTCAGTTCTACATCATTATGAGGAAAGAAATTATGCTTTTTGTTGCAGTACATGCAGATATTTTATATTGCATTATGTTGAAGTCATAACCACAAACACAATATGTTGCCCAATACCAAAAGGGAATCAGAAAACATTTCAACAGAACAGTTCTTAATGGTGCCTTAGCAAAGATACTTTTACTTTGTAATTTTCCTTTTGTAGCAGATGTCACAACAACTAATGAGAGCTTGTCCATTGATATAATCCAGCTTTGTATCAGGCAACTCAAACTATTAATCAAAAATATTCATTTGATCCTCAAAATCCAGGTGATGAGCTTATCTTTCAAGAACTGAGTAATAATTTGGACTTTATTTTTCCTTTTAGCCTGCTATTCGTCACATTTTTTTAAAAGTTTTCAAGCTTTTTTCTGTAGCAACAAAGACATGCAATACTTAATTTGAAAATATATTATATTCTTTCATTTCTAGTGTTGTCTTTAAAAAGCACCTATTACTTTGCCTATCCTTGATAATAAAACAGGAGGAACCAAATGTTAGTACTATAAGCAGTGTGACCTTAAGAATTTAAGTTTCAGTCAGGAAAGAGTCATGTGCTAAAAACATGTGTGCCATATGCCAGCAAGTGAACATACAATTATCCAGTCCTAAAGGACTTCTTCATCTATGTATATTGTTGAGATTTAATGGGTTAAGATTTGGTTTTATAATTCAGGATATAGCAGCAATTTGTTAATTTTCCATCTTTGCAGCCATGAAATCAAGAACCCTGCTTAGCAGTGAGCCCACATCTTGTTTGGCCTTTTTTTGCTCATGCAGAGGCTGAAGCTCTTTGTCTTGCCCTTGATGGCCTTGCCAGTTGAAGCTGAGCTTTGACTTTCTTAACCCCACCTCTGCACATCTGGGCAATATTTCTAAGGCCTGGCCCTGTTCCTGATTCCTGTGTGTGGCTGTTTTGCAGTAGATCTCTGTCATGAATCATAGAATCATTTAGTTTGGAAAGGACCTTTAAGATCAGCCAGTGCAACTGTTAACCCAGCACTGCCAAGTCCACCACTAAACCATGTCCCCAAGTACCACATCTACACGTCTTTTAAATGCCTTCAGGGATGGTGACTCCAAAATTTCCCTAGGCAGTCTGCTCCAGTATTACTGTGTAAGCGGAGAGGAAAACACAAGGAATGTAAAAATAATGAAAAGAGATGTGAGAAAATTTGGGATGCCATCAGTAAGTGAAGGGACAACAAGCTGAGAAATGGATTTTAGTACTGACTTGTAGATAAAGTTTACACTACTCACACCTGCCTCATGGGTTCTGCAAGGGTGAGATACACAAGAATTATCATACCAGCACGTCTTAGGGCATACTTTGCTCTTGGATGATACCACAGCCCCACTTCCTCCAGAAACCACCTCCTGAGCTAGTTTTGGGAAACAAGAGCTTTCTCCCTCTAATGTTCAAGCTGAAACCAGCTATCACTGTCCTGCAGGGCAGGAGACTGCCCTGATCCCTATCCCATGCAGCTTCCCACAGCCAGACTCCTGCCTGCAGCTTTGTAAATCATGGCAGGAAGGGCAGCTGGCTGCCACTTATGCTTCAAGGACACCGTGATCACAGTCTGTGATGACAGACCATCTGTGCAAAGCTATTGGCAGAGCAATCAGATGGACAAGGGACAGGACAAATAGAGCCAGAGAGACACAACTCTCCTTAAACTGGGGGTGCAACCTCACCTGGTCATCCTCTCCCAAAAAGAATGCTACACAACTGGAAGGCTTAAAAACATTTCAAGGAGTGAATGTTAAGACTATTTAAGACTATTAGGACAACATGACAAAAAAGTATTTAATGAAGTTTTTCAGAAGGCAGATAAGAGGTTCATATTGTATCTGATTTCCTTGACTATGGGAAATGGGAAATGTCTGACAAGATGTTCTTCTATTATACTTGACAAGGATCTGCAGGAAATTTATATTTGTGCTTTTTATGCCTTAAGCTAATGCAAGGCATGGACTGAGGGGTCTGGAATTTTGTACAAAAGCTCTGCTAGGTCATGGAAGCGCATGATGGAGTTGGGCATGCGTATCCTGGAAGCAGTCTCCAGAAAAGGAAGCAGTGCTTATGGGTCAGTGCATTTCTGTGCTTGAGGTCCAAGAGGCTTCACGTTCAGGCTTGCTTTGCTTCCTGTAGTGCCACTCCAGAGGAGTTTCATTGCTCCCACAGCTGCTTCACTGCATTGTGTGGATACACCAGTCTGCCCAAGCTTTTTTATGGCTCCTTACACCATACTTGAGTGCCTGATGATGGTGTTGGCCCTGTGTTCAGTACCTGTGGACTTGACACACAACAGTTTTAGACTTGGAATTGCTCAACTCAAAAATCAAAGAGGACATCTTCACTGGGAATACTGCTGCAGCGTCCTATGCTACCTGGCCAAGAGGAGCCACAAGATGTGACCTGTGTTGAAACACGCCCTTGAAAAGCTATCCAAATAATGGAACAACTGATGTGTTTCCTGCCCAGTGCAGTCCTACACTGCTGTGCTGCTCACATGCCATACTAACCAGTTTATAGGTACTTCAGTCAGGTCTACATTATACTGTCTCCACAGATGTGGCTTAAACATAGACAGCCTGTCACAAAGGAGCCCTGAGAAGGCATAAATGATATGGGCTTTTCCTTCTATCATTCAAATGTTGAATGAGAACTTTACATGACCAGGACTGGAGGAACAAAACACTCAGAAACTGTTACAAACCTAGAGGTAGGCACATGCTCAGCATCTGGAGTTAGTGGCTTATGGTCTTCCCAATAATTCTCTGATATAAATGACATTTGAGTAAACTTTCATATCAAAAAGACAACTCACCTATGCTATCAACAGTTGGTAAATGATTTATAGGATCTGTATCCAATAACTAGGTGAGAAAAAATGCTGGAGTATATTCTGCTGTTAACATTGTCAAAAGTAATGCCATATCTAAAATACTTCTTGTCCGTTTTGGTAAAACAAGTGCTTGAGTGAGTAGTTTTAACCATAACTACCTGATGCAAGTACAAATTACAGTTTATAGGAACTTCACAAAATGTTACCATTTTACAAAATATTTGGTTAAGAACACACTTCCCTCACACTCAGGTGATGATGTACTTTGACCTCTAAAAGGCTTCACTGGAAAAACTAAAAATTTGCCACCATTAATAGTTCCAATATGAAACTTGAGCAAATATGATTTATCAGTGTTGAAAAGGAACAAGTCATACAGAGACATAACTATAGGGAAGCACTGGTTCTTCTTCTACTTCCTGAGTATTATGTAAATAAATGTCTTCCTCAAACTCACTGACTTCAGGTTTGGAGGTAAAGTTCATATACATATTTAATTTAACATTACAAAAGTCCTTAGAAAAGACCTGTACTTCAGGACTAAAAATCAGATAAGGCTACTGCTAAAAAAAAAAAAAGCCTAAACTGTTGTGGCAAACTTGGAAAAACCACTCAGAGTATTCATTTAGACTAATAACAGAACACTGGTATTAGAATTATTATTGGGTTATGCAACACAATTTATTCTAATAGTGAAAATTTGACTTTAGACAGCAGTGTTAATACATGACAACAGGTAAAAAAAAGTTCCTGGTTGGAATTTATGAGCTAAATTAAGACTGATGACACAAAAAACATAAGCACTGGAAAAAGCTGCTAAGGGTGAAAAAGAGGGGTCAAACAAACAAGTAGAGGCCAAAGGAATAAGAAAAGATGAGCTCTTTGTTTGCTTATTTGCAGCAAGGTTAAGAGTCACAAATGCTGTGATGAAGATTTGATAGAGAGCTCACAAAAGAAAGGACTTCCAAATTCAGTGGCCAGAGATGAGGTTTACAGAGGTGAAGTTCACACCACAAATTAGGTACAAGCTATATACTTGGGCTGTTTATACTGTTTACACAGAGAGATTGTTTTCCTTTCAGAATGCAATGCTTTACAGTATGCTACAGTTTACGTAAATTACAATGCTGGATGGAAATTGGTTGGTGAGAATGTTGTGTGGCCTCTGCTAAACAGATAATACAGAAAACAGTAAATCCTGACTAGTCAAAGACCAGTCTTGCTTACCAGGTTTAATCCATAAAGGCCTGCTCGAGTCTCTTCCCATTCCTTACATCTACCTCTTTAAAACTACATATGGCAAAGGAGGAATTTTCAAATAACAAGTCAGGAGGCTACACAGACTGTTTGGGGAGTTTTAAAATAGTATATGTGGACAGACTTCTATTAATGTTTTCTTTCCTCAAGCTTTGCAATGGATTGAAAATAGGGTCCCCAAGGAAAGAAGCTGAGGCTGACCCTCCTGGCAGCTGCACAGCTGCAAGCAGGAGAGCAGCCTCGTAGCTCCAGGCTGCCACAGCACATCCTGCCTGGTGCACTGTAGGGATCTCTAGCCAGAAAACCAGGATACTGTTATCAGTGAGATGTAGGGAACATGGGACTCCTTTAGAAATGACTGCTCTTTATGGAAAACCTGTCTTAACACAGGTCAGCGAAACACAGCTCTGCCTCGGATATGTTTTGTTCATCAGCAAGTACATTCCAGTACCTAAGAAAAGAGTTCAACACAGGAACCTCCTCCTGTGGGTCAAAGCATGGTGGGCAGTCATGAGGGAGTGCTGCTGAATCCAGAATGGGAGGCTGGGGCAGCGTTGCTTGGGGAATGGAGAGCATGAGGGCAAGGAACAAGAGATACTTCTCAAAGCAAGACCTGAAGTAGACTAACATAAAGGAGAAGAAAATTGGGCAACAAGTGAAAAGAATGAGGGTAAAGAGACAGATGAGACTGAGACTATCCAGGCTGGATGGGGCTTTGATCAATTTGGTATAGCAGAAGATGTGCTGGTCCATGGCAGTGAGGTTGTAACTAAATGATCTTTAGGGTCCTGTCCAACACAAAACATTTTATAATTCTATCATTGTCCCACTACCATGTATAACTTTTCTATAAAGTGAGCCATTCATCCAGTGTGATACCAAAAAAAACATTGGCAGAAGCAGAAGATAAATAGAAATTCCAATTCCCTCACTGATTGTGAAACTATACTTTCTTTAGTTTTCCTTTTTGATGTCAAGCCTATAATTATTTTTTAACAGGGATTACATTTATCTTCCACGGACTGATGAAAGAAGCCAGTCTTTACTATGCTTGCTATCAGAATTTCTGTAAAAATCTTGTTCCTGGGCTGCTTAATTGCTCATGACACAAAAGTTACACAGTCATCTTTAATAAAAATCTTCTCTTTTACAGTTTCACAATGCCTGTGATCTCAGGATTTAAGGCCAGGCAGAAGGTACAGAGAAGCAAAGTTCTATAGCCCTGGAAAAAAAAAGGCTAAACAATGTAACCATTTAATGAATCATGTAAATTAATTTTTGCCTATGCTCTTTGCAGTTATTTATGACAAATTCAAGAAGTTCAACACAGGAAGAATGAAACAAACAGATGGCATTGTGTTTCAGGTCTGGCTACAGTTAAACTGGGCTTTTAACCATGGTAGACCTATTCTTTTATTTCTTATACATCATCACTGGTCTGAGAATGCAGTTTCACAAATGAAACTTCTTTCCCATTACTTGCAAGTGATACCTTTGTAATGCAGAACCACCAAAATTGGACTGCTAGCCCCCTGGTAATTACTATTGTCTAAATTAATATTATAGGTTTGTTTTTTTTTTTTTAATGAGTAGCAAAAAGGAAAATACAGCAAGACTAACAAAGTTCTTTAACTTTTACAAGTGGAAAAGTACAGTATTTGCCCCTTGTTTATACACAAATTTGAGGAACTGCTTTGTCAGAAAAATGAATTTAGTAAACTTAGTGCTGTTATCTATCCACAAAATAAGAAATTATCTCCTGCTGGTTTCAAATTAATGGCAGATGGAAGAAATGTACCAAAGTAAAAACATTTCTGCAATCATGCAGTATATTTCAAGAATATGTTGAGAAAAGAGGGAATATATATATTATAGAGAGAGAACTTATAGAATGTCAGCTGCTATGGGTGCCCCCTTTTTCTCCAGCCACATGCTCCCAGTCCCCTTCCTGCACAAACTTATGCCAGTTTGGTCTGGCAGTAATAAAGTCTTTTGCAAAAAGAGAATAAATTTTGAACTTTTTTACCAGGTTGGTGTTTGACAGGTTTCACACCCTAGACCCCTTTTACCAAGAATTCACTGGATCAGTATTGTCATTGGGGGGGATTGTAGCTCATTACAATGCATTTGAGCTGCCTTGAGACTGTGCTAATATGCCAATCATATGAGACAGTATTTCAACTGTATACTGGTCTCCATTTTATTCTGTGTTAGGTTTTGCTTTGCACCAGCATTTATTTTCCTCTGATGGTGTCAAATGCCATTTATCATAAAATTTTATGCAGAAGAGTAACAAACATGTTAAATATGGTTTTCTTCTCATAGTTCACTACAATGGCATGTTATCATGCAGTGAGAAACACAGTATCAAGCAGTACCCAGTTCATTTTGATTGTATTGTGATTCTGAAGGGGTTTGGCCAACAATGCTGTTATAAAATGTATTTAACTTTTGTAGAAAATGCCTCAGGCTTCCATTGAAGCTTTTCCTTCCTTAATACAGCAGTCACAATCTTAATAACTCTAAGTAACACAGCCCTTGAGTTGCCACAAAGGAACTATTTCAGAGCATTTGCTGATCTGGTCTAGAAAACTGTAGCATGAAAGCAATGATAAATGGAATTGTTTTACATTACATGTGTACTTATTGTTTCATAGCATAATGTCCAGAGAGGAAATACCTCTGACAGAGTCCACTATGAAAGCATGGCATTAACAGCAGAGTCAGGGCTAAATTAAATAAAGCAGGACTCTTAACATGTACTATCTTTGGAGGTATCTTTCATTGTAGGTCACTGTGAAGGGACACACAAAGGATAAGACAGGAAAATTGCATTATAAGGCAATTTGTTGAGGACAATGAAGATAAATGTCTAGCTGAAAGATGTTATGAGGTTTACTAGGTTATAAAATAGCAGATGAAATTCAGATAAATTTAGAGCAATCCTAAATTTATATACCCATTACTGTAGGATCTCAATTCAATGTTTCCATGCAGTAACAAGATCTAGGAGTTATACTTCCCCAAAACTTTGACTCTGTGTCCAATAGCAAACACAAAACCAACCACATATTAGGAAATTCTAAGTAAGGAATGGAGAACAAGGCAGAAGATATCATGCTACTATATAAAGTCCTATGTTTAAATACTCCTGCTAAATGTACCTGTACACGTAAAATATTTCATACAGATCCATTATCATTCAAAATATATGCAGGAGAACTGAAAGATGCAGAGAAAGGAAAACACATGGAGTAGTATCCATGTAGCATCTGCCTAAGGGTAGATCTAGATATTTAAGGAAGGTATCCCTTATGATCTTCTTTCTCTGTTGGCTTCTGTCATAGGCAAGATATTAGATGGACTTCTAGTATGAATCAGTGTTGTTTCTCCTTATGTTCTTAATCAAATCCTGAATCAAATAAAGCTGTCTGTCACCAGACAGTAGTTGATCCAATTTCACCTGTTATTGGAGAATGATGGTGATATTGGCAGCAGTAAGCATTGTGCAAGGGTTAAATAATGAGTACCATTTCTGTTTTAGACTACTAAGCACATCTAACTCTTCTATACCCTAGGCAGCCTTGACCACAATAAAGCATATTGCCTGAATGATTCTCTAGTTTTAAGACTATCCTTCATAAACCACAGATTAAATTTGTTTCAGCATAGATCATTCATTCAAGCCTCCCAACAAGTGAGGTTTATCACAACGATATATTTTATCCTCCTAGAATAATCCCAGTGGAAAGCCTACAGTGAGGCATGCTCATCAAGGATCCAATACAGACCAATTTCCTTTTTCATAACCTCTTTTCAACAATGGCAATGAACAGATGCTGATGAAGAGTAAGTATAAGGCATGAGACTTATCCCAAATAATCTCCTAACCACCACATATTTTTAGATCAACATAGTCTAGGCCTAACATGATTTGTCCATTTAAAAACCCTAAATAGATATTTTTCTAAGTTATCCTTTTCAACTCACATAAAATTTAAGTATCCACAATATTCTTTGGAAAGGAGTTCTTCAAGTCTGCCACCAACTGTGCCAAAACCCATCTTCTTCCATTTGCTTTGGATTCAGTTCCTTCTAGAAGCCTGTCAGACACTGATTCTGAAGACCTCTATCACATTGCCTTACAAACCCTTTATTTTTCAAATTGGGAAACCCTACTCTGGCATACACTCATTCATCCTTATTTATCTTCTTTGAAAAGATTTCCCAGTTTTAGTCAAACTTTTTTTTTTTGCAGCCTACCTTGAGTATAATATAAAGTTTTGATCACCACAATATAAAAAAGACATTAAACTCTAAGAGAGTGTCCAAAGGAGGGCAGTGAAGGTGGTGAAGGACCTTAAGGAGAAGCCATATGAGGAATGGCTGAGGTCACTCGGTCTGTTCAGCCTGGAGGAGACTGAGGGGGCATGTCATTGCTGTCTGCAACTTCCTCATGTGGGGAAGAGGCAGGCATCCATTTCTTCACTCGCATGACCAGTGACAGATTTGAGGAAAATGCATGAAGCTGAGTCAAGGAAGGATTGGGTTAGATATTAGGAAGAAGATTTTCACACAGAGGGTGGTTGGGCACTGGAACAGGCTCCCCAGGGAAGTATTCACAACATCAATCCTGGCAGACTTCAAGAAATGTTTGGACAACACTCTCGGCACATGGTGTAAATCTTGGAGTGTCCTTCTCAGAGCCAGGAGTTGGACTTGATTATCCTGCTGAGTCCCTTGCAACTCAGCATATTCTATGATTTTATGTGGTTCTTTGGTTGCTATTTTTTTTTCTAAGGGAGACAGAACTCCATGCAGGATTAATGCTGAGGGTGTACAATGCACTTATGCATGCAAAATAATGCTACTGATTTGCCCTTCATTCCTTTCTAAATCATGTCCAACTTTTATTTTGCCTTATTTTGAACTCAATTTAATAGACATTGAATTGTACATTTTCAATTGGATTTCTGTTCATAATCCAAAGGCTTCACTCCTAAATGTCACTGGTCAGAGCAGAATCCATTATTTATGCAAGAAGGAATTCTTCCACCTTACCTTTACCTGCACTGAATTTCATCTAACGTTCTATTGTCCAGTCACTAGTTTCAGAAAGTTCAGCTATTCTTCTTCATTGTTGTCTTCATCCTTACTATCAGAAAGAACACAAATCCTCTGTAAATCCTTTCACTTCCTAGTCAATGTCTTCCTTGTCTTCTCCTCCCCCTGTCATTTAGGTAGCACAGATTTGAGCATGGACACCCACAGACTTTGGTGACTTTTCTGAAAGGCTGTAATTAACATGTTAATTGGTAATTCATCCCTTCATCCCTTGCATCCCATGTCATAGCTGATCCATGTCTTGCTGCATGACTCTTTGGATTCCCAAGAGCTTTTGAACAAAACTGACTTGACTAATTATGAACCAGCCATCTTCCCACACAAATCACATCTATTCACATGTCCATTAATTAAATTATTTCTCAGAGTTCTACTAACTTGTTTGTTTTAAATTTTGTGCTACAGATGTGTGGTTTCCTTCCTTCTCCCTGGAACCTGTTTTAAAGACTGGTATAATATCTGCCATAGTTCCAGTCATCATGTACCAAAATAGTTTTAAACTATGTAGCTACACAATACCATTGTCAATTCAACAATTTCATCCTTGACTTCTCTTAAAGCCCAGGGATAAACACTGTCCATCCAGTGTATGGATGTATTTCCATTGTCAATGTTTCTTTGACCTCTCTAGCCACTTAAGTCAGACATACTCTCTGAGGAATGTCTTCTCTCTCCAAAGGGATCTAACATGCGTCTCCAATTTAGTTCACAATCAAAGCTTAAGTAAAGAATGTATTTGGCTTCTCAGCAGTGTTCTTGCTCTGTCAGTGCTCCGTCAATGCCACGAGCACCACTTGGCTCTGCAAGCTCTAGTATGCTTCCTGCTCTTCATATGTCTGCAAGAAAATTTAATATTCATTTGATCCTTTTAGCTCATTGTTCCTTGAGCTCTATTTTGACATGCACTATTGCATTTATACAATTAATCTGCCAGAGTTTAAAATCCTTTGTCTTTTCCTCATTTGGATACAATTCCATCTTTTTGAAAGATGTCTTCTTATTCTAATAATCTACTTATTGTTTTGATTAGACATGCTTGCTTCCTTTTCACCCTTATTCAAGCCTTCTTAACAGGTGGTGCATTGCTGGGTTTGCAGTATGCAGTTCTACACTAACCTTCTTTTCCTGCAAACCTTCTTTTCCTGCAAAGATTTACTCACTTTAAGTTCAATTTAACAAATTCCTAATTTTCACATATTTACCCTTTTTGAAGTTGTGTACCTCTGAGGTAGTGATCGTGGGGGTGAGACTGATGGTGGGGATTGAAACCATTCTCTGTAGGGATGCTGTATTTGAATTTAGAACTTGCATGCGCACCCATTAAACATTACACACTGGTTGTGTCTAAGGAGGGATAGGTTAAGAACTACAGGTCAGGACTTACTGGGTTTAAAAGGAGTAATTTCTCTTGGTGTCTCAAAGCTGCTTAAAAATTGGCGATGTGATTAAGAACCACTCAAGGATTTTGTATTAATGAAAGTCAGAGGCACTAAAAACTTCATAGCAGGCATTCAGCAACATTAGCAACATTAGCAGCCTTCAAGTTAAAGAATAACTTATATAACTACGGGCAGTGTCCTTTTGTCATTTATAAACTATTAATCAGCAATTCCCCTTTTATTAACTTCAATATGTTACACATGTTATTTGGTGTATGTCAACCATACACAGCCTTAATACATTGTTTTAATTAGTTAAAAGACAGGGAGACACTAAAAATACACATTAATCAGTGAGAAAGCTGAGACATTAAGCATTCTTTAGCTTGTTTTTAAGCTGGTACTTTACTAAATCCCTACAAGCTCTCTAGATCTTTTTATATGCCCGCAGAACATGGTAGTTTGAAAACATCAAATTAACCTTTGAAAGAGTCATTTCATGAGATACATTTACTTTCTTTGAGTCATTTAATGAGATACATTTACTTTTTTTATGAATGACTTTCCTTTTTTAAAGCTGAATCCTCTTAGGAAAACGTAGCAATGCCAGTTTATTTCAAACAGATAATGTCTTGTGGTTCTGTACAAGATATTATTCAGTAGAGAAATTTGGCTCAGAGTTATGTTACAGTATAAAAAATCAGTAGTCCTCTAAAAATACTTGCAGTGCCTCCAAAATGTATTATTAATACTTCTCAATATATTGAACAAACCCCTGAGTGTCATGAAAGGTGACATAATGTAAGCCAAAACCGTGAAGGCAGTGGAGGGGGTGGGGGGAAGTGATACTATGCTCTATTTAGAAAGTATGACAATGCAAGTTACAGACAATCAACTCAAACAGTACAGATAACTATTTGGCGTGGCATGGTTAACAGGAGTTTGATTTTAAAGTCTTCATATTTTCACAGGCCTTAATTTTCAAGCCCATTTCCAGATCTTATAAATGACAATTCTAGCAATGCCTACCAACAGAGCTGGATTTTAAATATCATGGCACAGATCTCTATCATTTGAGGCAGCAGTAATCACAGTAGACTGCTCCTCTCTGCTCGGGCAGATCAATGGAGGAGACACATGTGATTTTTGCTGAGCCTTTTCAGATAGTTGAATCCAATCCCTTCTAGTTCCTCACAGTCTCTACTGCCTATTTTCTGTTATTCTACTTCCTTAGACCTTTTCTGTTGCTGTCTGTCCACATCCTCACCACTCCTTGTCCTTTTCTTTATGTTCTCTCCCATCTCTGATCCCTGTTGATGCATCATACTATCCTCTTTATTGTTCTCCCCTTAATCTTCTCCAATTTACTGAATTTCTATCAACAGAACTATGAATTTTTCTGTGGTATTGGTCATAGAAACAACTTCAATATTTAATTTGATGCTCAAAACCCACTTCTGCTTAGTTAAATATCCAAGCAAGTTCAATATCAATTGCATTTGACAAATAGAAGCATTTGGTAAACAGGAGCTTGTATAAAACCCTAGCTACCAAGCTGTCTGTAGCAGTTAACGGATTCTTTGACAGTGTCAGAAGAGCCTGTGATAAACAAGGCCCTCTAAATTTAGCTTGGAATCCAATAATTAAAAATGAAATCTAGGAGCCAGCCCTCCCCTTAATTTCCATGTCTGCAGTCTGGCTCTGCCTTCACCCAGTGATGTCTGTGCAATGCATCAGCTTCTGTGGAGAAAGTGGTAATTTCATACTTTTAAAATGAAAATTTCAAAAGGCAAGGACAAACTGTGGCACCCTGCAGGCACACATTCATTTGTATATGATTCTATTTTCATATAAGCCCCTTCCCAAACCCAGAGCTAATGAATGGTAATTGGATACATGGATAAGAAACCCCATAATTCATGATTATTACTCTGAATTGAGCGCTGCATGATATTGAACACTGGGTAGTCAAAACCACCATGGGCACCCTCTACTCTGCACAGCATGAATGACCCAGGCTAATGCTTTCCTGGGGAAAAATACTTTGAGAACAAACATGTGACCAATCACATTATCACCCCTTATTAATTTCTTTCACAACCTCTGGCAACCTGAACATTTTAAATTCTTTCCTAGTGACATCTGTATTCATGCATCTAACTCAGATTAAAACCCACAGCAACAACACCACCCTTGTGTAGGGAAGCATCACTGTCAGCCCTGCTCCTGTACTCACCGAAACACACTGCCCTTTGGAGCTCCACTATCAGCTCTTTCCTATTGATCCAGTTTGCATGACCAGTTAACAAAGGGTATCCCACAGCCACCTGTAAATCCTGCAGCTTCTAGTTTCCAGCTGAAAACAGTCTCACTCACTCATTATTTCTCTGCTCTTTACATACAAACTCCTAATGCCCATCAAACATCCCATTTCTGTCATTTAGGAGTTGGCTTAAAGCTGCTGGGCAAAAAAGCCCCACAAACAGATGGGAGAGGTTTCCTTGGAGTCATACATACTCTGTCTATACTCTGCCTAGGCTGAACAGCACAGCCTGCTAAAAGCATCTTACACAACATGGCAAGGAAAATTAACATATTACACTGACCAACATGCTTAATTTAAAAGTTTTAATTGGGTCAAGATTTCAAATTGTCAGCTTTTTTTTTAGTTTAAACATATTTTTCAAATTCACTCCAATTAATATTTAAGTAAAGTGTTTTCTCCAGCACTTAACATGAATTAGTCAACTGTAAACTAAGACAACTTATTGGGAACAAAAATGTAGGCTGTGCAAATCCACAAATTTCACCAATATTTGCAAGATCAAAATAACTCTACTGAACACCATGGGAACTGTTCAAAGAAAAAGGGGTATTTATACTGGTTTAAATTCACACTTAACTTCAGATGTTTAACTTCTCTGGGTAGCCTTTGCATTTTGAAAGTACTGCAGATAAGAACATCAAAGCTAGCAAACCTGAACAGGAAAAGAGGTTTCATAGACTGGTCTGAGGTACTTGTCAGCAAACTTAATTTAGCAAAATATTCAACTGTGCCCCAGATAGAAGCACTTGAAGTATGTTACAGCTCCATTCCCCAACTCTTACAGACATGCCTACATGCCTCCTTCATCAGTCATGCACCAGAAACTATAGCTCTTTTGTCTTCTATGGGGCAGTTTTCTGAAGCTGCCAGAGGTCACAGAAGTAACAAGGACAGGCAAACGAAGGGAAAAGATGTTTTTCCTTTAGGGAAAGGCAGATTCAGGGTTCAGATTCAGATTCTGAGCTGAGAGTCTGCTGAGAAAAGGGAAGAGAAAGGTGGCAGCAATACTTATTCCAATACAGTCAGTTTGATTAAGCAGATTTAATGACATTTCCTATTCTCTGTAAAGACATGGCCACATGCAATGCTAAGTAAATTTTCCAAATTGTAAGTGCTATGAATTATGGTTTTTTGGTATGAGTTCAAAGCTCTCCATGACAGATCTACAGCCTGACTCATTATATTTGGAATAATGATTATCCTGTATAAAACAACAGCTTTCCTCTTGAGGTATACAATGGAAGACTTTCTCCTGTGATTTACTACCACACATGTCACTTAAGGATTTATAAAACTGGTTAATTGGACTTTTTGAAAGTACCCAAATTCTTATCTATGCCTGGAATAAAAGTTCCCTTCAATATAAACATGGGATGCTCTTTAAATACTTAAATACCAACATTTAGCAATTTTTCCATTGTTCTGTTCAAGCAAGGAGAGTATTCAAGCAAACTGCCAAGCCAAACACTGAAAACACAGAGGTTATTCTGCCTCAGCAGCTGACCACCTTTTACTACTATTTCTGACTCCAGTTCCTGTCAGTCTTCCTTTGCTCCTTTCATAAAGCCCATTTCCATATGGGTTCATCATTCTTCAGGCCTAGTCACCATTATTGTGTTATGTTTCACTGTCTTTGGGCTATGTTAGCATTGGAAAGGCCAGAGGCTCTTTCATAGTAATGAGGTACAGATGTGCCTCTGCTTTTCAGTCTGTCCTGTGTTCCTTCTCTGTCCTGCGCTAGTAAGACAAAAATTTATGCTCTTTACATGACACATTGGGAAATGCACTTTAGGACAACAGCCCTAATTCCCTGTCAGATCTGGAATTGGAAAACTTTTCTACTGATTGGACAATTTGAAGAATACAATAATCTCCCAGGAGAATTTAGATACTTTTTTCCTATAAAGATGGTTGTATTTCATTTTTGGATGTAGATTACTTGCATAAATGTCATCATCTGAACAAGATAAACTGTATCTGGAGAACTGCTGAAGTGCTTTATCTCAGTGAAACAGGGGCAGCTTTGTATTCATGCAAGTCGCCATCAGAAAGGGTCCCTTATTATTTAGTCTAACAACTGAAGGAAACAAACAACCAAGCTATTTTAATTTTATTTTTAAAGCACCTCTTACACAGATTGTGACGGGAGCATTTTGTGAAAGACACTCTCACATCTTTGTTGAAATCAGGTCTAGTCAAGGAAGGAAGCTTTTGCTTCCTTTTGCTGCTGATTAAGAGTCTAGGGCTTAAAGGGCAATTCCAGACAAGGAAGGAGATCTTTATCACTGCCCTTGGAACAGTTCCCACTGTTGTGCTCATTTTCCCCCACTCTTTTAATCACAATTTACAGCTGTAAAACATATCTCAGAGAATGGTACCAGCATATCAGCTGTTCTACGAAGATGCTAGATCATTCAGCATTGTTATGTTTTCAATACTTATGAATGTTTCTAATAATATTACATGGTTTCAATCAGTAAACAGTTCTTAAGAACTACCACAGCTGTTTTCTGAGCAGCTAAAGTAGATCAGCTTGTAAGAAAGCAGCACAGGACAGTCCTCCTCTAAAAAATACCATGTGGGCAGAAGCCATCTGGTGACTATTACATGTCACCTTCTTCTCTTACCATTATTCACCTAGGGTCAAGTCCATTCAGGAGAGGTCTTTTACATTGCAAATCAGGAGAAGAGCTTAGGATCGACTGTGAGCATTCAGATACAACACATCTCTTTAAACAATCAGTAAAGTTGATGCCAGGCTGAACATGTGCCAACCATGCGCTCCCATCATGATCAAAGCAAACTGCTAAGGGCTACCTTAGGGGACACATAGCAGATCAAGGGAGGTTATTCTGTGCTTAATCTGTTGATGGAGGAGTGGGCCATAGCTGGTCTACTGTGTACACTTTTGGGAACCCACATACACTTCAAGAGAGATGTTAACATTTGGAGAGGGTCTATGAAGTGTCTGTCAAAGATGGCCAGGGACATAAATAGCATGAGCTTTGAGGAAAATGTGAGGGAGTTGTATTTCTTTGTCTGGCAAAGGAAGGGCTAAAGGGCAATTGAGTAGCAGACTACGTCTACACAAAGAGATCAGAGAATCACAGAATTACAGAATGATTCGGTTGGGAAAGACCTCTGAAATTGTTGAATCCAACCTATGACCTAACACCACCATATTAATGAGGCCATGGCATTAGGTGCTACATCCAGCCTTTCCTTAAACACCTCCAGGGACTCCACCAACTCCCTGGGAAACCCATTCCAATATCTAATCACACTTTCTGTGAAGAATTGCTTCCTGAGGTCCAACCTAAGGACCCTGGTGTGGCTTAAGACTATGTCCTCTCATCCTGTCAGTTGTTGCCTGGGAGAAGATGCCAACCCTCACCTTGCTACAACCTCCTTTCAGAGAGTTATAAGATCTCCCCTGAGCCTCCTCCAGGCTCAACAATCCCTGCTCCTCACAGGACATGTGCTCCAGACTCTTCTCCAGCTCTGTTGCCCTTCTCTGCTCCAGCACTTCAATGTCCTTCCAAATTGAGGGTCCCAGAACTGGACACAGAACTCAAGGTGTGACCTCACCAATGCCAAGACCAGACTGCCCTGGTCCTGCTGGCCACACTGTTGCTGATACAGGCCAGGATGTCTTTGGCCTTCTTGGCCAGCTGGGCACAGCTGGATCATGTTCAGCTGCTGTCAACCAGCACCCCCAGGTCCTTTCCTGCTGGACAGCTTTCCAGCCATTCTGTCCCCAGCCTGTATCATCACATGGGGTTGTTGTGGCTGAAATGTAGGACTTGGCAGTTTGCCTTGTTGAACTCCATGCTGTTAGCCTTGGCCCATTGATCCAGCCTATCCAGGCCCTGTGCAGACCCTCCAGCAGATCAACACTCTGACCTGACTTAGTGCTGTCCACAAGTTCGATATTACAGATATTACAGGGGTAGCACAGACTTCTCATGGCAGTAGCAGAGAACCTAATGAGGAGCAAGAAACTTGTGTTCTGACTTTGAATTTTCAGATGGGACATTAGGATGAATTTCTTCACAAGCAGGACAGTACAACACTGAAAGAAGCTAGGTAGAGAGAGGATGGACTTTTCTGCTTTTCAATATTCAACTAAGCAAACCCATTGCTCTGTTGTTGCTTAAAGTCAATGATAGCTGGTGATAGATGTAATGAACTAGGAATAATGATAATTCTTGTTTTAAAGAGAAGAACGGACTGACTGACATCCAGATGTTGACCCCAGCCAATGCTTCAATAACTGTGTGAGTATTTCTGCAATAGGAACTGACAAATGATGCAACTGAGACTCTGTGAACTTCCACAGCCCAGGTCTACTTTATTACTTTCTTTATTTCCTGGTAGAGAAAACAAGTGGTTGAACTGTCTTTATTGATGGGCAAGCTCATGTGGGCAATTTCACTCAGGGGTGACAATGTTATAACTTACGTCCCAGTCTAGGTCCAGCTTAGTCCTTACAAAATAGTTGTCCTTACAACAGTCCTTACAAAAGACGGTTGCAAGTCTTCCATAACTTCTTTCTAAGTCTCTCCACAGTATAGTAGTGTAGTATAAATGCTAGTTGATACCTCTTAAATTGTCTGTGCTATACTTTAAAGCTTAGAAGAAAAGATTCCTTTCCGCTACTTTTTTTTGGCTTGTACAGTTTGAGAGTGACTGCTGTGATTGCCATGCCAGAACAAAGGAATTTGAGATTCTTATTGAAGCACTGTGTTTGGCAGAGCTCCAGTATTTAAACTTGTTTGTCTTAGAGTTACTGACAGGCTGCCCAGGGCCTGCAGTATTACTTGATGTCTCACTGATTTGCCACAAATACTACTGAGGGACTTGTAGCAGTGCCGATGATCCTGGCCATAAACATTTTTGTCGGTCTGTGACACAAGAAAACATAATTTAGGTCAAAAAACCTTGGGCAGGACCTGTTCTTCACTGAAAATTTTTCTAAATCACAGAAGCACATGAACAAAACATTCCTGGGAGGATGAGTGCATCTCAGTACACAAGGAAGAAACAACTCCGGAACAACTGAAGCCCATGTTCAGCCTGCTGCCTGTACTAATGAGGTCAGAAACAATAACTTTTGCTTTTGTGGTACTATGTGAAATGATCAAAGCCAATACATGTGTTATTACCAAAGTTGAAAACTTTGTAATCCCTACATTTTTTATAATTCACCTTGTTCAAGCCTACATGGTTGTACTTGCCAACAGTTCACAATATTGCCTAACACCTCCTTATTAAATTCACCTGCCACATCAAAACAGAGGAGCCCTCTGCATTGTGGTTTGGCAGCATGAAACCAGACATAGAGAATTAAGACCTTGCCACATCTCATTGTTGACCATTTTCCCAGAAACACACCAAAATGCAGATGTTACAAAATCAAATTCATCTAGATTCCGACACTCTGAGACTGGCTTCTAGTCCACAATATTGAATTTATGTGAACTCCCTAGAATGCAGCATGCTTGACTTCCTGGTTCAAATAAATGTTCATCCAAGTTTAAAATATAGCCATCTTTAACAGAAATGTTCTGAATATAATAGAGCATCAGTGAAAATGAAGCCTACCTCATCTTGTGGAACTTAGTAACTTGTAGCTACTTTCCTTTATTTTCCAAAGTTCCTGACAAGTCACTCTTTCAAATGTAGGATTGAAACCTGTGCTAATGTAAGGTTCTGGTTGGTTTTGGAGGACAGTGCTTGTCTCTGCTGGCCATCAGCTAAAACAGTGATCATGGGATTTGCACAACTGCCAGTTCTAGGGTAGTCAAAAAATCTTCTCTCAGATATCCCCAGAACCAGACACCAAGACCTTGATGATTGTTCTTCCACCAACCCCTAGTGCATATTGGAGGAAAAAAAAATGTATATTATAGAAGGGCTAGGAATCACTGACAGCATGCCCAGCTAGCTAGGAAATGATATGACAATTAAAAACACCAAAGCCTGTTGTTAATATTTCAGAAGGTGAAACATTAGTTGTTAAATTGAGGACAGGTGACAGACTCTTGAATTTAAACATACCTTACAGCAACCTGACATCAAGTGTAATGGGAGCTGGGTAGCAGCTATTTGCCTCAGCCACTATTTCAACTGGTATTCTGGAGGTGATTTATTTCCCCAGTATAACTCCACATCAACTGAGTTTTCTAAATCTCTTTTGTTCACCCTCCCATCATTAACACCAAATTTGGTATGAAATATTTTGCTAATAAGCTATCAGACCTAATCTAAAGGGTGATCAGCATTTCTTGACACAGCACACAAAAGAAGGTATGTATTAAAAAATCATCCTCTTCTTCCAGATTGCAACTATTTTCCAGATTTGGCATCACCATTTTTACCTCTGATGACTTCTAGCTGGTTTTGTGTTAAAACATAATTTGCCTCTAAGGGTAGTAACAGCTCCAACATCTTTGTCCAAATCCTCTAACGTAACTATATGAAATAATAGTATTTACCATTCATTTTTTAGGCATGAACACTTGGGGTTATTTTCTCTTCAGCATTAGATATGATGAGTGTGTTATGGCTCTTTTTCTCAATGGCATAAATTCAGCACTTCATTTTATTATGTGCTAATTTTATGTCTTTCTAAAGGCTTTGTACAAAAACCATGTTAAATTACAGAAAACTTAAATCACAACCTCCAGATTGAATCATACAAAAGAGAAAGGCAATTATTAGTTCATGACTGCAGAATTTAATTTGATTTAAATCTATGAAATTTACTTAATATTTTCTTACCAATATTTATTTCCCTTTTATTAACTGCCATTAGGGCTACAACACTGCAAAAAACATCATGAGAAAGGAAATAGATGGAATAAAAGAAAACCTCACTATTTACAATGTAACACATACAAAGCTTATACAAACGCTCTAATGATCTGTGAACTTGATGCCTAGCCAATTTTAACTTTATTCCTGAGAACTGGATTACTGTCTAAGATTTTGGTTTCATTAAAAACCAGAACTTGGGTATAAATTCCCACTCAGTTTAAGAATGCTTGGATCTACACTTAGCCTGGGAATATAATATCAGTGAAGGGTATGTTAATTTAGGGAGCTAAAATGAAAAGAAAAATCTAGGATACTCTAGGTAAAAATTGCATAGCACTGGAAGAAAGGAGGGGAGTGGAAAGCATGCTTGGTTAAGTAATGTTTAGACCACTAACTTCATTTTGCAGTAGGACTAATATAACTTGCAGTGATGAAGGTACAATTGCAAAATTCAAACAAGTAAGTGATAGATTCATAGGTTCTCTTTATCCCTACTGCAGCCAAACAGTTATCCAAAGAGGATATCAAGTGACTGCTGGAAGCCTGGAAGGTGTTTTCTAGGGCTGTTTATACTGGATTGCACAGTGATGAAAACTATTTTTGTTTCAGGATTGTAGGGGAAGCTATCCTGCTAAAGCCAAAATTAGAAATCTTGCATACTTTGGAAAAAAAAAAAAAAGAAAAAGGTTAAGGCAGAGTCCTCTGCCCTGAAAATTCTGGTGCTATGTGAATTAATACATAAAGTAACCTCTTAGAAAATGAAAATAGTTTTGGTGAAACGAAAAACATTTTACAGTCTTGAAGAGTGTACAATTCACCTCTTTGGTCACATTATTTTGAAGTAAGTGGTAAATTTCTGAAGACCCAAACCTTTTTACCCATTATGTCTAGATTTAAGAGGGCACAGGATGATGACTGTAGTTCTCCTGGACAGGACAAGAAACTCCCCTCAGCTGTATTGCTTGTTCCTTGCTAGCTCTGATCTTACTCAGGAAGTGAATAGGTATTGCCCCCTGGCTTGACTGCTTGTTTCTTTGTTTTCTTGCCTTATGGGAGCAATGAGATATATATGACCCAGAAAAGGAAGAGAACCTTAGGGATCAGTGGGGCTGTGAGCACTAATGGAGTCTGATTTCCTACAGGTGAGCTCATAGTCCTCTCAGCTCTGAGCATTTCTTCTGGGTGAGGTTCCCAATATCTAGTAAAGAACAAAAAAAACAAAGAAAATTGTAGTAGTTATCCAAGTAGAAACTTTTGAGTCACTCTTTTTTTTATGAAGCTTACATTAATTATTGTAGATGTTTTCATCTGGGGTAAATTTGATTGGAATATTTCAAAGACTTGGAGGATGAATAGGGCCACAATTGGCTGAAGACAGTGTAATCACCTGTGGCTTAGTCTCTCAGGGAATTAAACAGGACACATTTTCAGGAGGTGAGGAAATAAATTATCACTGTTGAGTTGAAGAGTCATGGTAGGCTTGAGCTGATAGAATGATAGAAAGCACAGGATGACGCTTTGTGACTTGTCATGTTGACAATCTTTTGGTTTTGTCTACCCACCTTTACCTGATTTCCATAACTTCAGAAAGACTCCTGAAGATGAGCCAAAAAAAAAAAAAGAGCTCTCCCTCCCTCAAGTACTTTGAAACATAAAATATTTCCATAAAATAAGCCAAAACCTAAAATTATCAGGTATCAGTAAATAACAGAAGGAGTTGAAAACTATTTGGCCTTATAAGAGCATACATACCGTCTACCCAGTGCTTTAAACAACTGATCATGGCTGATGCTGTGTAATACTGTTCTAAACCAGACATTTTTTTCTCACTGATTCAGTTTTGATGTAATTCATATTTGATGCTTTTCTTTCTATACTGAATAGGTTGCATGGAAATATATCTCATCTTGCTGTTAGAAGTACTGCCTTTTTCCTTAGTAGATAAGTATATCCAGAGGAGAAGAGCTTGGTGTGTGTATGTATATAATCTAAGAAAAGCAAATGATGATCCTTAGTTCAAAAGCATAGCTCAAAATAAAGTGAATCAATATAGATTATAATTACAATATTTTTAGGCTAGATATTTTTTCCAAAAAATTTCAAACTACTCTGAATTCTAGGTATCCTCATTTGGCCAAAATAATAAATAACATTTTTCACAGATTATCATGTGTGTATATATGACAGAGACAAAAGGTGTTTGTCTAAAAATAATTTTGTTTGCAAGATAAGTTGCAACCTGTTTCTAAACTTCTATGGTTTTACATTCTCAGATCTCTTAGCCAAATGGACTGGTGTCTAAAGGACTGAATCTCCACTCAGCATTATTTCTGTTGGCCTAGTTTAGTAACTTCATGCTGTTGATCAGCAGCAAGCTCTGGGAAGCAATACTTTTTTGCCCATCACATACTATAGAAAGCAGCAGAGCTCTAATATGCAGGAATAATAGTATAAAAGGTAGTCAATCTGAGGCCTTGTTAGAAGCTCAGGGAAATTTCACTGTGATATGCCACCAACACATCTGCACCCTACAAAGAATTATTGATTCCCTTCAAACACTTTCATTATAAGCTAAGATGGAGTTCCATGATATTTTCTGGCAGCGTGGTGCAGCTAAACCCAAAGAAGGCCTGGTAATGACTTTAAGTATATGGCTGTGCCCATGACTAAGTGATGAGATGCTCAAGACAGCTCTACAGAAAGTAAGCATGAGAAGGAGATGAAGATGTAAAGGTGTTATGGAAGAAAAGCAGGGGCTGAATATATTTTTCCTCAAAATTTTCACTGAAAATATTCATAATAAACAACTGTACTAGAACTAAGCTGATGATACTGATGCAATTCAAAGCACAACAAAGACAATAGGAGCTTTGCCATCACCATAACAGGAAAGGAAACATACTTAGGTAATACATAAACCAGTTTGAGTTTTCCCTGATGCTTACATTTCATCACTATTTCTCTGCCTAAAAGTTTTTAAACTTTTCCAATTCCCTTTTGGCAAACACCTCATCATGTTCTGTGTGGTTGGCTCCAACCAAAGTTTACTACATTAATGTCCATGAAAAGACTGTTCTCATGGTATTTCCTGCCAAGCCAAAAATCACATGTTACTGTAAATCTTGCAAGAAACCCAAATCTTTCAAGATTTCTAACCTAATTAGACTTGGACAAAGTCAACAGACCAACTTCTAATGATCTTGCCTCCCACAGTTTGTCAGCATCCTACAGCTACCCCAACCCTCCAGTTGGGATTTACTTTCTTCACTGTTTTTGCTAAGCAGAGAATTTATTGGGGTTTTTTAATACCCAGCTGCAAGCATGGCTGCAGAGATTTTTGTGTTCTCTGCCACGTCATTATCCAAAATTCATGGCTATGAGCTGAGACTACGTGCTTAGATGCATGGGCTATCATGGTTATGCCACATTAAAGATAATTTTATCCTTAGATTACATTTTTTTAATTTACCTTTTCAAAAAAATTGAGTACATTCTCAATTTCCAGTGAGTTAGTGCTAAGGAGAAATGCTCGAGATTGCAAGAAATAATGCAATTTTTGTTTTTTTAAAACTAATCTTCTGTGTCTCCATAGAAGAATCAATTTTTAGCTCATTGGCTGTCTTTTAGATGGCTGCTAGAGGTAGATAAATTTGTAGGACACAAACCAGAAGACCAAACATTGGTTCTTGTTCTCCACACTCCCATCCTACCAGAAAAGCCCATCCACGTCTCCTTAGGGCTACTCTGAAAATGTATTGGCATATTTTTTCTTTTAGCAGAAGTCCTTGGAAAACACCACTAAAGGTCAGCCTGAGGCTGCTCTTCTCTGAGCTGTTTCACAGTTTGGTGAAAAAGTTCCCTTGGCCATATGATTAGTAGATACAGCTGAAATAATCATCTGCAGGAGAACCATTCAAGTTGACACAAACTTTCTAAACATGCATTGACGGTCAGATTTTTATTGCTCACTTGATGTAAAGTGCAGTCATAACACCCAAATATGAAATATTTCACTGGCAGTAAAAACATGCCTTTGACCTTTTGGAAAATATCAGACAACACACCTGGCTTTTGAAACTCTGAAAGCAGCAGAAACCTTTGAATTATTAATGTCTCTCCCTTATCCTTGCCTGAAAACTCAATAGGAACAATTTATTCTGTTAAGAAACCATACTTGAGAATTTTAATGCTGAGTTTCAAGAAACAGGAAAAAAAAGGAAAAATGCATCTGAACTGGACACACCAACACCTCAGCAATTTGCTTGGTCCAGTGACAGTAGGAAGTGTCAAGTATGGGTTGAACAGAGACAGCTTAATCCAGCATGATTTTGTTGTGCCAGGGTGACATATACAACCTTTGGGCATTATCGTTGCATGTGCATAAATACACTGGGAAAATCCCATAGTCAGGACAAATAACTAAAAGTGAAAGACTTATGAAAAAAATCTTCAAATGAGAAGTTTGTTTATGAAAGAGCACAACACAGTACTTTTAAAAAGTAGCTAAAAAGCTCTTAATGCTGTGGGGCTCAGTTTTACATCTTACTGTTATTTTTCATTGCTGAGGGGCTGTTATATACAAACCCAGAGCTGTTTAATCTCAAAACATGATCCAAGAATGCCAGGAAGCAGTGAAAGTGGGGCTGCTCCACAAGAGGGGAGAAGCCGAGGCTCTGCTTGGTGCCTGTCCCGCAGGGTCTGAGCACATCAGGCTGATGTCAGGGTCCATCAGCAGCCGCAAGCAAAGCAACCGATGAGCCAACTCAGGGTCCCTCCAGGAGCTGCATTCTGGAGCAAAAAGGGACAAAGACAGAGTCAGGGGTGGACATGAGGCTGCAGCATAGATCTTCCATCCATGAAGCAGACCAGGACTCCTCTGGCATAGCTTAAAGAAGGTCTGTGTGCCTCAGGAAGGGTTAAGATGAGCCATGGGTAGTGTGGCTGTAACCACAAGAGAGGCTGGGCAGGGAACAGGGACATTCAGGACTTCTGGTGCCTTTGAGGCCATAGCACTGACCTGATTCTGCCTAAGGATATCTTTTATAACTCTGAGGGTTTGAGGCCTAGTAACCGAAGAGTAAAACATTTTCATCCCTTTCATTAAAGGCTTTGGAACCTGTTTTTATACATTAATCTTCATGAATAAATATATACTAGAAGGCTGGCTTTCGTGGTATAACCTTAAAGCTGTTCAGTTCTGGGCTGTATGTCTCCAAACACTTCCCAACATTTCCCCATGTAAATTTCAGGTTAACAATCAGTTCAGGGTCATTGGCTATTCCTTGCCCAACCCGATTACCCAAAGGAACTGGTGGACAAAGGCTAGGATTTATTCAGCACAAAATGCTACTGAAAAATAGGTTACTTTCTTCCTGTTGCCCAGAGCTACAGTAGGTACTCGAAACATCCAATTTATGACCTGCTTGAACTCTCCAGTTTCCATGTACTGGAATGAGGTTGAATTCTGTCTCAAACCCAATTTACTGCTATGATAACTAGAGAGACAGTGCTTGTCTACACTTCTCTTATGACTTTCTTCCCACACGAGTGTGACTAAGAAATAGTCCTTGGCTCGTTCGGCTCTGTTCATACCTGTGAAACTTGTATTATTCTCTTGGAGGAATGGTATGGCTGGAGCACACATTCCCAGCATGTTAGTAAAGGTATCAGACATTGTGGGATGACCTCACTTCAACACAGATCAGCAGATGAAAATCAGATGTCTCCCATTCCACTGAACAAGACCAGGTAACAGGGCAAACACAATGTAGAAATGTCCAGTGAAACTCACTTTTTTTACTCTTCTTTCTAACCATTAAGTGTGGACTGCAAAACAGAGTTCTTATGCAACTCCCTGATCTTCAAGTCCAACATGTCAGCCACCCTGAATGTGAGGGCCAACACAATATTTCATTACTTTTTAATTTTTTTTTTTTTTTATTTGAACTTGATTTCAACATCACCTTTTCACTCCATGTAAACAGATCCATCAGCCTTTAGCTCTGTGCGGGCGCTGTGCACAGCACTCCAGTGTGTAACATCCCATCTCCCAGGGATGTACAAAGGGAGGCAGCCCTGCCTCCCCTGAGGCTCAGTAAGGAATCATCCTGTTGAGCAGAAGTTGCTCTACCTTTGAACTCAATTGTTTGGCAATTTTTTTCCTGACAGTTGCATCCTCAGAGACCTTGGAAGTCTCCAGCTCATGCATTTTCAGACTAAACAGTTTATCCATTCTTTAATCTCCATTATTGCATTTATGGTTAGTAGCTATTTTCACAGTCTGTATTAAGATAAACTACCTACTCTGATGTCATAGAATCACAGAATATTTTGAGTTGGAAGGGACCCATAAGGATCAGCAAGTCCAACCCTTAAAGCAAATAGGGATTGAACCCACAACCTTTGCATTATTAGCACAATGGTCTAACCAGCTGAGCTTACCTGGGGGTCTTCTGTAAAGCCTGCTCACCTGAGGCTCACCTGCCTTAGTGCCAGTCTTGTTTGTCAAGAAAAGTATGATACATTCCTTGGGCTGTGGATGATGGATAAATGGTAAAAATGAACTAAAATTGCTGTCTTTGGTGAGGTAAGGACTGCTTGAAGAACTTTTGCCATGGGAACTGTTGTTGGCCTCCTGCTCTCGTGTGCCCTCTCTTTCTCTGGAGCACTACATCTGGAGCAAAGACAGGCTACAGGACATCACTGCAGGCTTCCCTGCAGCAGCTAAATTAGCAGGAAAATGGTGGGAAATCTCTCCTGACCTGGAAGCACCAAAGCAGATGGGGAACTTTTTCGCAAAAGGAGAAGAAAGTAATTTGTCCGTCTCACTTCGTTCATTTTGGTGTACCTAAAATCAGTTTTCTTATAGCTACAACGTCATGCAGAGTCTTTACACCTGGAACAACAGGATCATCCGTAACCATGTTGTTACTTAATATGTGACAAGTGATGCTGTGCCCCAGGGATTTGCTCTGCTTCATTACTTTATTTCATTCTCTAGGAAAATATTCATCTCCTCTCTCTGTGGATAAGCAGTGACAAAAACAGGTGTTTAGTATTCCACTTAGCTTCTATTACAGTGGCTAGGAACTCATTTCATGTGCATGCTGGTGCAGTCAGACCAAAGGATAAGTATATAGAAGCAAAGTAAGAAAATGTAAACTCAAGCCATCTATAGCTATTTTAGAATCTGTTCTGCTTTGCATTGCTGACAGTTCAGGTATACTGTCAAATTCACAGTCAGTTTAATCACTTCCTTCATTATTTCAGAGGAATTCCTAATTTGTGATATTAATTCTTCCTGGGGTAAAAGAGAGACAAAACACTTTGGTTTATCATTACAGTCCTTTAGTGTATTTTCCATTTTAGCTACCTAATCTTGCTCTGAGCAGTGGGTTTTTTATTATGGTGCTCAGGGACAACATTTTTGATAGATATGGAAGTTGCAAGAATTCCTCCTAAAGAGTGATTTCAGACTGAAAAAAAGATTTTTTTCAATCTGAAAAGGGAATGTTTTAATTTTAAAAATTCCCACGTCACTTTTGTTAGATATTTACATCTCTTGGGGATGTTTTCCCTCAATTATCTGTGTGCTATAGCTTCAGGAAAGTGGATTAGTGATGACTAATAGTGTGAAAGCCACTGTAAGGAGAAAATTTCCTTCTACAACAGGGTATACCCACCTAGCTGATCAAGGGAAGTCAGTAGATGCAATATTTTGGACTTCAGCAAAGCTTTTGACACTCTCTCAGTATTCTTCTGGACCAAATATCCAGCATACAGCTGGATAAATGCCACATCATGTGATGGGTGAGCAACTGGCTCATGGATTGTGCACAAAGGCCAATAGTGAATGGCTGACACCAGCTGGCATCTGGTCTCTAGTGTGGTTTCACAGGTCTCCATTCTTGGCTCAATTCTCTTCAATATTTTCAACAACTCAGAAACAGGACTTGAAGGAACACTGAGTAAGTTTGCCATTGACATTAAATTGGGAGGAGTTATCAACTCTCTCAGGGGCAGAAAGGCCCTGCAGAGAGACTTTGACAAATTAGAGGGCTGGCAAGCACCAGCCATATGAAATTAAAGAGGGGAAAATGATTGATTCTGCAACTGGGATGGAGCAAGCCTCGTGTGTATAGACTGGGAATGAGTTTCTGGACAACAGCACTGTGGAAAGGGACCTGGAGTCCCTGGTCTGTGGCAAGTCGAATCTGAGTCAGCAGTGCCCTGGCAGCCAGGAGGGCCAGCTGTGACCTGGGGGGCATCAGGCACAGCATCACCAGCTGGGCAAGGGAGGGGATTGTCCTGCTCTGCCCTGATCTGGGGCAGCCTCACCTCCAGTGCTGGGGGCAGGTTTGGGTGCCACAATATAAAAAAAAAAAATTAAAAAAAACCACATTAAGCTATTAGAGAGCATCCAAAGGAGGGCAATGAGGATGGTGAAGGGTCTGGAGGGAAAGCCGTATGAGAAGTGGCTGAGGTCACCCTGTCTGTTTTGCCCAGGGAAGAGGAATCTGAGGAAAGACCTCACTGCAATCTGCAACTTCCTCATGTGGGGATGCAGAGGGGCAGGCACTGATCTCTTCTCTGTGGTCACCAGTGACAGGAGTCAGGGAAGAAGCATGAACCTGAGTCAGGGAAGGTTTAGTTGGGTATCAGAGAAAGACTTTTAATCCAGAGGGTGTTTGGGCACTGGAACAGGCTTGTTGGGGAAGTGTTCACAGCATCAAGCCTGTCTGAGCCAAGATATGTTTGGACAACACTTTCAGGCACATGCTGTGATTCTTGGGTTGCCAACTCTTGACCCTTGGTCAAGAGTTGGACTTGGTGATCCTGAGGGTCCCTTCCAACTCAGCATATTCTATGATTCTGTGGTTCTGTGCAGCACGATAAACTAAAATGCAATAAACAAAATTAAATTAGATGTTCTTTGCTTAGACCCCAGAGGAAAAAAGGACATACCTTGTGCTGCACAGGAGTTAGAGAAACCAGACTTGATTTCCTGAGGTTCCTGCTGAGCATTCAGTTGCCAGCTCTCAGTTAGCTGGCCCCTTGGGAAGGTACATCAGACCTGGACATGAACACAGCCTTACTGAGCAAAGAGCAACAATGAAAACCAGCAATATCCAAATACACATTCAAAAAAACTGCTGCCTCTGGGCACGTTAGTAAAGCCGAACTCTTCTCTTAAGCTTTTGCATGACTATCCCTCTTGCTAAGCTCTATATTATATGCTGCTCTTCAGCCATGCTCAATAGCAATTCTTCAACAATTCTCTTCCTGCAGGAGGAGGTTCTTGGTGGTGCTACTCCTGACCTCTGGGATTTAAGAATGGAAGAGGAAAATCCTCTGCAAAGGTGCCATATGAGCTGTGACAGAACTGTTAGTGCTCACCTGTGCCAAGTAGTGGAGGGGAGGGGGAATTATAGCTTTGACACTTCTGTATTTTTATAAACTGATCTAGACTCACTCACTACACAGGTTTTAACCCTGTTTGGGCACAGGAAATGTGTCATTCATCCCCTGTTTCAAACATAAATAGCAGAGTACCCGGTTTTAAGGCTTTGCAATTGTAGCACAAACGTTTCTGCAAACCAGGTCTGGCTGACCAAGCCAAACCCACGTGTACATCAGCAGGGACTTGTGCCCATCCCAAGTGCTTCTTTAGGCACTGCTTGTCCTAAGAGTATCCACTGAGGTTTCAGCCACAGGCTGACATCAAACTCCTTCAAGTACACAGTGAATACAGCTACAGTAGACAATTTGATGTAATTTTAATTAGTTTCTAGTAATTCTCAGACACTGACTATCACGGACTTGTCAGCTTTAAAAAATGACAAGTTGAATACTAATTATTACATCCTCAGTAAGAAGGCACTATAAAATAGGTGGTGTTACATGGTATAATATACTGGATCAGAATTAAATAAAAAATGAAATATTTCTACATTTTGATCTTTATATGATTAATAATTGATTTTGGCCTTAACCTTTGGGGAATATAGTTACAGTCCTGTTAGGAATATTTGCCAAAAAATGGTTCCTTATACATATATTGTAAGAAAATGTTATATAATGTGTCTTTTCTTTTTCACATTTGTGAAGACACAAAGTTTGGAGTAGGGATCTATGGGATCTATCACCGCTGCAGTATGGGAACATTTGTGATGGGACCTCCAAGAGCCAGGAACAGAATGTGCACCATGCTGGAAAGAATAAACCGGTGTCATCAATGTTAATTTCCATTTTTTTTCCATCCATAAAATGGGCATGGTACACTGCTAGTTTAGACAAAAAGGCTGAGATTTCCAAATCCAAATTTCCTTAACCATATTTTTGTAACCTCACACAGATAGTGTGATGTTAAGTCTACTGGCTATGTCAAATTTAAAAGTTAAAAAGCCGTAATATCTTAGATTTATTATTAAAGAGAGGTAATTAGGAGCTGGTTGCAGCAGTTTACTGAGAGGTACCAGTCATGGCTGCTTCAGAAAAATAAAGGAAGCTGCCTTCAGGGAAGGTAATGATGCAGTATCCTGTTGTCTCTAAACTAATACACAAAGAAATACAGATTCAAATCAAAGAGGAAAAGACAGGGAACCTGGCGCCACTATAAACCTTCTGGACAAAGGTTTGCCTTGTTGTTAAAAGTATATACTTTGTAAATATACCAGAAGTGTATGAAGAAGAAGACATGTCATGAGGGGCAAGGGCAGGTCTTCTGTAAACCAAGCTTGTTTTCACTTCAATATAGCATCAGTTAATATTCCCAACTAGGGACAATTATAGAAAGAAAAGAAAATAATGTAAACACCAATGACTCTTACATCTTTAAACTTCAGTTACTTGTTAAAGATTTCATCAAAGGGAAGAAGTTTATGTCATTTCTTCAGTGCCTTTTTGTTCTGAAAACTTGCTATCAGCTGTCCTTCTCTATTCACTCAGTTTTTAAGAAAGAATCCACAAGAAGAACTGAAATACCTATCTGCAATCCACAGTATCAAGACATTCGCTAAAAAGGAATAAAACGTGCAAAAAACGTTCTCTAATTCTTTTCAAGGCTTATAAACTTTGAATTTACCTGATTAAGATAGTCCATGCAAACTCTGTGCAACGGAAATTTTCTATCAATTTCTCATTTAAAAACAAGTACTAGGTGCTTCTTCTCAGAGGATCCAAATCTGGGTGGAATCATCATGCAGCCATGTGGAAGTCAGTGGTGAAATGCAACTGAACTTGGAGCTGAGAAGCAGGAAAACAAACTAGGGGTTTGGTTTAGGATATCTAAGCTGCTCTCAGACTAATAAGTATCCTGCCTTTAATTTCTATAGTGAAAAATGACTGACAGTGTCTCCATCTTTAGAAAGTCAGTCTTCAAAGCCTCTGTCAAAGGATTGCTATAAAAATTTCATTAGCCTAAAAACTCTCAGGCTTCTGCCTTAAAATATGGGTCTATGATTTCAGACTGGGCAGTCTTGTCCTACCCACATGTGGCAGCTCATATCAAACACTTTGCAAGGTCTTTGCACTTAGGGATGATTGGTAACAGTCCCTACTCCCAGTTAGGATCACATACTTTGGTAATATGTTTTCTTTTAACAGAAGCTGCTACTTAGTAACACACAAGTACATCCTTGGGAGGAGAAGCGCTCCCTGCTCTTTGGCATGGGACATCTCCTCATCTTTCAACACACGCAGTTGGCAATGCTTGCTCCTGTCAGCACAGGCTGCTCTTGCCATCCAGTGTGGAAACTCTTCAAGGCCTGAGAATGATCAATTTTTTTTTTTCCCCACTCAGTTTTAGTGCAAAGTACAAACTTTAGAGTTTGCTATAACCCTCGGAAAAGCAGACTGAACTGTTTGCAAAATCAATTAAGTGCTGTGTTTGCACAGAGAAAAGAAGGAGCAGTTTGAAAAGGGCTTCTCTCTCTTGGCAACGGCAGCACGTGTCAGACACTGGCCAGAAAGAGAGATTTTAATTCCCTGTCTTAGCAAAGAGAAATGGAGGTGAGCCTAGGAGGCAAAAGATAGATGTGAAGGTAGGGCAATGTGGCTGGCAGAGCAGAGCAGCAGGATGGCAGAGCCTGGAGGAGGAAGGTTGGCTGTCTTTTGGGCTCTTTTCCAGTAGTTTTTTTTTTTTTTTTTCCTACTGATTAGGTCCCCCCAGAGCAGACAGGTACATTTCCATGGTCTTCTGCTCTGAAAGAAATTTCTTCCNCAGTAGTTTTTTTTTTTTTTTTTTTCCTACTGATTAGGTCCCCACAGAGCAGACAGGTACATTTCCATGGTCTTCTGCTCTGAAAGAAATTTCTCACTACTCTTCCTGGTCTGCAATAGCGGGTGGTTGTGGGGTGCAAACCAGGGTGCAGGCTGGTTGGAGCCACACAGATTATTTGGCACTGGCTTCTCCTCTTGCCAAGTTTCTGCAGTCCCACTATACCATGGGAACCACCTGCGTGTAGTCTTTGGTTCTGCAGTACAAACAAAGCACTCTTTATTCATGTAGAGAAGGAAAGTGAGCTCATGTGAGCCACTGGCTGGGAATGATCATATGGTCTAATGCCTGTACAGCTCCCGTCTCACACATCTGCTCCTCTGCAGCCGGGATGTAGGGACCACAGGGACCGGGCTTCTGAGTGAGAGACACGCCACAGCTGTGGTAACATGTACACCAGGATTTACATTTGAAGGCAGAGGGAATGGACACTAGGTCTTGATTTGACAAAAGGAAAAATATGAGAGTTGATCTCCAGGTTGATGTGGTTCTCCAATGGATTTATCCCAACTCATACATTCAAGGTCAAATGTAACAGATGATGCTGAATTTGGATTCTGAACTCCCAACACTTGCAATATTTGCAGCTACTCAGACTTAGTTTTAATTTTAATTCCTCTCCATTTTATGTCATTTCCTGAAAATTACACCTTTGCTAATGTTGGAGAGGCAATATTATTTTAGCTGTTCTTTCCAGCCTATCAGAAAACTTATGTTAGATTAAAATGTATTGGCCTAAATTAAGACTGAACTTCAGCCACCAACCAGCTGAAAGCATTTCTCACCAATATGCTGAAGAAGCATTTTATTCTACCATGTGCTTCCAAGGGCACAGCTAAAATATCATCCATATATGGCAGAGTTCCCAAGATGCAACTTTTTATTGTTTCTAATAGTGTTGCCATGTAAATGCAGACACATACTTACCAAAACCGGGAAGAATGCTGTCAGAACAAAGGAGACTAAACAAACAAAACTTAAAGAAATGCAATCTTATTTCTAAAAATAAAATGTGGCAATATCGCCACTTTCAAATAGGAAATAGAAAGCTCTATAGTATAGTAAAAAGTATTTAGATCTTGTGGTGTTTTAGTCATGTTCAATAACAAAGAATTGGAATAAAATAGTACCTACCATTTCAATTTTTTGGTCAAGATATCCAGATGTGCTCTAAAAATAGTAATGAAACAACTGTCACCATTCCTGAAAGACGCAGGAGTACCATTGCTGGAAGAATTTTAATTTAAATAATTTTAACTGGGTGCCCAGCCACAGAAACTTTCAGTTAGCTTCACAGCTGGCACAAATATCCCAAATATCACATCTTACACACCAGTTATAAATCCTCTGCGTTTCTTAATGTACTGTAACCAAGTTTTCAGAACAGTCCTTTTCTTTTGACTGGAAACTCCAGTATATAGTATGGAACATTACATTTTTTCAAAGTTATAACCCAAAGCTTTCTCATTATTGGATTTGTGATTTGGGGTGTTAGAATATGACCTAAGTTTGATGTATGTTTTCCTATAGATCAGGGGAGTTGAAAACTCAGGTGTAGAGTGATGGACATGGCTGTGCTTCAAATTCATGGGAAAGGGGAGTATACTGAGTGTATCAAATGCCCCAGCCTGTAGACTTTCTTTTGAATCCAAACCCTATTGCCAAGGTTCTGGCTGCACTTGCCACTCCATTTTGGTACCTGACATCCTTATTCATGCTCTCCTTGTCCAAACTGAACTGACCACCAACTGCAGTCAAAAAAACCAGCATGACAAGGGGATACCTCAGCAACTGTAGATGCTGTTTCTGCTCTCTTTTTCTGTTGTGTCTCTGAATAGAGTGCCCTGGCAGAATCCACTCCTTCCTCATACATTTTGTGGAGCAATGGGCACTGTTGGAGATCCCAGCTAAGCACCTCCTCTGGCTACTTTGCATTTTTGATTCTTTAATCCTTCACTCCATCCTTTTAACACATCTTCTGTGGGTTCATTTGTGCTTTTTCCTACACTTGCTGCCTCTAACTCTCCCTTTTGGTGTTTCTCTACCCTCCCTTGTCTTCTGGGGACACTTGCCAGTGCTTATGGGAAAACCAGTAACTCATAGCAGATGTAGGGGAAATACAAGAGTGGGGCCATTATGTAATGACACATCTTCTAAATGCTCTTCCAGCCTCCACTGTTTTGTGGCTGAGACTCACTGAGAAGGAAGGCGCCTTTTTACTTAATAGAATTTGATGGATTTTTTCCCATTTGCTTGTCCAAAGAGGTGCTTTATCACAATTAGTTGAACTGTGGCCCCAAACAAAGGAAGAGAAGCTTTTGCATACATGCAGTGAAAACCCTGTGTGTGTGTGTATCAGCCAGTTCTCTCTGGCAGTCACTCCATAGATGCTCTCAGATTTTTCAGGAAGATTTCAAACCTGTTTTAGAAAATCACTGCTATTAAAGAACTATTTTTCTTCTTGTTTCTGACATTATCACTGAAGTTTGCAAGATGAATATTCACAACTTTCTTTCAGTCAAGAGCTTGAGAAGCCACTGGGTAACAATAACACATTTAGATGTGATACATTTAGATTGACTGGAAATTGTTTTTTACATTTGGCAGTTTGTCCCTGACTGTATTTGTTCCCAGAACAACCATGGCAGATATTCATTGTTCCAATGTATCAGAGGAGTACAGCAAAGACCTTACCAATATTAAAGCTTCCATTGCCCACAGTAATCCCTACTGAGAGGTGAAAGTTAGTTATCCATTAGTTATACACCACAGTTAATGTGGTTACACCTCATTGATCCACTACCCCTGCAGCACTGAAGTCACCTGACATTCATTTTTTGCAGCAGTATTCTGATTAAGACAAATTTCAAAATGTATGGCTCTCTTTTCAAATTGTAATCACACTTATGGGTTTGCACTGAGTCTGAGATAACATGAAGTGTCATTTTATGTTGCAATATTTTCAGTTGTTGTCAGTGACAACAATTAATGCTCTAATTGAAATATTTAAATAATAAGTAGAATCTCCAAATCACTGTGCTTTAAGAAAAGTTTAGACACAAAATAATTCTGTTTTCAAAGCGGGGTGCCCAGAAAAGACTTTATGGTCTTTGGTTAGCATTTTTGCAAATGTTCACAAAGTCCAATTCACAGGGTACTGAAGCATCTGAAATACCAGCTGATCAGAAGTGGTGGGATCTTGTGACCTCTGAAAACACATCCTCGATACTTTGTTTTCTAATATTGAACTTGTAATATGAGATGAAACATATCTGCTTTATCACTCAGTTACTACTTTCTGGTGCCTTGCATCCCCTCTTGGGGCATCATAGGACACCCACATGGCTCAAACATAAATTATTTTTATTCTTACAGTGAGAAAGTGAGATAACATAGAGTTATCATATCCAACTTATATAGTCTTTTAGAAAATACTGATTCTGATATCTACGTTACATATGTGTCTCTAATCACTGCTATAGATAAAAACAGGCTCCCTTGAACCTCAGATTGGGCTCTAAGGGTCTTTTATCCCCTTTCTATCAGCTTTTTCTTAATTCTTCCCTCCTGCCTATACTACTGCTCTGAGTTGATGAAGCACAATGCAGAAGACTTTGCATGCTAGTGTATGATTTTCCTGATACAATCTGTAGAGGATTCCAGCAAGAAATCTATAAATATCTTCATGTTTGGACTGGCATGCAGATTCTTCCTAACAGGTTGAAATCATCTGGATAAACTTCCTTGATGCTTTCACGAAAAGAAATTCCAGGGGAGGTTCAGGAAACTCGATCAGTGAGTTGGCTGTTGCTGCAGAGCTACTTTATATAACCAACACATGGATAAATGACACACTTCAGAGGATCAATGTTTTTGTAAAGGAAGTCACGTCTCAGAAATCTCTTGTAACTTTGGAAGGTGCAGTTTGATTTAGTCTTCCTGGATTTCCAGAGAGCTGTTAAGGAAACGATGTGGCCTTTGCATACAAGGGAAGATAACTCCATAGATAATTAAATAGTTAATATACAAGGACAGGAGAAAAAGGTTAGTTTTAGTTATGGAGAGGGACATCAGCAGCACATTATGGTGAAATGTGGTAGGGCTGATGTGATGAGATAGGATGTTCTGCACAGCCATAAAGAAATTGGAAGGGCATAAGCAGCAAGGTGAGAAAATTCTCCAATTATATCAGTTTTTAGAGGATAGGAAGAGTGAATTGCATGTAGCCTTTATTGGACTGAGTGACTGGAATTTCAAATGAGGTTGAAATTCAATTTTAGTTCAGTATGAAGTGGTGATCATGAAAATACATGCTCTCAATTTAAATATTAACTGATGGATTCTCAACAAACTATTATAACTCACAAGTAAAATTTACTTATTAATGTGTGGATACATCAGTAGCATTCAGAAAGCAAGAATGGTGTCGAAAGTTACTAAAAAAGATGTAGAAGACAGGTTATATCAGTGTGCCTCTGAATACTCCCATGGCACACCCCCATTACAGATGTGGTGTGCAGTTCTGCATCTTCAACTCAAGGATGAAACAAAATTAGAAGAGGTCTAGTGAAAGCTATCAAGGTGTGAAATATCTTCCCCACTAAGACCAAGGTTCATCAGTTTGGAAAGGGATAACTGGAGAGAGAGTCAGTCCTAAAACTCCAGGGCCCCGGAGATGGTGTGGTTGTATTGGCTGTTTGGCTGTTCTCCCAATAAAAGAATTGGTCAGCATGCCAGATTAGAAGTAGGGAGACTTCAAATAATAGGAAAAAGAGGTATCTCCTCTTCCAATGAAAGAGCTAAATGGTTGCAAGAAGTCCCTTGCCAAGGGGTGCTGTGAACACTGCTGGTGTACATGCATTCAAAAAGCAGCCAAGAATTCCCAGAAGAGTATCCATTGAAGGTCATCACATCCAAGTCTGAAATATCTGCCGATGGAAGCCAAGAAACTGCAAATTGCTAGAGGATGAAAAAGTATTCTGGGAATGTATCACAACATGAATGTGCTGCCACATTCTTTCCCAGATATTAGCTGTTAGTCTGGCCATACCTTTGGTATAACCCTGCAGAACTGTTACACCATTTTCTGCCCTGGCAGAAGCCTGACCCCTTACAAGTATTTCTCTAAGGATATCACAGAGGTTTATCCCTCTCATTCCTTTGTTTCAGTTTTGTGTCACAATGCAAAGCAGAACACAAATCAAAAAGAAAGCTACTGTTTTGGCTTTTAGCATAAAATAAATAATTTCAAAACTGCTAACCTTCACTTTTCTCAGTATATATGAAATGCCAAAAGCTTTGTTGCTTTGCAGTGGCAGAGTCTCTCACTAGCCACATGTTGACTTTCTCCAGTGTGCAATTCTGCACTCTTTGTGTATGCAGCACACAAACTATGCACAGCAGGTGTTGTGTTCAGCTCTTTCCTAATGTGTTTGGATGTGATGCTTCTAATTAGTTATCCTTGCAAACAGGGGAAGAATATGTGGTAAATATGGTCATGTGGGCTGATACTTCATAGCCCAATTAAGTCATTGTTCTGTGGGGTCTGGCTGGAAGTTGCTGCCCTGTGAGAAATAGAAACAGTTTATGTACACTTTTTTAAGGACAGTCCATTGTGGCTTTTGCAAAGAAATATAATGATAGTTCAAGCATATTTGTGCAGACTGCTGTGTATTTTGCATATACAGTTAATCTTTAATGGTTGCATAAAATATTTGGTATCACTAATTAGTGTCAGATCTGCAGCTGGATTTGTTCAAGAGTGGTCTAGAGATCATTCTAAGAGCTGAAGGTTTGAGCTTTTGAGTATCAACAACCTTCAGCCAACACACTCTGTATCAGTCTGAGAGGTCAGCAATGAAAAAAATGAATACTGACAGATTGCCCACCATGAAATATTTTCATCTACCTAAAGTTTATTCTCTTTATCTGGATTCTTGTAACACAGTTCTCATACACACCAGACTGTTTCTCTAGAGACCTGATGGGCAAGCCCCCACTCATGACTAAGCTGACTCAGCACTGTGATGTTAGAAAACAGGCCCAGCAGGCTCATTTATATCAGATGGTAGCTTGTTTAAAGCTTTTCAGTCCATAATTTAGACAAATGCAGGTGAACAGAGAACAAATATCTGAGCTTGATCTGATGCAAGCCTCAATGTCACACATCAGGTACTGGCAACCTGTGATCTGCTCTAGTGTTAATCCTGCAGAGGCTGAGCTGCAGCTCCAGTTGAACTTGCACCTGCTTGGAACTGTGCTAAGCTCTGCTGGTGTCACAGAGAGCTGCCCTTTGGATCCCTGGTGCAGTTGTGCCAGATGGCGGCTATGTATAGCATGGAGAAAGTGGATGTGGAATCTGGCTTGAGCTACTAAAACCCTAAATATGCCTCACTTTAAAATAAACATCTGATATGAATAACATCTAAATTGAGGGTCTTATCCAAACACAGTATCAAATGGTGGTCTAATCCTATGGCTATTCTCAATTACTGAAAAGTCAGGATACATCCTTGTCTGGGATGCTATAGTGGAGAGCCTAGGATTCCTTTTGTAACCCTTGAGACTAGATAGCCCCAGGCAAAGGAGCTTTAAAATAGCAACTCCAAAATTGCCAAAAGCATGCTATTGCTAGCTAGCTTTACTTGACTCTGTATAAGCACTGATGATCCAGCTGGTGGCTTGGAATAATTTTAGAGAACATGGCAGACAATAGAGGAAACTGCCAACACTAATATCACATTTCTAAGAACTGTCTAAGCATTATTAGTTCAAATTAATTGTATGGGGTAAATGAAATTTTACTTAAGAAGTACCATTTTCATGAAAGTAGCTCTGAATTAAAAATTACTAGTAGATGTCATGTTGAATTTTAAATGTTCTTGCTGTTAAATTCTCCCTCTCCCTTCAACTGGATTTGATGGGCTTTCCCCAGAGTAAAACAAAATAGATGTGACTTGGTGGAGAAGGTATGACTCTCATTCATGTTTGCAGAATTTTTACTTCAGACTAAATAGGTGCAGGAGTTCCTATCTTCTTCAGTCAAGCTATACTAGATGCCACTCAGATGTGCCTATGGGAAGAAATCTATTCGTTAACCAAGACCTGCTCTTGGGTCGCTTGTGCATGTCTCTCCTTAACTCACTTGGCCTGCACTGCATTTTGAAAGGCTTACCTTGATTTCCCTTTGAATTCTAAGCTCTTTATGGAAAACTGTCTTGGTGTGGCATACTCAACTTCAGAGGCTTAGTCGCACTCTGTGACACAGTGGCCAAAGGTTTTAAAATTGTATCTTAACAATCAGATGAAATTGAAACCTTTGTGCTCATGAACCCAAAGAAAAATTTTATGCTACTAACTGGGAGAATGACAAGATTAACAGAATTTAAGAAAAAAAACAAAACAAAATGAAAGCCCAGTGCAAATGCCATTTGAAAGTAGGGATTTAAGTTCATGTTTGTTCTCAAAAGCATGAAACCAGAGAGTTCACGCAGTGTGAGCTCTGTTCCTCTATGTTATGAATTCCCTTGCACAAGCAGCTATTTAAAATGCCAAGGCAGAGGAATAGTCTGATGAAAATGTGAAACTCTGAGGAATTGAAGTGATCTCTAAAGATTCTTCATTTGAGGGGATTTAGTATAACGCATGGACTTTTCATTATAAATCTGAGAAGACAAATTTTGCTTCCTTGTCTGTAGCTAATGGCTTCCTGCCAGCACTCATGGTATTTCTGACATATTTAAAATACCAATTATTTGAAGTAATGGTGACCCTCTGCCCTTCTAAAACTTTAAGCTTCGCATGTAGGGAGTGAAGTTGAAAAGCAGATGGTGAAACCAGGAAACTGAATGCTGCTACTTGCCTGAGTATAATTTCTCTAACTCTAGAATTATGAGTTTTGTGTGGATTCATTTATTTTGTGCTTCTTTTTTTTTTTTTTTCTTTTCCTTCTATGGAATTTTTCTGTAGCCTGTATTTTTGCTTAAAGGAGAAACCTGGAGAGCTGTAAATCAACACAGTCCATGTTTTCTTAAAACATAAACAGTATACAGCATTCTCCAGTTCCTGCTAGAAGTCTCTTAAACTAACAAGCAGTTTGAGTCAATCATTGTAATAGCTTGAGGGAAGTGCATGGCCTGCACAGTCCTTCCGCTTTCCTGCAGAGTCATTTGTCTTTTAAAATTGAGTTTTTGGCACCCACAACACTTCTAGACAAGTAAACATATTTTCTAGGAAAACACTTATTCAATATAAATTCACCCATCTCAGTCAGAACTGTGAGCTATTCTTCCTTCCTGGTGAACAAGGCAGTTCAACCTTCTGTATTAGGGACAAAACCAACCTCACCATGTAGAAAAAAGCAGGGAGAGCAAAGGGACATAAGCAATTTAAGGAGGAGTACTTCAGCTTTTGGGGAATGCTGCGTCCATCCGGATGACATGAACTGTCATTCTCCCTCTTAAAGAATTTGTACAAGGAATTCTGTTCATCAGACATAACTTTTTATGCACTGGGTCTATCAATACCTACTCTATTAGCCATAACATAAACAGGATGGAGTGTCATGCCTCCCAGTAATGCCCACAGGTCCAGTCCAGTAATGTCCAGTAATGTCTTTCTTTCTTTTTTTCCCAAATGCTTGCCATTTGCCTTTCAAAAATCTAAGCTTAGTACTAGTTTTTCTTGCCAGTAAGATGCCTTAATGCTTTATGCCCAGGAAGAAACATTTTTCTTCTAATATCACATATACAGGAGTGATAAGTAAATTCTTTAAATGAAGCTAAGCAATAAAGGACAGGAACTCTGCAGCATTCATTCCCTTCTTGTTCCCTCTTGGGGTACCTGAAGCCATATGTATTGACAAGGTGAGTGACTGTTTTTGATGGTTTCGGGTGAAACTGATTCTCTGTTGAGATGTTCCTAGCTCAGCCTCATTCCAGTGCTATAAAACTGAAGAAAACATAACAAAACCAGGGTCAGGAACAACACCAGAAAATGATCAGTATGTATTCTGACACTTGGCAAAATATATCCAATTACCCTTCTTGCAATTTTGTTTACAAGTCCTGTTACACTGGAGTTCATTTATGTATCACAGGACAGTGAATAAGTTCTGTAGACTTCAATTCACTAAACAGTCTGAATCTACTCTTCGCATTCCTGCCATGGTTTTCAGACTTCAAATCATGCATGTAGATCCCACTTTCCAAGTAAAAATTCCTTTTTAAGAAGTATTTAAACAGGTCTGGCAAGAACACACCTCAAAGCAATATAGTCTTGTTAGGGTTTTGTTCTATCAGTTGTACTGTTTTGTAGTGTCTTTGTGTTCATTGTTAATACACCGTGGCTCTACTGATAATGAGGAGGACCTATAGGACAAAGCAAGTTCAATTAAGAGTAAGCATCTTTTAAATAGGCAGATGCAAATATAAAACATATATTTCACTTGCTGGTGCATTCAGATAATTTTTTTTACACTTTTCTTGTTTTTTATTAAAAAAAAAGTCTTATGCTTAAATACAGGATAACTCAAAAAGAACTAAGAGGAAACAAATTGCTATCACAGCTACAGAGATTATGCCACTCTATTAATTGTCCTGTGATGTTCTTGGGTTATGGAAAAGTAGGTAAGACTAATACCTCATAATCATTATGTCACATACCACCACTATGAGTCAATCATATTTTGGACTGTATGAGGCTAGTAAAACTTACTGCATGCTGTATATGGCTTTCTGCTAAGTGTGTTTCTACATGCAAATATACCTCTTTCTGAAACAATTTTTTGCAGACCTCATTTCGAAGATGAGACCGTTGACCCAACACTATTCCTAAATTCTTAAGTGTTTAGTCTTCCTGGTTAGCCACCTAAATTCTTACTTAGTCTCCATTTTGGGACTCAAGTTTTTGGAAAAGGTCTTGTCCTGCTACCTTTTAGTCATAGCTTTTCCTTACATTGTTTTGTCCAGACATTCATCCACATTAGGTTCCAACTATCTCTGATATGACATTCGCTCACTCATCCAGCAACTTTGGTTTCATTTTACTCTCTCACAGCCCTTCATTATTACAGTCTTTCATTATCCATTTCTACTTTATGTGCCTGGGAATAACCTTCTTTACAACCCTGTGCACTGCTTCTCTAATACATGCTGATCTATTGTCCTGACTGAAATATGACTCAAACCTACCAGCCTTACTTCCACTACTGCACATTAAATCTGATTCAGTGCCAGATGGCAGTGGATGGGAAAACCCAATTGCTTAACTCAGCTCCTGAATGAGTCTGGGAAATGATCATTTGCTCACATATTAAAAGATTTTTATATTCAAATAAGAATAATAGTGACCCTCTTGTTTTATGATCGTTAATGTTTCATTTCTTAGAAGTCCCATTTTGATTCTTACACTAATATGGTTACCTGCTGACTTTAGGAAAAAAAGGGAGAGCTGTATCACTCAATTTGACTGAATCTGCTTTGGGCCTTCTGATCTTGAGGGGAAGATGATTTAGAAATAATAGTAGTCTGGCTTAAATTACTCTTCTTGAAACAAATATCAATATGTATACCCCAAGTTCCAGGTAGCTGGACCTTACTCTTACACATGGAATTAACAGGGCTTGTTAGCAGATTACAAAATAATTTTCTGTGATGATTTTCAGACATAAAATCGAAAAATGCTCCAAATCCTGCATGTGGGATTGTAGGAGATACTAAAGGCAAAGACAGGTGCTGAGCACACGCCACTCTGCAGACAGTATGTTCTCGTGGTTTCCTTCTCTGCCTCCTGACACAATATTGGCCACAGTACTGGTACCCTCAGGCTGCAGAACAGATTTGTATCATCAGACAACAGATTACATTTACTCATTAATACAACACGGGATCATAGGATAATTCAGGCTGGGAGGATCTCAGAAGATCTGTATTTCCATCTTCTGTTACAAGCAGGGTCATCTGTGAGATCAGACCAAATTGTGTAAGGCTCTATTCAGTGTGATCCTGACATTCTCCAAGGATGGAGAGAGACACTATATCATCTCTGGGCAACCTGTTCCAGTGCTTGACTGCCTTCAGAATTAAATTTTTTTTGGTTTTGGTTTTTTTTCCAGTCCTTTTTCAATTTTCCATCCTTGTTTCATATTATGCTCATTGTACATGCCCTCTCACACTGCTTTGAAGAGGCGGGATCTTTTTGCTTGATTCCCTCATTGTAGGTGCAGGCAGGCTACTGCTAGGTCTCCTCAAATCCATCTCTTCTCCAGGCTGAACAAGTCCTGGACCCTCAGTGTCCCCCATAAGGCAAGACCCTGGGCAGCTTGATGTCCTCCACTGAACTTGCTCTGGTTTGTTAATGTTGTTCTTGTATTGGGAAGCCAAAAGTGGTACAGTATTTGAGTTGTGCTTTAAGACATGCTGAGAAGAGAAGGACAAACCCTCCCCTCAATGTCCTGGCTATTGACACAGCTGAGAGTGCAGCTGGCTGTCCACCCAGCTTGTGCCAGCCAAGGCCCCAGGTCCCTTCTGGCAGAGCTGCTCCCCGTCAGGTAGGCATCACCCTGTCCTTGCACCAGGTTGTCTTTGCTGTCCAGGGGCAGCACTTGGTATTAGTCCTTGACAAATTCAGCTGGTTACTCCTGTCCCATTCCTCCAACCTATCTAGCTCCCTATGTATTACACCCCTAAATTCTACACCCTGAATGTATCAAAAATTGCCCCCAAATTTGGTGTTATTTCCCAGCTGGATGAAAGTGCAGTCAGGCCATTGATAAAGCTGTGAAGCAGGATACAGGTTGTAGGGAAAGGGAAAGACCCAGAGTACTCCATTTGTTACTGGCTTCCAGATAAAATATGACCCGCTAACCCCTACCCTTATGAGCCTCATGAATAAGTTTTTAGATGGATAGTTGCCCATTCGTCCAAACATAATGGTCTAACTTGGATACTAAGAATATTGTGCAAGACTGTGCTGAAAGCCTTAGTGAAGTCAAGATAAATGACATGCAGTGCTCTGCCTTTGTCCAGAAACGGAGATCCTGATCACAGCAGACAATCAGGTGGGTCAGGCCTAATTCACACTTAGAAAATTCGTGCTTAATTATCCCCCAGAAACCATTAAAGTGGGACAGATTAGCCTGTAGTTCTCTGGGTTGACCTTTTGGTATTTCTTGTTTTTAAGGTGCATATGGTTTTTGCCTGTCTTTAGCTATCAAGCATATCCTCCTGATGACCAGGGATACAGCTCTAGATAGTCCTTGAGCGAGAGGCTTTGTCAGGTAGTGTCCTTGCCCTGTCTTCCCTTCAGACACTTTGTTTGGATGAACAAAGTTCAGTTGGAACAGAAAGCAGTGTGTTGCTTTGGGTTTCCCTGTTTAGCACAATGGTAAACTTCCATCAAGCAGAGAGGAAACCTAAATTATGCTGCCATCAGCATAGACAGCACAGATGGAATGAAGCCCTTTACTTGTGTGCCCCTATGTACTTATGGGTAAAATGTCAGTGTGTGGCTGTAGAACTGGGGAAAAGTAGGAGATATGGGACTGGGCTAGCAAGCTGCTGCTGTACACAAGGTGACAAAATTTCCCATTCTTAACTTCTGCTTCTGAAAAGACTTGAGAAACTTTCTTTAGTGACCTCTACAAATTATTAAAAAAAAAAAGCTCTAAATTTTCCCTCTATTTATATTTGGTCAGAGCATTTGGCAGTGGTTTTTCACACTTGAATCATTCAAAAATGGCTCAACAGATTTTACTCAGATATCCAATGTAATCACTTCTGGGCTGAGGCTGAGTGTGGAAAATTGAAGCCAAAAGGAATTTGAATTATGACCAATGGGAAAAGGGTTAGGGAGGCAGGAGAGCAGCTGGATTCCTAACTACATCACAAAGAGCCTCACAGCTACAATCCTTTCCTATTCTAATTCCACATGAATGGACACCACATATTTGTATGGATAACGTAGGAAGGAATTTTCAAAGTTGCAAGTGAAAGTGGTCTGCAAACATCAAATCATCAGACAGTGTTTGCTTGGGTGTAACCAATCACTTGGGAGTAGAGAAGAAGGAAAAAGAAATCTTTTGACGTGGTTGACTTAACAAGTGGATGCAGGAAGTTTATATGCAGAAGGTTTATTCATGACCTGGAGCAAGTGGCATCCTCTAGATAACTGTATTTATCAAGGTTGGCTGAGAAATGGGGCTTGAGGATGTGGCATGGCATGGGTTAGCTCAGTGACTCTCCATGGAGTAGTGACATGGATGATGCCATACTGAAATGAAAATTTACCATAAAAAATACCAGATTGGTTTTTGAGAAGGAATAACTAGGTGGGAGGGAAAGCCGTCTTGTCTCTGAGTATTTCAGCGTAGGTTGAAGCATGCATTTCAAAATATTCTGGACTCCCTGTGTGAAGAAAGATGGCATGAACTCAGGTAACCGTGTCCAGTGACAGCAAAGCAAGCACTAATGTCTCTTCAAAAGCTGCTGCTCCCTGTTCCTGTGGTGGTTTGTCTCTCTGCACCTAGCAGGCAAAACCTGGTCACATTCAAATGATCTCTGATGACTAAAACCAGCTGCCTTCCCCTTCTGTCTCAGCGAATCTCAGACTTGCCATTGCTTAAAAAAGCTTCTTGGCAGCTGTTTGGATGTACTTGAAGGACAGCTTAGAAAGCTGAATTTGAGCATTTTGTGCAACAGCAGTGACAGGCAGCCTCAGGCAGCACCTCAGCTAAGTGTGATATGCTCAGTTTTGTGTTTGGGTCCCAGAGACAGGCCAGACTGGATTTTCCCTCTGAACAAAGTGGAAGTCTTCCCACTTCCACAGGAGCCTTTGGGAAGTTCACCTTTTCTGTTAATACAGACAAAAACCCTCAACGCTTTTTATGTAGTGACACAAATGAAAACAATATTATAAATAAAAGCACAAGAAACTATGGTCCTAATCTAGTGAGAGTACTGTAAGAAGATGTCATGTGCTAGCATTCAGCTAAACCCAGAGAGCTGCTTTTAGCAATGGGAAGGCAGGAACTTCAGTTTACCCAAGCAGTGACTCTGAGGAAAGCAGTGAAAGCAACACAAAAGCCCAGGTCAGGAAAAAAGACATGAAGTAAAAGGTGTCATTTCTGTCCAAGCTCAGTGAGGTATGATCTAGCGAAGTGGTTCAATCTTGAAGTGTGCTTATTCAAAAATGTAGATGACTAATTTAAAATGTGATCCAGGTGAAATTCAAGCTTTCTGTATACTAGACATTTAAATATATTTCTAAAGCAATGCAGTGAATTTTAATTAGTGAAGTTTTATACGAGCTTTTCTATATAAATAGACAATAATGAAATGCACATGCACATAAACACAACAACATTCAAAGAACATCCTCTATTCCAATAAAATTCAAGCTTTCAAGCTCAAACAAAACTGAAATGTCTATTTCTGTCCTGAAAAGAACATTTTATAGCTAAAAAAGGGGGAAAAAAGCAACAGAGAAGAAGAAAATAAAACTATTCAACTTTTAACAGAGAAAATATATTTTCAGATGTGCAGACAGGAATCAATCTATATGAATGTCACTCGTTTCTACTTCTGTGCACTTTGGGCATTATTAAGAAAACAATGTGCTACATACAGAGGAAAAAAAGTATAATTTGTCACCAAGGTGCTCCTGAAAAATTTTTATTCCCTTTTTGCAGTGTCATTTCCAAAATGAGTTACACCTGCACCTTCGGAGGCTGCATTACTGATAGGGAAATCAGAGAAAATGGTTGGACCTATTGGATCCATTCTGGTCCAAGCCAGCTGAATACCCTAGTGCCTGTCAATTTGGAATGGCCATGGCTCAGAAGCAGCTTGAATGCAACATGGTCAGAGCAGCTGTGTGGGCCTCTGTTCCCTCATTCCATAAGCCTTGAGAAAATTCTCAGTTTATTAATATAGCATTTGTGAAAGCAATTAATGCTGCATTAGGAACTTATTTTTTATTGTCTAGGCTGTCAGATCCCATTGTTAGATTACCAATCTTTAGCAGAACACAAATTTTATAATTTCTTTTCTTATATTGAAAAGAACTGAAGAGCAATTTGACTGAAGGCCTACCATGTTTTTTGTCATTGGGCTTGTGAAAGCTTTGAAGTTATTATGTCAATCTCCCTGCAATGAGCATGGCTTATTACCTTTTGGATTAAGGTTTCATGGAATGCCAAGCTCCTTACAGCATGTTTTTTCCATTGGAAGGAATTCAGGGCTCTAAAATGTCACCAGCCACCTACAAATAGATCATTCAGGACCTGCATTAACTTGTTGCATTTCATCTTTATTTCACAATTTGATATGAAATGATACTGTCTAAAGTTAAATTTATCACTTCTTTGCTATCAAGGACAGTCCTTGAACATGTTTTATGTATAAAATCCAGCACCACTTTTCCAAGAGCAAATATTTCCAAAGAAACATAGAATTTTCCCAGAGTTAACAGTGACTCACGAGGTCTGAAGCTTTGACTGATGTAAATATGCAGAGAAGTAATAAAATGAGGTTATGTCATCTACATCAGTTGAAGATGTCTTACCACATAGCCCTGAGAAATTTGCTGAAGACATACCCATTCGAAGACCTCACTAATGGATTATGGAGTCTACTACTGATGTGCTTTTTTTATTCTTTCCTTTTAGGGTTTACTTGAAAGCTGTAGCATCTGTGGGCCACAAACAAAAGACCAAAAGACCAAAACACAGAATCAGCTATCTGTTAGCTGCTTGTGAATGATCATAAGCCAGACCAGAACACTTTTCAAGAAAACTGCTTTAAAATCATGAGGGTTCCCAAAGTGAAAACAATGACATGTTCTGGACTAAGACTCTTTCCAGAAACTAAACAGTAAGTTACAAAATAGTCCAGTTTTTAGGCATTTTGGAATGAGAACAGTTCAAGATTTTTGTGGTGAAAGCATAACCTTTGAAACTGTTATTTCACAAACAAATGGCAAGCTCTGTCCTTCTTCACATAAACACAAGATTTGATTGCCTCTGTAAAAACTGTCCCCAAAGCATTTCCTTTGGCTGGTGTGGAATGCTGACTATTCATTAAATCAGGCGCAGAAAGAAAAATTTTTGGCCCTTATGAACTTTGGAAGCTTTGGGGGCTAGCAGCTGCTTATCTTGTGAACAGAATTTCCTGTTAGTATCCTTCTAGCCTATTTGTTCACTAGAAGCCCAACAAATGTCAACAAAAATAACACTCTATGTTCCAATTTTTAAATACAATTGAGAAATCTCAGATATTTTACACTTCTCAAATAGACCTGTGTGCTATTAATGAAAGTACTATTATGACCCTGCTCAGACCTTGTTTAGCTCTGGTGGTTGTTAGTGGGGTTAAAATTATGAAGATGTTCAGGGACTGACTATTCCTGTAGCATAAAATGTGCTTCCAATAGCAGTGCCAGCAACCATTTTAGGAAAGATTAAATAATTTTAATTGTTAAAAAACGGCCCTTTTCATGCTCTGAGAGTCTGATTCTTATTAAATCTGCTATTTCGGTAGAACTGAAGGATAAATTAAACATTCTACTCCTTTAAAAGTTCATTCAAATTGTAAATAGTTGAAATGAGTCTTTCCCTTCTGATCAAAACCAGCCCTAGGGGGATCCTGCTTGATTTTTGGATTGGTAAATGCATAGAAACCTGAAGCTTTCTGATAATACCATTTCTACCAATGCCTGCTGCATAGAATGGCGCTGATCTATGGTCTCCAAGGGTATTTGTCACCAACATTGAATCACCTGGGTGGATACCCAGTTTCTAATGGAGCAGGACACACTAGTGCAGCAAACAGTGCTGCTCAGCTTATTCCCAGGGAGGCAGTCTGAAAGCTATGCCTGATTTTTCAAAGCAGGGACCAGACACATGACAAACCATTTATTTTACTTAAGACACTACTGGAGACACTACTGCAGAAAGCCAAGAGTCTAGGCAGACCACCCACCATCCTGGACTTAAAACTATGTTGCCTTGAACTCCTTTGACAGCAGTGGGTGATATTTGTAGCACACAAGTGTGTGGTGCTCTGTGGTCCTTCTAAGAGACAGGAGCCGATTGGGAAGCTATGAGAATTATGCACTACAGAGCTTCACAGCATTCGAAGGAAGTGATCCTCCTGCTGGCCTTGCTGGATTTAAAGTATCAAGAGAAACAGCTTTGTGCAAGGAAACAAGGAACTCTGTGAGCAATTGAAGTTTCTGTAACAAGTGGAAGCTTGTTTTCCAGATCCCTGTGGCTGATGTCCAGTGCCTACCACACACACACATGTTGTGCTGCATGTGCACACAGCAACTGCAAAGCACGTGTGCAGTAAAATCAGACCATCCAACATCTGTGCAGCACATCTGGTCCTGTTTATGTGAGATGCTGATTTGCTATGTACATGCGCTTTAAGAGAAACATTTTTAATGCGCCTTTAATAACTTTTGGCCTCCTGACTCAATTGTCTGTCTAAAGATGTGTCCAAACATTTTCCTGAATGCAAGGCATTCACGATGCTCATATCAATACTTTCTGATGTTCTTGAGGTTGACATTAAAACCTTTCCCTAAAGTGAAGCAAAACCGGAGTCTCTCCAGAAATGAACACATGCTAGCTATTCATGTGAGATTTCTGTTGTCACTGTTGGATAAAACTGCCCGATAGGTTCAAAGCTGTGAAGAGGATGGGGGAAAAGGTTTAGATTTCGCATTTCTGTTTGCAAACATTTTATTTTCCATACCTTCCTTTGTATAGAACATCAACAGTGGCACTGTCAACGCTGTCCTGTAAACTGGAGTCCAGAAAGCTCTTTGTCTTGTCAACAAATAGCAAATGCAGAAAACATGAATTCTCCACAACTGGCATTTGCCCTAAGATCAAGACAACAAATCCAAAGTAATCTAAAATGCCTTTTCATTGACATTAGTGATTCTTAATATTTCAGGGGGTATCTGCTTATTCACACATATATTTGTACCTTTTCCATTAGGATGCTGCACTCCTAAATCCATTGGTAAGGAAATTTGTTTGGCATCAGAAATTCAAGAGGCATACACAAGCCACATACAGTCTTACTTACAGCTTATTACATGGACTGCAAGTATAATTTTCCTTATTTGTTGCTGAACAAATTTTAAAATAGCTGCTTTATAAATAATCAGGCATATGATGAAATCCATGTGAGTACCTGAAGGTGGCTCTGGATTCTCACTCAAAAGTACTACAGACCAAACCTGTACAGTGTTTCCCATGTGGAAGGGGACAGACAGCCTTTGCTAAGGATGTTTTCCTTTTATTGAGTGCATGGCAGTGTTTTGGGTTATGAAGAATTGCTTCATTGTGTTCATTAGCATTTCAAAAGCATTTAGCTTGGCTGGAGCTCTATAAAAGATTGCTGTGAACTGTATCACTGTATGTATATAGGCACTACTGAATACAATAGGAAATAGGATATATTTACATTTTTATGAGAGTTTCCTGAGTTAAAGGAATGTGCTGACTACTTTGAAGTTGAGAGAAGGTTCTCTTTCTTCTCTTCCTCAGCCTGAATGTTCTTATGTGCGGCACAACTGTAGTATCACAGTGTAGGCAAAGTCACTGTTATTTTAACCATTCTTGCATTTTCAAGGGTGCAAATGCAGGTGTGGGTAGAAAACTGAATCTGAATGCTGGGGCTTGTCTGGCGACTAATTTCACACCTTCTCTGTGCTTGTGAGACATGTCACAGGGAAGAACTGTTTTGTTCCCTTCTAGATCACAACTACATATACCCCTGAGTGCAGAAGGGTAAGAGGGACAGGTCCTAGAATTCTATTCAGTCCAAAATATGAACCATTTAACACAGCAGGTTTTGCATAACTTGGGAAAGAGAACATGTAGCTAGCTAGAAACAGGCTTCAAGGTTGGACAACTTGAATGCAGATACTGTATTCCCTCCTTGTACAGCATAAATCCCTGCTGAACAGTAACTGAAAGACCATGAACAGACAGGAGTAAAGGCATGTCTTGTAGGAAGGATGACCAGGGGAAAAGAGAGCACAAGCAAGGAAGAACAGAAGGGAGGCTTATTAAGAGTCAGGCTGTCCAGTGTTTCAGCATAAAGCTGGAGGACGTGCTCACTGAGCATGTCCCTATGTCAAGAGCCCAGGAGGAGGCTACGCTGAGTCTGTAAGAACTACCTGACCAAGAAGACATAGAAGATGAGTCTTTCTAAAATGATTAGTAAAGGTTTCTTGGTTATATGCTCTCATCCTTGTGCTTTTCAAGCCTCTAGACCTCAACAACATGGCAACATTCCAGGAGACCCTGAAACAGCGTTGGTGATAATTTCACAATACAAACATTGAGGCTCAAGCACAGGTTGAGCTCTACCAGACCTATTGCTCACAAACTGTAAAGAGCTAGTGGAAAATGCAGTCATGGTTGGCAGCTTGGGCTGCAGTAGCCACAACATGATTGAGCTCAGGATCTGAAGGAGGGCTGGGAAAGAAAGCAACAGGGTTAGGATTTTGTATTTCAGGAGAGCAGACTTTGGTTTATTTTTAGGGAATTGCTAGGCAGAGTGCCCTGGGAAGCAGCCATGAAGGGGAAAAATTCCCAGGAAAGCTGGCTAATTTTTAAAGAAAACTTATTGAGAGCTCAGGAAAAAGCCATCCTGTTGGACAGGAAGACTGGGAATTCTGGCAGAAGACCTGTTTGGCTAAGTCAGGAGTTTCTCAGTGAAGTAAAACACACAAAAAAAAAAAAAAAAAAACAAAAAAAAACAAATAAAGAAAAAAAAGGAGTGCACAAGAAATAGGAACAAAGAAAGAAAATGAAGTAAGTGTGCAACAATATTGCTGAGCAATGCATTAGGACAAATGTTATAGAGACAAAATTCAGGATGGTCAAAACAGAAGGTGGATCTGGAGCTAAAACTGGCCACAGTCAAAGAGGGCAATATGAGATGTTGCAGGAACATTATCTGGAAAGAAGCTCACAGAAAAGGCAGGTCAGTAGGTGATGAGGAGAGGGTCTAGTAATAAACATGGAAATGACTGAAGTACTGAAGTAATCCTTTTTGCTTCACAGACAAAACCTGTTCCCAGAGCCCTGTGTGTACTAGCGAAAGAGGTGGTGGGGGGGGGGGGGGGGGGGCACAAAAAATT
>VXAX01002273.1:357560-479355 GCA_013399835.1 Leptocoma aspasia | reverse complement strand
TACGGACCCGCCGTCAAACATGACAGGGACCGCCGCTGCCGCCCGCCGCGCTACGCCCCGATGCGCCTATTCTATGAATATTCACCGACTGCCGCCCCCCGCTTCCCACAGGTCCCCATCAACCCGCTGGCTTTCCGTCTTCCCCCCACCAAAGAAAGCTACAACTGCCCTCGACCTTTTTTTTTTTCTTTCCCCTCCCGACCCGCCGAGTCGCCTCTTCCCCACGCACACGCGTGCCTTTCAAAGGCGGCTCCCGCAGGGCGCTTTCCCCGCGCCTCAGCTGGGCGTGGCGGCTCAGGCGGGGGAAAGGGAGGCGGCCACACGCACACCCCCGGGACACCCCCACCCTCCTGCCACGCCGGGTGGGCGCCGCGCGGGGGGATGCGGAGCGGCGGGGAGATGCAGGGCGGAGGGGAGATGCAGGGCGGAGGGGAGATGCAGGGCGGAGGAGGGATGCGGAGCGGACGGGGGATGCGGAGCGGACGGGGGATGCGGGAAGCCCCCGCCGCCCTGCCCGCGCCTTTGTCTGTGCCCGACGCATGCGCGGAGGCGGCGGCGCGGATGGGGCCGGCGGCGGAACAAAGGCTCCGCGCTGCGCCGCGACCCCCGGGCGCTTCCCCCCACACCCTCCGCCAGCCCCGGCGTGGTTCATCGGGGGGGCCCACCGGTACCCCGGCACCCTTCCCTCCCCGCGCTGCGCCTGGCGTAGCTTTGGGGTCTGTTACTGTGCGCGATGGCGGAGCGGACCCGTGCCCCCCGCCCGTGTACCCCCATCACTTCACCGACACAAAATTTGGCATTTAGGAAGGGGAAAAGGCCGGCCGTGATGCCCGCCCCCTGCCCGCCCGCAGCGGGTTTCGGTGGGCGACTGGCGAGCTCCCGCGGGTACCCCCGGAGCTCCCCCGCCCCGGGCTCCAACACTCGCCCCCGCTCCTCTCAGCGGCCTTGGGGGGGCAGGAGACGGGGGGCAGGGGGTCCCTCTGCAGCAGCGTGGGGTCGTTCGTGGGTCGCTTTGAGCAAAGAGGGGCGAAGCGGGTGGCGCGTACGTGCCGCAGTAGGAAGCCCCGCGGAGCAGGCACGCCGCAGGGACGTGCTCCCTGCCGGGTTCCGTCTAGGAGACACACGCGTGCTCTGCGTGCCCGGGCGGGCGGTCTCCTGAAGCATCTCCCTCTGCCGAGGGGAAGCAATCTATCAAGAGGAAGACTGTGTGCGTGCGTGTTAGTGCGACATCTTGAGATCTCTTTTGTTCGAATTGTTGCGTCTCGATGCTGGCATTGGTGCCTGTTCCTTCTTCATCACTCTTCTTTCCCAACTCTTGTCCAAAATTCGGCTATATAGCTCTCTTTAGAGGGAGCATGCTTAAGCCTGTTTGGAATGGATACTTTTTTAAGCCAATGGCAGTTTCTGAGCAGAAGACGACTAGCGTGTTAGTCAGGCTGGAGTTAAAGCTGACAAAAGAATGTTGCCAGTGCGCTGCTAAACAGGCGATGGCAGTGGATTTTATTGCTTCCCCTCGAGGGTGATGAACATTCACTAGAAAACATACACCCCAAGGCCCCTTGCATAGCAATTACTTGATATTTCCAGTGTTTCCAATTAAGATCTCTTCTGAAGAAGCCATCAGAAACCTAAATATGGGCTAAATGTCCCCTCTCTGCTTGCCAGATGCTTGCCAGGCGCCACCTAAACCGGTGGCCAGGCTTTAAACACTGAGGATTTTTTCCCTGTGTAAGATGTTCCCCGTTAAGCCACGGAGAGTCTGGAGTGGGAGTGCCATACTGAAGGAAGATGCAGCATCTGCTGCTACTGCTCTCTCCAGGGCAGATACCTTGTCCCACACAATCCTTTTGTATTCAGGGTGTTTATGAGAATTCTGTGCAACCTTTAGGGGTGAGGGAAAAAGAAGAAGCAAGGACATGGCTGAAGGTTTTTGCACTTGCTGTCTAGTCATTGTCTCACAGAACTTCATTTGAGGGAGAAGCTTTGTTTTGTGATCTCCCTTGCTAGTGGATTGCATGCAGTGGATATTTTCTTTTTGTCTGGCTATTTCAGTTTAGCCAGGGAGCACCAACTCTGATCTGTGGACAGAATAAACACAAAACATTGGGAAATTCATGGTGGCTCTGTCTATTCTTGTATGCCTCATGTATGAAATAGCTGATTGTGTAATACAGGGAAATTGTATGTAGCTGCCAAAATGCAATCATGCAGCATTTTTTGCTGTTGATTTGAACCTCTAGAGTATATAATATCTAGTTAAAATCAACATTAAAAGGGTAAAAATGGTAAAATCGCTGTTCAAGTTATTGCCTGAAGCAATGATCAGGTGAATTTTTTTTCTCTCCCCCCCACCCTCTTCCATACATCATTGCATTTGAAATGCAACACCCTCTGAAGCAACATGGTGATACAAGGTTGATCTATTTCAGAAAGTGGAATTCCTTTCGTGCATACCCTTACCCCAAGACTACAGACTATACAACCTCCATAATTTCTGAGCCATGTCTAGAGCTGTCTCCAGTCCTTAAGTGTTTGTGTTTTGATCTTTCAAAATCAAGTCTGTGGAATAAATTGTATTTTCCAAGTAAAGCTTCTTCTGTTTGTGCTGTGTTCCACTGGTAGCTTTGCCCCATGCAGTGAACCATGAAGTCCTTCAGCAGAACCTCCTGCATACACGACGGCTTCCGTCCGAACAATGGTAAATTCTTCCCTTGTGCCAGCACCCACCCGTAGCCCAATGGCACGCACTGAGCAGAGCAGGGAAAAAAAAGCTGGTTGCAGGTTGGAAACAGGCCTTCCCATGAAATCTTGGGAGAGTTCTATGTGGTTACTTTTTGGACACTTAGCTACCTTTGAGTTAGTAATTATTTGGAAATTTGCCATGGAAAGCTGATCTTGCACTAATTTTGAAAACAAGAATTTTGGAGGTGTTTTTTTTTTTTCCCCCATCTGTATGAAGAGTATTCTGCAGTTTTCTGTACACATTTGTGCACAAATCCCAGGTCTTGATTTAGGTGCGTAGGTGTAAGCATAGCGTCCATGGGTGCAATGTAAATTTAATGGGTAAAATCTAGTTCTTCAAGTAAGAAAACTGGATGATCTCCAAATACATAATGAAGAATATAATAATCAACCAATATTCAAGGCCTTACCTTCATTCATACAAGGGTAGTAAAGGCAAGCCATGTTGAGGTATACTACAGAAGTATGGAGACTGATTTAAAATGAAAGAAAGATACTTAGGAATTACTTGGGTTGCTCCTTCTGTGTCAATCAGGAATGAAAAGAATGAGGTAACAACTAGAAAAATCAAAGAAATTCCTGAAAGCATTTTAGACTTGATAATAGAAGCCATATGCAGCATAATGGGGGTTTCATGCATTAGTAGGAAATGCTTTCGAGATTAAAAAAATATGCAGGGGGAAGAAGGGGGGAAAACCTCATGCAGAATGGAAAGGACTTTAAAGTCTTCTTTACAATATCTTGTATCTCACAGCTCTCTTCCCTAAAAGTGATGCCACCTAAGCTTCTTACTTCAAGATGGAGAAATGTGTTTAATATAAAAATGTATCTTCTGGTTATTTGGTATCAAAATTCATAAGTTTAAAATAGAAATAGATTGATAGCAATGTGATTCCTCAAACATGAAAGATTCCTGACTTGCCAGAATCTGAAAAGAAATCCTTTGACTTTCGTCTGCACACCAATAAATGTAAAGAGATACTGATTTGTAACACATGTGGAATGGTCAAGTTTTGCCTGCGAGCAAGATGTGTAGTAATCCTGTCTTAAGTATGGTTAATGGAATTTAACTCTGAGGAAACAGTTTTATTAATAAAAACCTTGTGTCTTAGGATATAAATCATAGGCTGATCTCTTTTGATGTGTTTGGTATTGTCTTCTGCAGAATAGGAATGAAGTAGTCTGTATAGTTGCCTGACTTGTTGGGTATATACTGCCAAGTACCCCACCAGTGAGATAGTGTTGGGAAAGCCACCTACTTTTTAGTCACATGTTGCATAGTTTAGATTTTAGTCTGGTAAGTGGTGCCACATACAATTATGGTCTGCTGATCCAGGGGATTTTTTTTTTTGACCTTTAGGAATTTGAACCTCTTTTCAAAAGATTTTATTTTGTGTACACTGCCTAAACAATTGTTCAGAGCAGCACGACCTGGTACTTCATATGAACCATAGGACTGATGGCAGGATCTTTATTTTGATTAGAGACTTTCTGTCCTTACAAAGGATACAAGACTGAATGTATAACGAGACTGGGCCTTAGCTACCAACCTTGATGGATGATGTCATGATGGTGATTGTAATGTACTGATGCCTTGGCATGAAGAGGATATGAATGCACAGTTGAAGTATAACCTTTTCCTTCTGGAAAAATCCTAGTAGCCATAATGACAAAGTTTCCCAAGGATTAATTTTAATGACAGAAATCTATGCCATCATGACTTTGCGTGACAAATGGAAGCTAGTTCTGTATGAGTAGTGAAATCAAGGGGCTGCTGGCTATCTCCTGTTTCAATAGTCTTTAAATACTCAATGGGATGCAGAACATAACCCCTGCAAAAGGACAGAGCCTGGTTATAGTTTTTGAACTTATTTTCTGCTATTACTGTTTTCCTTGTGTGGCTGGTTAGTGATGGAGGGGCTCATTCAAAATTACATCTCGATGCGATTGCCTATTTTAGGATGAAGTAGATGGTCACATAGTGGGATCCTGTAGATGTGCATCTGCTGGACAAATTTAAGGTGATTGCTGAACTATGGAGAAGAAAAGAAGCAAAGTTAGACAAAACAAAGAATGGATCAACAATGATAAAACTGAGGCAAGTTTCTCTCATCCTCCTACCTTAGAAAAACATGCCAAACGTGCACAAATCAGGATGTATAAAACACTGAAAACTGAATTACCAACATAGTCAACATGGAAGAGTTAGTTACACCATGAGAAATGCTTTGGTATGTGCTTGTCTGAGATAGACTGGAGCCAGAGAATTGCTACATCAGCTTCCTGTAATCATCCTTCCTCAAGGCAGTGAAGCACGTCATTAGCGGAGAATGAAAACAAAAATGAAAACAGGGTAGAGGTGGTATAAAATTAAGAGTCTGGAAAAGGACAGGGTGAAACCTGTCACCACTGGATGAGGTGTTCAGATTATTTCTACATTTCCCTTTCATACGCAAAGTTTCCAGTAATGCAAAGTTGCTGTATTTTGGCCAGTGCTGGTAAGCGCATGATTGACTTTTTCTGCTAATTGTGCATATCTGTTGGGAGGAGGCAAATTCAGTGAGATCTGAGGTGGTGAAAACAGTTCTTATGGGTTTCTTGCTGTCACCAGAAAAACTGAAGCAAATGGGAAAGATGTGCTAGCTGCTCTAACCAATGTTTCCTAACTAGATGTGCTGAGAGAGTTTTCCTCCAGCAGCATCACTCAGCCCTGCACATAAACCCTGCACCAGTGAATGTATATTCCACACTGGGAATGGCTGGTGTCACTGAAGAGAGAGTGAAAGATGCATGTTGGCCATTGTTTTTCTTTTCAGATCTACAGGCCTTGCAAAGCAAGGGAGACAGAAGTTCTCCAGAGGATAAAATTCAAAATCAGGCCAGATTTTCCAGGCTCTCCCATTCCACACTTTGCTTGAGATATAGAAGAGTACTGTTGGTTTGTTTGAACTTTATTTCACTTGGAGCTTTCACTAGGAGCATGTGAGGCTTCTGTAGGGTACCTGAGTGCTCAGGATAGCCCCTGAGCTTGTAATCCAAATGCTTAAATTAGCAGAATGAAGCAAATATGGAAATGTGGAAACCCTTTCCTTGTTTGCAGTCCACACATGCTCTGTGTAACTCCAGCAATCATAGCTAAAAGCCTTCTGATATCTCTAGAATGCTGCATGTAGGATGTGAGAGTTCAAGGAGAGTGACAAGATATCTTTTTTCTGAAGGATCTGGTATTACTCACAGGAGAGAATTTTAGTAAGAGGAATTTACCCATTCTCTGCTTCTGTATGCCATTCCCTTTTCTCATTTCCTACCCTTGGAGATCTTCATCTGGAAAAATCCATCCTCTGTTGAAGACGATGAAACCTGCAGAAACCTTTTTAGCTGCTTGTAGTCATCTGATGTTCAACCAGTATTGTGCATTTTAATGATTTATTCAGTGCTAGTTTCTGTAGTGATATCTAGAGGAACATTCAGCTTTCTGCATAGTGGTCCATCCTCTCCATCCAGTTGCCTTGAATGGATGACATTACCTTAATGAATAATACTTTTAGAGCCAAGCTAAGTAAGAGCTGCCATGTGCACTGAAATTTGATGGTTCACTGGAGTGCACTCTTTTCCTGTTTCTGAGCTCAAGAAAACTAATATTACTGTATTTTTTATAAGCACTAGAATGATTATTAGGTCACTGAAAGTTCAACTGTCATCCTCTTCTGTGGATGAGTCAGTGACTGACAGATCTGTGAAGAAATTATTGGTGCTGCTGGCAATAGGAGTGTGGCACTCCTTATGGTGTCTCATTCCTGACTGAACAGCACACTGTATTGACAATCCACTGGGCCACAATGTATTGAAAGTAGCCTTCAGTGCTGAGGTACCTTCTGTGACCAAGGGTTCAAACTGGACTGCAAACCACCTACAGGTGTTTTTGCAAACATCTCTTGGAACGTCACTGTTACCAAGACATGGAGAAGAGCAAACATATCAGTTAACAGATGACAAATGCTTGCAGCAGGATAAATATTGTGTCTTTAAATACTTGCCATGTGTGTTCTGAGTTGGAGTTGATATATGGAGTATGGTGTTGAGGGAAATGAGCTGGCATTGCATGCTCTCCCACAGCCATTGACCCTGTGAGGAACATCCGAGTGCCTCACCATCTGAAACACAGAGGTGATAAAGAACGAAGGAAATTCTGCACTGACAGATTTGTGGTTCAGAAAAAAAAGTCTGTCCAGGAGTTTTCTGTGGAACAATGACAGTAAATTTACAGGCTGAGAATAGAAATATTTATCTCAGCAGCTTTTATTTCCTTTCTACTTAAAAAACAAGTTCTTTGGCACATTTTCTCCTGACTAAAGAAGCTATTTCAAATGCTTCTTGTTAGAAACTGTATTCTAACCTGTTGGGATATACTGTATTTTCTCTGTCCATATTTGTAAATGTATTAAAAAAAGTTTTGTTGTCTTCAAACTAATTTTTCATCCAGCTTTGGCTCTGTGCCCTTCTTGCCACATTATTGTAGCTCACTTATCTGTATTTAAATTAAATTAGCATGGTGTTTATGTAGTCATTTCCCTTGCTTATCTTTTCTAGAAGTCCATATTTTCAGCCATGAACTAACTCAGCCTATTTCAGGGAACACCTTGATAACCACACAGTAACATGCAGTGTGTGCATTAGTAGACATGCAGAACGCAGGAAGATCTATGTGATCAGCTTAGTTGTGTGCTGACATTCATATGTAATGAGTGGAGATACAAGCCCAGAACCACTCCTTGTAAAACTTTAATTTAAAAATCTGCAACTCATGCTGCTAGACCCCAACGGCTTGCATGCATATGGCTCCCAAATCTAGATGTTCACTAAAGTGAGATCATATCAACATGAGAACTTGGTCTTAAACAAATTTTCATGCAAATCCTGTAACAATATGGAAAACTTGGAGCTCTGCCAGCTGAAAGTATTCAACAGTTTTAAACATCGTACCGGTTGAAGAAATATTAATGTGATTTCCTCTGCTGACTGAAAGGGGAGAGAATTTTTCCTTTTTACACATTGTTTTAGTTTTAAACAAAAGTGGCTCTTGACTGAATGAAAAAATTCCACCAGCAAACCCAACCCTTCTGTGATAGTTTGAATTGTCAGTCTTATTTTCAAGAAGAACTAGATTTGTTTGATTCCTGTAGACAATTAAATTGCTGCAAGCTCATAATTAGACTGCATTAGTGAGTTGAAAAAGCTTCCAGAAAACAGTGTTAGGGGAAAGATTTGCTATTATAAAAGACAAAGCTTGTCTGTCAAGCTGTGGCTGTGCTGGGTTGCATATTGCATAAAGGCCAGTAGCTGTCACAGTCATACTGGCTTGGGCTTCTTTTACAGAGAACCATTCTTTGGATCCACTTCTAATTGCTCTAGATTTTAATTGTGTCTAAATAAAGCATAACATCTATAAATGATGGAGATGACAACATGATTGCTGTGGACATTGAGTATGATGCCATTAAGGTGAGGACTGTGTTCAGGCCAAGTGAGTTCGTGATGCCAGATGTATCTATGTCTTTTATTCTGAGGGACAAGTTTGTAGCTAAAGGGCGAAGACACAATATAACCTTTGGTCTCTGTGGCGGGTCCCCAAGAAGGGGGCCAGGGAATTGGAAGGGTATTGATTTAGGTCATCTGCTGTACATTTTGCTCCCCAAAACCCCCTCAAGGGACATTCTTTGCATTAGAATTACAGCTAGTCATCTCAGTTAATTGACTGCATACACAGAGAAAACTTACAGTGGTGTTGATAGAGACAAAATAATAGATAAATACAAGGTTTATTCACAGCCTGATCTCCACCCACAAGCCCTTTCAAGTTTTGAATACTAATGCTTGTTTCAAGTATGCAGAAGTTTTGTGCATTGGAACGAAAAACTGGAGTCCTCCCTGGTCCCGAGCTTCCTTTTCAACGCCCTTGGAATTTTACAGTGGGTCTACTACCTGGTCCTCAGCATTTCAAAGGTTTTTTCCTAGACTTCACGTTCCTTGCTTGAATCTCTTGCCTGTCTCACTCTTCTGTCTCTGGAAACCTCACCTCTGAGCAGCCTTACGGATTCCTCCTGGGAAGGAGCTCCTCTGGTCTTCTTAAAGCAAACAAATAAAATCAGACTGTCCAAGGGAGCCTTCTGGGCTGTCTTGCAAAAACAGCAGCTTTGGTGAGACTGCCTCCATGGCTGGAAGTGTCAGTCATCGGCTGCTGCACTAGTGATGTTCACTGACTCCCTGCTCTGGAAAGAAGACCAAGGAGGTGACTTAATTATTACAAATACCTTGTTTCATCTTAATTAATCTAGCCATATGATCCTGGTCCCATGATCTAATTAGCTAGGGAGATAGTTAAATATAACTTCATGTATCTAGGCGCATTTAGCTATTTGTGGTTAAATCTGCTCACGGTTCCTAAGAGACTGTATTTCAAAGTTACAGAGTCACAGCCAGGAATACCTTCATATGAAAAAAAAAATACAGAGAGTTCATCTTAACTAACACAGTGGAATATTTTTTTATCTTAGCAATACACCTCACAGCTTACAACCACATTAAAGCCTTTCATGGAAACAAGGAGTCAGCTGTCTGTGTTCTGTCACTAAGGACTAGCAAGTAACTGAGTTGTACACAAGAAATGGGATTTCCACTGTTCATGTAGATAACTTTGGACTGCATGAGGAAAATAGTTGCTCTTTGCTCTGTAACAGATGACAGATGATCAGTAAGCTGAGTTAAAATTATTTAAATAATTTTTAATGAATAAATCATAGTTAAAATTCCTTGTCTGTGGAATAATTCCTAATAAAGACAGTATGTGGTTGTTGTTGGGAATATGTGGTCAGAATTACATAAAGATTTTGTTGACGAGAAAGGGAAAACAAGGGTAACAGAGGTCCATTCCTTAGTTATATTAAGTGTTTAGAACTAGAACAGAATAAATTGTCTTTTAACTATCCTAAAATGGACATGGAAGAATTTCCTTTTTTATATCGTGCTTTGAACATTTAAAGTTATTACTTGCATGGGTCATCTGTCACATAAAAGAGAACTACTGTTCAAATAGATGCACATGTAAACAATAAGAGTGATCAAACAGAAGCGGAGAAATAAACACATTGGTTTTGTGCAGTGTAAAGAAGCAAATTATTATTTTAAGACTAGGTAAGAAATAACCATTGAGAGATTACTTAAATATGACTCATTCTGCCTTGGGGCAAGGAGAGGAAATATTTTGACTTCTCTTGAGGTATCTTTCAGTTTTGTGGTTTGTGTGATTATGGACAAGGTGAACCTCTGGAGTGAGCTAGTTCTTGAATGCAGAGAAATTAGTTCAGTTGAAACAAAATCCTTCCCAAATGTACTGATTTATGGGCAGTGTGTCTGAGGTCTGTTAATATTGAGATCTAAAGATGAACCCTCTGCTAAGATGCTTTATGGACATGGTATATGCTGGAAATAAATACACAAATAAGGCTTTTCTAGTGCTGGCAAGAGGCTGTTTAGTTTATTGATGCTGAACAGCGTTGGTTGTTAAATGGAGATTTCTCATAGTACTTTTGACAGAATTCTTTAAACGGGCTGTAAATTTGAGGCTATTCTTCAAAATGGGGCTGATGTGCAAGATGAGGGGTAAAGCTTACAGAAATGATTGAGGCTTTTCAGTTCCTAAGCTTTATTTCAAGACAGTAATAAATAATCATGTGTGTATGTTTGAAAATTTTACTCTTCAAGCCCAGAACAAAATTTTGTGACTGCATCTGAGGATAGCTACGTACTTCTGATTGATATGACACTAGGATGTCTTTTGTTACTTATTCTATTGGCTGCAGAAACATTTGCTGGGTTGCTCCACAGATGAGTGGAGAAGACTATTCACATGTTTTCAACACATGGTGACTGAAACTTAATGGTATAATAACAATAGCTTGGAAAGTGATATAATTTCTAAAGAAATCCTCGGTGTATTCATAAATGCTTTCAAATAAACATAATATTTAGCTGAACAAATATCTTTGTGCAGTTTATCTTTTGTGTGCAGGTGGGCAGCTGCTGTTGAAGTTCCTGGTTCAATACCAGGGGCGATCCATGCTTCTTTGGACTGTGTGTTTGAAATCAATCAATCAGTCAGTCAATCAATCAATCAATCAATCAATCAATTTTTTCCTACCTGAGGGCAACCTAAGAGGTATTTAGTTTCTACATGTGCTTACTGGAAATAGTGTGCTTTCAAGAAGCACTTGCAGATTTTGCCTGTTTTTTTCTGTTTAATGTACCAGATTCTTGGCTAGTTGCCCATGTCTTGGTATTATTAGAGATAAGGGAATGCTCACCTTCGTTTAGCTGCTAATTGTTAGATTATTCAGCAGCGTATGGATGTCAAGTCATGCACAGCAGTGTGTTGGCACTTTTTAAAGTGAACCTTTCCAAGAGGGCGGCATGTTTAGGAACAGAACTAGAGTGGTGGGCTTGATTCTGGTTTTATTCTTGTTGATCAGTGAGTATCTGATTTGAATCTAATTGAGTTGCACTAATAAAGTCAGAGCTGTGAGCCGCTAGAATTTCACTGTAATTTGAATGATTGAGTGGGCAGCAGTGATTGGGATTGATGTTTATATATATATATATATATAAAATAAAATGCTTGTGTTTGCAATCATAATACAAAAGCATTTACCAGAACATTAAATCCCAGTGTTCTGTCATTTATCTGCTTCTCTGCCTTTCTCCTTGCTTCCTTTGATAAACCAGTGGTAGGTTAATTTGAATAGTATTGATATTGAAGTCGAGTTTTCTACCGCCTGAAGAGGAAGAAGCATTATCTTTTTAATCTGTGCAAGGTAAGTGTGTGCAGCAGTGCAGTTTTCATGTTGAGAAGATGTGTCAGAAAACAATATGCCTTGGGTTAGAATTATTTTGGTTGGAAACAAAATCCCTGGCATTAGGTCTTACTCATATTAATAAACTCATATAAACAGACACAAAGTACTGCAAATGGAATTTTTTTTTTCCAGTTCATGGGCCTGTGCGTGAGAAAGAGCACACCTAGTAATTACAGCAGTGAGGAAAAAGAGTGTGCCCTAGATAAACTGCAAGTGTGTACTACTATGCAGTAGCATGTACTACAGTAGTAATGTATACTCAGGCAATGCCCTCTTCTCTGCAGGGGATCTCTGCGTGGGAGCTATTGAATGAGGGTTGTGGGTTAGAGTGGTTTTGGGATTTACACTGCTTGTCCTGGGTTTGAGTCAGCATCCTGCATCAGAGCTGCCTTCAGCTGTGTCTTGGTAGTTAATGTGGTTTTGTTGAGGCTGTTCACAAGTAAGCCAACCAAGCCTGTTTCATCAGCTGCCTTATGGAGCTCTGTGGGGCAAGCAACAGGTAAGCAAGGTGAAGGGCTAAAAATGGCATGTTGGAACTTCATTTACAGGCTAATAAATCCTAGTAAACACTTTTTGTCTTTAAGTATTTATGTGCATGCTTGTCTGATTTATCATAGAGAAATCTCTCACAGATATCAGTCAGATATGGTTGACAAAATTAGTCACTTCTACAGAAACCTTTTCGACCGAATGGACAGGCCAAGAAAAATAAACATGAATTTTAAAATCAACACTCAAGTTTCTATTTCAGGGCTAGAGTATGTTTTTGAGACTACTATCTGCAACATCCTCTGCTATGAGGACAAGCTGAGAAAGTTGGGGTTGTTCAGGCTGGAGAAGAGAAGGCTACAGGGAGACTTTAGAGCAGCCTTTCTGTATCTGAAGTGGCCTATAAGAAAGCAGGAGAGGGGCTTTTTGCAAGGACATGTAGGGATAGGACAAGGGAGAATGGCTTTAAACTAAAAGGGTAGATTTAGATTAGATATTAGGAAGAAATTCTTTGCTGTGATGGAGGTGAGGCACTGGAACAGGTTGCCCAGAGAAGCTGTGAATGTCCCAGCCCTTGGTCTAGTAGAAGGTGTCCTTGCCTGCAGCAGGGGGTTTGGAACTAGATAATCTTTAAGGTCTCTTCCAACTCAAACCATTCTGCGATAGTAAAAACATTTCCATTTTCTACTGTAAGGTAATTAGCCGCTTAATGAAGAGTACAATTCATAAAGGTTTCCAGGTTTTAGACCTAAACCATGCAATATGACACAAAGCCTATGGACTAATTAGTGTTAATTAAAGAAAGACATGTATAACATGGACAGTCAGGAAGCAAACCCTTGCTCTTTCTGACTTCAGCTGGGGTATTAGTGTTGTCTCCTATAAAACATATTCAACAGAATATTATCTTGTTTTGCTTGGGTCAGGCTCAGCCTCTACTGATAGAGCTGTCTACTCTGTGCTATACAGAGTACCAACTGGCAAGAGAATGTCTCTGGTCTGAGCCCTCGCCAAGGTGTTGAAAGCCCAGATTCAAGTCTAAACTCAGCAGGGGAGAATTGATACATGCTCTTTTATGGCAAAAGTAACCCTCTGTAAGCAAAGGGCAGCTAAATTTTCACCTGTTTGACCGAAAGCTTATATAAAAATACCATAAATTCCGGTCTTTTGGGAGACTGTAACAGGTTTTTACCATGTAGTTCTAATATAAAGAAAATGTCTTTGTTTGAATTCATAATTAAATATGTACTCCTTATGCTGCTTTGCAGTATTTTATTTGTAGGACTTACTGGGAAGATGTTCAAGTCCCCAGCTACTAATTAAATGCCTGGCATGAATCTTACCCACAGAGCTGGTCCCATTACTTTACATTAAAGACAAAAACATAGTGGGAAAACTTAAAATTTACATTACAATGTCTGTGATTTTTTCCTTGTTTGAGAACTAATCCCATCTCTGGTGTCAGATACTTCCACCCCAAGGGTGCAGGTATGACAGCTGACCTGAACCAGCAGCTCCATGGGGTAGGCTGGCTTCATGCTCTCCCCTGTTTCTTTTGTTTTTCTTCTGGCTGGGCTCCTTTCCTCACAGCTCAGTGAACTGAATCACCTCACACAAGGCTCAGCTAAGAGCCACACCAGCTGCAAGGGAAGAGGAGCTGGCAGTGGCTATCCCACTTGACAGCAAACTATTTCATTTGGCTTAGCTGTTTCACCAAAATATACCTTCATTCCAAGATTGTAAAGATTTTTAATGTTATTCATCCAAGCATGCTTTTCATCTAAACCCACATTTGTAAGATGATTCATCTTATGACTAGAACATGGAAGCATCACATTATGAAATTTAAAAAACAATTGTGCTTTAAACCGAGTTGTGACGTCTTCCAATAAAATGCATTAGTTTTAAAATATAGTAAGTGAATTATTTCAGTCATGAAGGGCCAAATGTGCCCAAAGGCCACACTGTATGTCTTGCAAGGGAGTTCCAGTATGGGAAATCAGAACTGACTTAACTCAGACTGTGGCCTTTAGTGACTGTCTGCATCTCTTACATCCATTATGTTTTGTAAACGAAGACTGGCTCAAATATTAAGCTTGTTGTTTTTTTTTTTTTTTCCTTTCCTTTTTGGTCTTTTAAAGTAGTTTCCTGTTAAAGCAAGCAATAACCCTTATGGTTTATCATGCAGTCCTCTTGTTTACGTCTGAGTGAAGATTGATGTGCAAAAGTCAGGTGTGAGTAAACCAGTATGGTGAGTAGAGGGATGCCTCTGACCCTTCGACACTTTGGTGTCTTGGCCAGGAGCCAGACCATTCAAGGGACATTGTGATCCTCGAATAGAGAGGCAGAAGGCTCACTAAATTCTTATTTTATGTTGCCTTTTGATTTGAATAGTTAAAATAGTGAGTAGGTTGTTATTATAAAGCTGTTATGTTGAACTGGAAACTTGGGTTGAGACTTTCAAGTTTCTTGGTGTTTGCTTAATGCTGGTTGGAGGGAATTTGGGGGGATTTCCATCAGTTTTAATCAAGGGGCTTATATTTTAATTACTAATACATATTTATGATCTCTTCAAAGGAGTTGTGGGGTTTTTGTTTTGGTTTTTTGTCTAATATAAGAGTCACTTATAGTTTGCTTCAAAAGATAAAGGGTATTTTAGCTTGATGGTTTCATCTGTAATTCTTGATTCCCACTACAAAACAGGTAGTTCAGACTACAAGCTGTACTCCTTGATAGAATTAGCTCAGTAAAGCAGCAATCAAAACATGTTGCACATAACAAATTGCTACACTAGTGCTGGCTTAAGAAATCCTTTTTATCGTAAACAGGAACTTAGCACTTTTTCTGAAATGTCTTATCCTGTGGAAAGCTTCTCAGCATAATTTGTGATTTCTCACTTAGCATATTTATGAAACAGCTGTAAATCTGCCCTTCATTTTGTACAGGGGTTTTGTATTTATGTCTACTGTGTCAGCCATTTGGCTGCAGGGAAACAGTACCACTTGCTCAAGGGAGGGGAAGTTAGCAGTGTTAGCCAAAAATGAGACAGTTTGTCAGGACAGCAAGGTAAGTGTGCTATTCTTGTGTAAAGCTGTGTTTTATGAGGTGAGCCCAGCAATCATATTGTCTTTTCATGCAGTAACTCATTGGACACTTCCTGCCTACCGAAACTACCGGAGAAGTCTTTTCTACCATGTCCTGAGGCAATGCAGTAAAAAGAAAGGCCTATTGATGGGATTTTTGAGAAACCAACTGCAAGTAAATGCATTTTCTGATTTTATCTGGAAGTGGAGAGTAGTTGGACCAGCCTCATCCATCAGATCTACAGCTTTCTGCTTATTTATATTGCAGCCATAAAAGTGGGAGTCTGTCCATCATGCTTTAAAAGTGCAGGAGTTGGCTCTGTTCACAACAGCACCATAAGCCACATTCATGAGGAAGCTCTGTGGGAGCTAATTTTATCCTTCTGAGAATTTTAACCACCTCCTGTAGAATTTCACGTGCATTTTGCCCTACTGCTTCCACTAGCATGGACACCAGTATGTTATACTTCTCTGTGCCCCGTAGTTTTCCTTCCAACTGCATGTTTAAGTACCAGTTTCAGTATTGTTTTGCCTGGAGTAAGTGTCCTTGTTCCATTCTTTTCAACTGAATTAAATTGAATAAAAGCAACATATAAAAAAATCAGTGGTAACCATACCAGTTTTATCTTTCGTTATAAAACCTTTTTTTTGCACACACAGCTTTTCAGAAATGCTTGTAAAATCTAACGGACCCTCTCCAGTCTCAAAAAGCTGAGTAATTACCAAACGGCAACATGAGAGATGACAGTAATGACAGAGATCCTGCTGCCTTACATTTGCACACTTCTACATATGAATGGCGCTGCAGAAACTGAATCCATCCTACAAGTGTTAATGGGTCCAGTATCATTCCTTCAGCACAGATAGTCAGCATAAACGCAGGTTAAAGCACACCAGTGTTCCCTCTGTTAAAGGAAGCAGGACAGTGACCCTTGTTTTCTAGTGGTTTTGCTTCTGTAAAGTAAACTCACATTGAGTGAAAGAATGAAGCTTCTGTAAACTGTGGTGTAACTTACACTCAGATAACAAGTGTATGGCTGGCATATCATCCCTGATATAAATACTAAAAGCAGTCAAGGGGAACGGACTGAAAATGAAAAAGCAGTTTTTGACTTGATGTTGTATTCTCACAAAGCTTTCTGACCTGACAGGCCCTGGGCAATGCCATGTGGCTTCTTGGTGGGGAAGCTTCCCAGCACCGGGGGTGTGAGAAACGGTGCCTGAGAGGTTTACCCAATGGTCCTGCTGGGCAAGCTGCACAACTGTGCTGCTGCATCAAAACCTGCTTCCTTCTCCTCCTGCCTGTGATTTTTTGTGCACATCTACACTGCTGGTGCTGCTTGGGTGGCTCTGTGATGCACTGGTGGTTTTGAGTTAGCTCAAGGTACACGCTAGAGCTGCATGGCAGCGCAGGGCTCAGCAATCTGCAGAAACCATGCAAACAGCACTGGAAATGCACAAAGGGTTAGCCCACGCTGTGCTTTGGGTAGCCACATGACCACCAGCACCTGATGTTAAAGCCAGGCAGTGTGCCTCGGTGCTGCAGGCGGTCTTGTGCAAGCCTGTGCCTGATGAGGCCTTGGAGCACTCCAGCTCCTTACCTGCATTAGCATGTCTGATTGAAAAGCTGTTTGCTAAAAGACTCCAGCAGGTATAAAAGCTGCTGCCTCTGAGAGGAACAAAGGTGACTTTTTGAGAAGAACTTCTTGAGACAAGGAAGAAGCTATATGAATTTTGATCTGAAACTCAAGTGCCAATAATACGTAATCACTGCAAAAATCTAATCTGAATATTAACAGCTCCCTCTGCTCTTTTGCGAGGACAAACATTTCTTTCTAAATCTCAACAAAGCAAGCTTTTAATGTGGGTCAAATGGAAATCCTGTTTATTAAAAAGCTGCTAAAGACAACTAGATTTTTAATTTCAATGGAAGAGTCTTCTCTGTGACCCTTAAAGGCATGCCACTGGACTCTTCCAGCACATGCTTCAGTAAACAACAAATGAATCACTGAGGTGCTCTAACAAGGATTGATGTGTCCACCCAATTAGAGGGATATAAAGAGCTCTCCCTTGAAATTCTGGGTTCATTTGGGTTGCTCTGCTATTTCCGCAGTCTAGTGCTGAAGCATTGCTTCGGGGGTATTGTTGGCCTCAACAACTGGCTTGTGTGCGTTGTCCTAGCTAACAAGTACAATTTTTGTACAGATATTTCTCCTATGAAGTACCCTAGCAGAGAAATAAAGAAATAATGCTGAAGGTCGAAGACAAGTCCATCACTAATATCTGTTTAAGATAAGAGCAAGATCTTCTCCAAAATTAGTGCTGCTACAAGTGTGATTGATAAGACTCCTTAATCGCCTGTTTTCAGGGGCTTGCAGTTTCTTAACTTTATATAGGTTTAATTTTCTTTTTGTCTAAAATGTGCACAGTTTTGGGAGGTGAGAAGGTGCAGTGCATGTTGTATGGTGTGAGTAATGCAACTGGTCAGATGAAGCAGTGCATGTAAAATTCATTAAGTATTCTGAGGCTGTTTTCCTCTTTCTCTTGGAACAATGTTTCCATTTTCCATTTCAACTGTACATGTAGCTTGTACTGTTTCAGAAATAATTTCCTCACATCACCTTAAAAGAAAATTAAAAATTAAAATGTTTTTTCACTCTACAGAGAATTTCTATTTCAGACAAATAGCCCAATATTTTGCACAGAACAACACATAAATTAGCCTAAAGAAGGATATCATGCACATCACAAATAAAGCAAAGATGAGTGTATGTTTTATTTTTCAACTGGCTGCTACCTCAACAATTGTGGAGCACTTCAAGACTGCACAGGGTATCTTGCAGATAATATTTAGGGATTCCCTCTGACAAAATGTGGTGAATTTACAATTCCCTTGCCATGCTTCTAGGAAAAGTGTATCATGTTATTACATCTGAAGATTGCTACATATTGACACCTGAAATTTCATTTCCTAGACCACAAATGAAATCCTGACTTTTTTGTTGAATTGCCTAGGCTGAGCAACAAATCATTACAAACCATCTGGTTAAGATATTCAACTAACTCTTATTGAAGATGCTTTAAGCCCTACCTTTTTGTTCCTTCTTTTTATTTCTTCATTGTGACCTGTGTCTCAGGAGGGGATCGTAACTTAGCTGTGGTTAGCAGGCATTTGAATTCAGTTACAGCGACATGCCGGGGTTAGATAGTATTTTGAAACCTTGATTCATCGTCTGTGAAGGTCCTTGCACCAAGGGCCTAGAGCTCTGAAACACATCATTGTTGCATAAAAGACTTTGCTCTGTTCTGTAGGCTGTACAAAAACTGCAAATGTAGTGTTGCAGTTCTTGCCAAGTATCTTAAGAAGCAAACTTAAATGCCTAAATGAGAAGCCTTGACATCTACCATTGATGGAGAAAGTCATGTTTGTCAGTATTCCTAATTACCCACTGAAGATAATTAGCTGACCATTTTTGGACATGTTTATCATAACTCAGATATGACAGAAATGAAAATGATCTGAGGATTACTTTGAAGCAAAGTAAAGATGAGAAGTGTGAGTTAGAAACAAATTCTCTAAGTTCCTGCCTTTCCTCTTTGTATAGCCAGAATCCTAAATACCAGGTGTTCAGTGAAGCTGAGCATATTTCAAAAAGTTGTAGATAATGAAAACTGATTTTAAGACAACTTTGCTGGAGCCAGTAACTTTAAATTTGGGTTGGTGCTGTCTTTTAAGCCCAGAACCTTCCTAGATTATCTTTTGCCAATTTCTGATTTTTCATACACAACAGGACTATTTTATTAATAGACTGGCTGTGTTGGGAATTGTTTGATCTCTTATTTCCACTATTTATGTAATCAAGTCACTGAACCACTGAGAAAATTCAGTACCAAGCAGTTGTTATACAGAGTGTATGTGCCTTATGTCACTGGCCTTTGTGTCTATAAACCTAAAAGCTGCTGCCTAGCCATTCCTCTGCTTGAAAAATCTTCCTGTTTGCCAAGTCCTTGAGGACATAAAAAAATTGATATGTTTTCTTAAAATTGAGGCGTGTGTGTGTGTGTGTGTGTGTGTGTGTGTGTGTGTGTGTGTGAGGATTTTCCATTAGTGAAAAAAAGAAAAAAAGCAGCACAGTGAAAATATCCTGGAATTACTTCAAAGAATATCCCCCTACGGTAGGGAGTGAGAGCTCTTTATTTAAAATAACCTTAATAGAATTAAATACTAGAGTGAATGGAAAAACAGATGAACCCTGTGCTTGTATTTAATCCATTGCTGTTTGCCAATATGTGTGGTTTTTTGCAGTACTGGAGATTGTTTCACCTCTGTTCCTCTTGGGCAACTGCTTTGGGACTGGACCAGCATAATGGACAATTCTTCACTAGCTCAGATAATGGGAAAAAACAAAACACAGATAATAAAGGCTTGGTACAGAGAAGTTTGATTGTACAAAACTCCACGGTTTTAACTCCTGTTCAGTACCAGACCCAGTCTAGCTGTTTCCAGGACCTCGTGAATCTTTTCAAGGCAGCAAGCTGACAAGGCCCTTATTCTTGTTCTTGATGGAGTTTGGAACACAGACCAAAATTTGTTTGCTTGAATCAAGGATTGCCTTGCTACCTTGAACAGTTTGCTTCCTCTTTTATCTTCTTTCCCCTTGAGCTCCTCCACCTCCCAGTTTCCAAACCAAAAGAAGGTAGGTAAGACTGTACTCACCCAGGGGCTCTCCGTCTAGAACTTCATCTCTTCTTGTCCCTTAACAGGGCAATTTTCCCCTGTCTGGGGCTTCTGTGTTTCTGCTCTGTGAACACTGCCCTTGCTATTTGTCAGAATTGTCCTATTCCTTATTACAGCAACAGCTTCTTTCAAATACATTGCTTTATTGTGCTGAACCCTCTGTAGTGAACTATTGGCACAGGCATCTCTGCCATTAAGAATCCTTTTTGTGCCATTTCTTCAACCTTCTCCCAAATCCTGCATGTCTTTGGATCATAGGGCTTTTCTTGCAGTCAGTTCCCATCTCAGTTCTACTTATTTTCCTCCCACATGCTGCAAGGTAGCCCCAGACCCTGGATTGACCATGGGCTTCCCTTTGTGCTCGTCTGTTCTCCTTCATCCCCTCTCCCTATGTTCACTCCTGCCTGGATGCAGATTAGGTGAGAGACTGCCTGGTGCTGCCAAGGCTCACGGGAAATATACTTCCAATAGACATTGCAAAGCTTGCCAAAACCTTGCGCCAGGGCACAGGATAGTTTATTCTGGCAGGCTGTATGGTCACCAGCCTGCCAGCTGGCAGTGATTCTTCTGTGTATTTACAGCATCTCAAAAAATACTGGTCCTTCCTTACTTTTGGTTTATTTTAAATCCTCTCTTACGTGTTTTAAATTTTATGGGATCAGCTTTTCCATTGTGGGCTATAGGAATGGGTGAAGCCCAGGAGGCAAACACTAAGTGCACAAATGCAGCACATCTGTGAGCAAGGAGCTCCTTTTGTTCCTTGACCATCAGCCACGTCTTCAGCTGCACTGAGCTGAAATCCTCTCATGGGTTAAGAAATTCTCTATGATAGTTTACACCCCCACAACCTCCCCCAGCAAGTGGGAGGTGCAAATGAGTACCTCAAAGCAGAAGTCTCTATATCTGGATTACTTCCTTTGCTGGAGAAAATAATTACTTTTAGCTGGCAACTACATTCATTTGGGTACAGAGAAAATATCCTGTGTGCTTGGTATGTTGGAAGTAGTGAATAATTGAGGTATGTAGAATGGAAAGAACTTACATAACACAGTTTCACAAGCCTGTGGGGAGATCTGAATTTGCTCAGCCCTGCTCTGCTGCATGAAGCTCTCTAGTTTTTACCTTGCAAATACTGATTAAGCATAGAAAGTGAATCAGATCAGCCATCTCTTGATAGCTTCTAGATCTGTTATGATCTTTTCCCACTGTCATTTCTTAGGATGCTTTTCATTCTCCAATGAACAATTTCAGCTGTCACCTTTGCATCTTGCCTTTTGGAATATGTTCTTATACGCGAATGACTTCACCCATATCAGCAACTCCTAATTCCTTTCCTTTCCATTCCTGGAACACCTCATGGCTACCACTATCAACACTGAGTAATAATGAGTTTTCCTGTAGTCACTTCAGACCACTTACTGTAAAGCTTCTGCTTGCATCCATTTGACTCTTTAAAAACTTTCTATTCTAATCTGTTGGTTCACACAAAAAGAATATAAAATATATATTTTATATAAATATATATAAAATATATAAAATATAAAAAGAATATAAAACAGAGATGTCTGAATAAAGTTCTTTTTTTGTCAAGGCAACATGGCTGATTCCTTTAAAATAATACTGATTAAATATTGGCCACATCACTGTTGTACTTTTAAAATTTTACTTTTCTTTATTGAAGACACAAAAAGGCTGAATCACTTAAAATTGCAAACTTTTTTAGAACTACGTCACAACTACTGGGATGGCCTCTGGGATGATCCTCAATACTGCCTCTCCCACTTGCAGGTTCCTTACCAGAATACTGATTAATTCTCTTGCTAGTTTTACTGGATGGGTGCAGATCACCTGCTGTTTATACTTGAATTTTCATTTCCATTTATGTAAGCTTAATTTTTGACACACTGATCAGTGGATGACAGTTGCTTGCTTGAGAAGCTCTGAAAATATTTATCAAATAATGCTGTGGCTCTGATGTTCTTGTGTGTAAAACACCTTTCTTCTACCACTAGATAGGTAGACTAGAGTAAGGTACTGCTTTTCTTAAAATAAATGCAGGACAGAAGTCATAGGGTTGACTGTGGCTGAGGTGTTACTTTCTTTTTCATTCAGATCATTATGCTGGGTCTCTGTTGCTGCAATAAAAGTCCACTGCACTCCTGTGAGAAAGCCCTGCTTAGTGCTGAACACACCAGAAAGTATAATTCAGATAGGTATGACACCTTCAAACCATGCCAGTAATAGTGTGCAAAATTTAAGGAATGAATTTAGTGAAGAAGAGAAGAAATGTTATCCTGGATCTGGCATTTTTATTGTGTAGGGTGGAATAAATACCAGAACTGCTTTTAATAATAAGACTGGTGCCGCTATGAGAGAGCGCCACTTTAAGTTCTTTTGAATTTGGAGGATTTCTGTTGCTAAATTTATTTTATATTACACAAAACTAGTATCTTGGTAGTTTAGAGTTTTGAGGATACTGACAGTTTACTATTTATTCCTTATTGTTAGTCTCCATATTGATATTCTGGCATTGAAATTCAATTTATTGCAGTTATTTTCATTTCTCCTTCAGAAAGAAGTGATACTCCTTTCTTTTAGCATGTCCAGGGCAATCCCACAGCAATTTTTTTTTATTCACTTTTACAGGGATTGTCACTATATTGGAAAGGTTATATTAATTTGGAGTTCCTGTCTATCCTCTTGCAGTGGCCGATGAGCAGGAAGGAACCTTAGCTTTCTCTGGAGCTGTGGCTTGCTTTCTGCCATATGGGGATTCTTTCTGTCAAATTATTTTGAAGACAATAAAGCAAGCCAAATCCAGATGAGGTAGACCCAGTGCCTTTTAATGTGTAGTTGTTGGTTTCATAGAATAGACACAGGTTGAAGAAGTCCTGGTCGTCCAGATCATTGATTCTTAGAGAATCTGATGTTAAAATTGAGATGAAAACCTATTTGTGTTTAGGTCTGGAAGCAGCAGAATGCCCTCTGAATCCTCTTGTCTCCTTGCTTAGGCTTGTACGAGACATGTTTCACATTACTGTGGTATGCAGGGAGAATCTCAAATGTTGAAAGAAAATGTTGATGATTTCCTACTCTTTCCTTTTGGCCTCAGAACTGTTACCTTCAGGGTGGTGGCAAATACTTCTGTGCCTTAGGAAGCTTTTCCTGGTTCTGATTGAAATTCCAATCATGCCTGAGTGCCTGCTTGTATGCAGGTCTTGTATGGAGCAGCCTATCTCCAGTTCTGCTGTTAATTAGTCCAGAGCCTACAATCATCCTAAATTTGTAGATATTGAGAGCTCTGCCAGTGCAACCTGATAGCTGGCCTTAGATGTTTAAATGAGTTTTGCTGCAGTACTTCAAAGGTATTACAACACCAGTAAGTGATGATCACTAGTTAGTGATGACCTGGTGACTACAAGGTTTTCATTTTGTTAGATTGCCCAAAGCTCATGCAGTTTGTCAAGAAAACAAACAAACAAAAAAAGAGGTATTATTTGTAAATTTTCTTTACAAAACATAATACATGCGGAATATCAACCAGCTGGGCTACCTGTGAAGTGATTTAAAACCCCGTGAATTCTTTGCTCTGAGTTCTTCTGTCTCTCATTGCATTGCATGAACCCGATCAACCCTGCCTTTTTTCTTTCCTTCCAGCTAGATGGTATCTATATTCAGCTGTATATTAGAAAACTTGTGAACTTACTGTAGTTTCACTTCCTGCACCATTTCTGCTGTCCCAGGTCGGTGTGTGGTATGCCGGCGCCTGTTGTGAAACTTTCCTCTTTCAGAAGCTGTGCCCCGGGGTGTGGGAAAGATATGTTGTAATGCTGGGGAGGAGGGAGAAAAGCACACCAGCCCCATCTACAAAATGGTCATTTCTCAGAACCTGCATGGTCATCTTCTCCCCTGCAAATGCTGAAACTTGGGCCATGTTTGTATCATTTTTCCACTAATTTTTTTATGGAAAACTGTTGACTAACAACATTTGCTGAAGGAATAACTTTGCATACGTGCCACCTGTGCTGTACCTTTTCAGACAGAAAAAAACCTTTTTCTGATATTAACTGAATGTCTCTGAAAGGCTTAGCAATTCTGACCTAACAGAAAGACAGAGTATGGAAAAAAAAGCTCTGCAGTATTTACTTGAGCCTTCCTTCTGTCCACACAAACCAAAATTAGCAATGTCAGTGTAGATGTTGGGTAGTTATGCCACACATGGATTTATGAGCTTGCCTAAACATCTTGTTATTAAAAGTTTAAATATTTACACTGAGAATCTGCTGCCTTATGGACTCTTGTGAGATTATTTCTAAACAGTGAGGATTTTTTTCTAATTGAGAGTATTCTAAGGTTGACTAGCATAAAACTGCTTTAGTGCTATTCTAATCAACAGTTACAGATTAATTTATGCTAAATCAGGGCTTAAGTGTTGCTTAATCCTTTTAGAGTTCTAGCAAAGACTGACCACTTGACTAAGATTATGTAGCTTAGAAAAAACCTCCAGTTTTAAATAGGACATCGAAGCAAAATTAGGTAGAGCTCAGGGTGCTGGCTTTTGCTGGTATTTTCACATTGGCATTTTGCAACAATAAGGCATATTTTTGTATGGCATCCTTAGGAAATCAAGGCTTGTGCTGTCTATTCCTCTTAAAGACCCAATATAAATCCCTCTAGAAGAGATGCCTTGTTTTTGGTGAGGCTTGAATTGGAGTATTAAAGCAGGAATCATTATACTGGGTTAAAATTTAAACTATTTTCTGTTTAGTTGTACATACACATGACAAAATATGCCCTTGGCTTGCCAAACATTATCCAGTTGGCAATCACATGGCTAACAACATGCTGAAAATTAAAAGACTGTGCTTTAGACAACGCTTTCTGTGCTTGATGTAATGTTTCCCTTTTTATGTTGGGAACTAGCACTGCTAAGTGGAAGTAAATAATTGCTATGAAAAAGTGCAGAATTTCTGAGTAGAAGTTTATCTTCAAAATCATAGTGAGTGGTGGGAGATAAGAAACCAACAAATATACCCAATAGAAGCATTGGCTTATAAGTGACTCTGTGCTGCACTTGACTATAGGGGGACCTGGAGGAGCTGCAGACTGCCAAACATCACCCATTGAGGAAGGCGGAGACAGCTCTCTGTGAGCAAAAAAGCAATGATCTTCAGTCAGTGTGGAGAGGGGAATCATGGGATGAGGCAATTTGTGTCAGGGAGGCATGTTCTAGCACCAGTTGTCTGCAGTGGATCTTTTAATTCTAATATTTTTAGCAAAGTTTTAATTCATTCAAAGAACAAGATAATCCTATGTTTTTTCCTCTTCTAGAAGTTTGCAGGGAGGTAAAAGAAGGATTAAGTAATGACTTAGGAATTTTACACTGAACATGGATGTTGGCTCTGTTGCTGTAGCTACATCATCCATACAGTAGCTATGGGAACAGAGCTATTGGACCTTGCAAAAGGAATGCAAACATTTCATTGCTGGTTTGCCATTTGTCAGAGTCCTTTTCTCAGAAGTCTTAACATAATTTCTACTCCAGTCTTAGCTCATTCAAGCCTAAAATTCTAACCATGGCATCTCCCTCCTACAGAGTCGGTCTCAATGCAAACAGGTCTCTTCTCTCTGTATTCTTCCAAGTCTTTCTATCAAATTCTACTTTTTTGACTGAAGCAAGGACACTGAATAAAATATAGCTGTAGACAACAGGGGAAACCAAATGGACATAGAATAACATCACAAATAGCTTCACTGCTCAGGACACACCTGCAGTTGGACAGTTCAGTCACAGAATCCCGTGGGTATTCCAAGTCCAAATGTTCTGGTACTGCAGGATCTCAGGAAGTATGATGGCAGTGAGCATTTTCAAAATGCTTGATAGACAAACTTGTCAAAATAAACAGTAACAATGAAATTGCTTCAGAAAATGTTGCAATCAGCTGCAAGGAGTTATAATACTGTAATTTAAATATAAATACAAATGCAAGTCGTAAGTGTTTAGTGCTGGGGTTTTTTTTCCCTACACAGCATCCTGACATATCCAGCAAAACTCCTGCTCTTTCCTGGCTGAAGAATTAACAATATTAGGTTTATCTATATTAGGCTACTTTACCTGAGCACTCTTAAATGTTGGTGGCCTTGGGAAGGAACAGAAGTACCATAAACATTGCTCTGTCAGAAAGCTACAGGAAAAGAAACAGGGCAGTTAAAGTAAGATACTTATGTTGATGAAATTAATGTTCACAGCATGACTCTGTCAAAACTTGGCTTATTACATTATAAGCAATTTACCAAAGAGAACTGGTATATTCAAAATAAAGACAGCCATAGTGTCCTGGTTTTTGAGAGCGGAATATAGTTGAGTTTGAACCTCAGGAACTTGATCCAGGCTTACAATTTTTGGCTTCAAATCAAACCAGTAACTTTCTACTTCCTAGGAGATGAACTAAAATAAATCATCCGTGAAGCCTGATTCTGTTTCTTTCTTCTATGTATTCTACTGCAAGTAAGATTTCTTATTAAAATCACCATGGATACATGATCCTTATAATCCTGTGAGTCTTTTTCTGATTGTCTGCTTAGCTGCAGAAAGTTAACTAATGCTGTGTCTAAAAGAAATAACTTGGGAGAGCAAAATAAATTTTGGGAGAGCTGCTGCCCCTCTCCCAAAATCCCAAATCCAAGCAGCTCACTTTTAAAGTAGCCATGGACATATTGACCTGATTTCACCATGGCAGATGCATTTGACAATGCTTCACATCCATCCAAGTGGGATCTGGGCTATGTGCCCTGTGCTGCATGGCCTTTTGCAGTAACAGAGAAATAAAACACGTGTGGGAAGTTGCTTAGGCATCTTTGGGAAGAGTGGAGTAGCAGTTCAGAAGCAATTGCCCCAACACAGAGCTCTTTCACAGAGGTATGTGCACACTGCAGACAACAAACTGCCTTTATTCAACAACCAGTACGATTGCTATGGACCAGCTGGTTATTGCTGGTAAATGGTAAATCAGTATTCTGGTTTGTATGTCCCTACTGTGAAAATATGAATGTGCAATCTCTGATCTTCTATCCTACCGCTTATATGCTTGAATTTGAGTCCCTTAAACTTGGTGACATACAGTGCATTGAGCATCTTGGGGGTCATTGAGAGCATCTCCTGACTGCTGGACAGGCAGTGGTCAGAAAGGGAGGGCAAGGATTGAAGGTCCCGATTCTAGTAACTGCAACAATATTTTGTACATAACCATTCTGCTGTCATCACCTTCTACTAGTATGGACCTTAAATAAAAGGTAGCACAAATGACTTACACTGTACATGTTGTTTCTGGGCTTTTCCTTAGCAGCAGTGGTGTGGTGTCATTATGTGCTTCTCAGAGAAAGAGGCTGAATTAAAAACAACTTCTGTTACTGTTTAATGTACTGCAGCAAATGCTCTGTAGATCTGTAAATCAAGACATTTGTTCTTCATTTTTAGCAATGCCCTTTCCCTGAACTCATTTAATGAGACAGTTGTAAGATGTTTGTATGTTCTCCAGCTGGACTGGGTGCACAATTCTTGAACTCTGTCTCTTACTACATTCCCATTTTAAAGTGCCCTGTGTCAATTGATAGTGGCAGCTATATTCTTAAGGCAGCCTTGTTCCACAGAATACCACTCTGACATTGTAAGCTGTGTAATAGACAGGAAGATGATTGAGAGTGAGACAATTTGGGAATTTCTTTGTTACTGAAGATCTTGACAGCTGTGTTTTATAAAAGTGAAGGGGCACTGTAAGTAAAAGGGGACGGTAAATTATGGAAGGTACTGTACAGACCAAAATGTGACGTACAGCATAAGATGACAGTGAAGAACAGAAGATTGTTGTTTATTATCCCTGCTTGTCACAGAAAACATGCACAGAAATCACTTCCAGCATATAAATGAAGTTTATGCAACTATAGGAATATGAACAATTATAAAAGTAGTTTTAGAGATGTAGATTATTGCCTCTAATTTCATCTATCTTTTAAAATAAAAGAATTAAAAATTACGTTGCTAAGTAACTCTACTGTTTTCTATCTGTTCTAGGTTAAACTGGAAGGATTTTGTCAAACCACTTAACAATGCCATGCCCATTTTCTGCTGAATGTTATGGCAAATGCAGATTGCTCAGGTTCCTGGGTCAGCCCTACATCCCAACCCAAGTGCACTGAATAGCTGTTTACCAAGAATGGGTTATGTAGAGCACTCTTCTCTGCATACTTTGCTTAGACTTCACTTGATGCCTTGCTGGGCCTAGCCTTGTGCATTAAAACTGTGCCACTTCCCCAATGACACCAGCCACTTGGGCAAGCCAGCCTTGTGCCTAAATAGATGCTGAGCCCCATTGCCAGAGTTGCTACTTCTGGTCTGAGAGAGCTTTTGTTCTTTGCTGGTTTGCAGTTTTGTTTTGGTGTTTTGCTAATGCTGTGCCTTTCTCATCTAGTCCAGGGCATCATCTTACACCTGTGTACAACAGCTAGTGTATCTGACTTCCACTTATGGTTGGGGAGAGCTTTTTGTTTGCAAAGATCCCGTGGAAAAATGGATGAAGGGTCATCTTGTGTTAGCATAGTCTTGCTCTTTTTGAACATGTGAAGGATGGATTTCTTATATATCCTTTTGTCCAGATTTTTATTCTCTTTTTTGAGAATCTTCTCCCCTCCTTCCCAGAGTAAAAGTGTGCGCTTACTTCTGGCAATTCCATCTTTTCATGGGATCTTTTGCTACATGCTAATGCAGAGGAAGCAGGAAGATGACAAATGGCATCAGGAAAAGGAAAATGGGGCACATCCTGTGCTGAACATGCACAGGACAGCTTGAAGCTGAGATGTCATGATAATGGAGAATGATATGAACCATACTGACCCTGTATACAAGCTGATTTGGGTTTTTGGTTAGAAAAGAAGATGTATTGTCTTCTCTTTGTGATGGTCCACACTACCTTGCATGCTGGAATAATTTTCTGGATATTTCTGCAGTGAAACATGGTAAAAAACCATAGGAAAGACAGTGAGAGGGAGGTGACCTGCCATTTTCCAATATCCACTTAAAGGCAGACAAAAGACGTCATTTCTTCAGAAATGTTCTGAAGGGAAAGGGTCACCCTTTTGTCCTTTCTCCTTCTTTTGAAAACTCTGTTGGATGTAAAAGCAGTTTCACTCTTTAACATTTACACAGATTGACCTCAAAAATAATCAGTGGCATCCTAAAATGTCTGTTAATCCTGGGGACTGCAGAGATGTCTGCCAATTGTCAAATCCTTACACAACATTTCAATTATTAGAAAAGTGTAAGGACCAGTTTAGTAACCTTCTCCTGGTGTTGTTTGCTAAACATTTCCTATTAGACCATGCTCAGTATGGACAATATCATCGAATAACTTAGTTTTCTGAATTACAATCATAACTCATGCTTCAGTACCTTATGTTCTGGCTAGTAGTCTTAGTTTAAATCTGTGCTTTAACTTTCCTTTGTACCTTTAACTTGCAGATTCTACATGAGAGCTTTCCTTGGTAACTATGCTTGTAACATCCAGATTAGTGCTCTAATGCCTTAATAATTTTGAGATCTAAAACACTGCTGTAGAAAAGAGTTAAAACATATCATGGAATGAAATGATATAACAAATGTTATATCCCATTTCCATGGAATGCATTAGCTAAGTATAGGTTGTTCAGGCTTCTAGGTGTCCTGTGCAGTGTGACCTCATGATATCAAATCCAGATGAGATGCAAAGTCCTGTATCTTCTCAGGGGGAAAAAAAGCGGTAGGACAATGTATATTTTATTTTCTTTTTGCATTTAAAGTAGAGTTGAAAATTTAAGAGGATTTAGGTGAACAGCTCCATGAACCTGTACTACCAAATTTATGCTAATATCTGAAAGAAATGTGTCTCCTTGGTGCTACAGAAACCTCCCAGCAATATCATGCTCCAAGAACAAAAGTATGGCTTGGAGGTGTTCATACAATAATTCTATGGAAGTGTCTTCATGTAGACATCATTGTTTCAGGCTGTGATTGTTTATTCATCCCATAGTGCTTATAAATCTGCACAGAGCCCTGGAGTGCTGGTGGTCTCTCGAACCTTAGCAAGACCAACAGTGGAGCATGGACCCTTCCAGAGCTGCAGGATTTCCAAGGAGGTGTTAAAGGGAAAATAAACACTTCAGTGATGCATTCCTGTTTTCTGTGGGTAACCATTAATTCAAAATAAGTGAAGACTGACAGGCTCAATGAAGTCCCCACATCTGAATGGGAGTGGAGAGAGATAACGTTTAACATTTACTCTTTTTTTCTTTTTTTTTTTTTCTACCTTTCCAGTATGAAGGGAAGGGGAAAAACACTCTTTCCTAAGATCTTATTACCTCTTTACAAACTCCAGACTTTTTTCCTGGAAAATTTAATTGCAATCATGCTCTAGTGTCTCTCTTTTTTACTACAAGAAATAGGCACATGCACAAAGTTGTTCTCCTATTGCTCTCTTCTCCTGTCTACTTACTAACAGAGCTGTAAAGTGGTTGATCATGTCACATGAGGGATGACAGGCCTTTATATTTTCTTAGACATAAGTCCAAGGTAGGCTTACAGAGGGCTAATGGAAACTCAGGCTTTTAATTTCATCCTTCTGTAGTTAAATATTTAATTAATTGTTGAATGTTTTTGCAGCTGAGCATTGAGTCTTTTGTTCCACATCCTTAATTCCATGTGCTGAGCTTTCAGAGGCCCTGTGGTGCATTCTGCTACTCAGCATCGTGCTGAGGTGCTAGTCAAGGGGAGGCTGAAAATCTCAGCAATTTACAGTGGAGAAATGGTGGCGTATCTTGCAAATCTGAAAAATTTGCCTCCACTAACTTTCTAAACACTGAAGGTCATTACAGTGATCTGAGAAGAGTGGCAGTTGAGAAGAGATTTAATTGCTTTCAATCTGTACAGGCAGGTGGTCATGTGTAGCTGCAGTATTTCTCTTCTCTGGCTATTAGCTTGCAGATACTGATATTCACCCAGGTTTACCATTGAGATAATGTTTTCCAGCGGCTGCTTGCTAGTATGAGCATGTTTCTGGCAACTGAGCACTGCATTTGAGTAACTGTAGATGTCATACAGTTGGGCTGCATATGAAACACTTGATTTTTGAAAAAAATTGTTGAATTTTAGGTTCAACAAAGCCAACTGGCTTCAGAGCCTCTGGTTATGTATTCTTTGCTCCAGCTTCTAACTTTATTCATAGTACAATCAGTCAGTGCTGGAGTCTTTCTATCTCTTATTGATTTTTATTGAAAGAGGATTGTACTAGTAAATGCTGGAGATGTGATCAAAGATCCCAGTTAAATTCCACCTTCCTTAATATAAAACTTAGTTTTTTAATACTTATTTGAGGACTGAATTACACACATTCATTGCAGATTACTTTTGTTTAGCATTTCTAAGCATTATTTTTGTAATTGAGTCAAACTGTAAAAATATTCTTAATGATGATGGCATTTTGTAAAGACTGAGTTCTTGCTTTGCACTATCTATAGTTATCTTTGAGGAAAAGTTCATAAGGAAAAACTCTCAAGACCATTCAATGGAATTTTGAAACTGTAACTCATGCAAATAAAATCTGGAACTTAAAAAGATGTGAGGAAGCCCCCATCTCTTCAGCAATACTGAAATTGCACACTGATTTATAGCCAAATTACCACATTGCTCTGAAAAAGTTTTAGAACTGTTCTTTTAATCTTTTCTAATAGCAAATTATTATTTGCCAGTTTCTAAATATAAGGACGAGATACAAAAAAAGATGTTCAAAAATATCCAGGAAAAACAGATTAAATGGCCTAACAGGCAGCCAGGTAAAATTCCCATGTTTTCATTTGTGGATTAATTGAATACTATAAATAAAATAAATAAAATCCAATTATTCTTGTAGTGTTCCAGCTGGAAAACCACCCAAGAGCACCAAAAAAAAAAATATCAGTAATGTGCAAATAAGCAAAGAAATTTATGTCAGAACGCTCAGTAGCTGGAGAGTTAATGGCAGAGATTGTCTTACAGTGATTCACTATATCTAGCTTGTAGATGACGAAATTGTTCTCGACTTTTTAAAGTTAATTTAATATTTTTAGGGCAAGTTTGGATTTTATGTGTAGGTTTGAAATGGAAAAATGCCGGAGATATCTTCTTTCTCTACCTGTGCTGACTTTGACAGGCTCCTCTCTCGGTACTCCTGACATACTAGTTAACAGATACTCAGTTCTCTACTTTCCATCTACAGTTCTTCTGTCTTCTCTATGGCCTTGTTATGCAGTCCTTTATTAGGTTTATTTCAAATGGTGCTGCATATTTTGGCTTCTGAGTACGTAAAGTTAACTTGCCAGAGCAAAACATGCTAAGAACTCTCACACAAATTTAAAAATATATTTAAAGGACTCTTGTGTTTCTTGAACTTATCTGAATACCAGCCTAACAGGTATGAATGACTGAAATAAATTGACATCCATTTTTAAAATGAATGTTTCACATACCTTCCTTGCAAGCATGCAGTATTGCCAGGCATAAACATTTAAAATGAATGATGTTGTAAGAAATCATGAGACAAAAATTGCCTTATTGTTTAGGACTCTTTCAAGACTTTTCTTGCTTAATCCAAGATTAGAAGTGAAATCTAGATTATTTTTGTAATCAGTACTAGAGCTGATGCTTTAAAAAAATACAAATGCTTTGAGTTTATGATAAAATTATGAGCTGGCAACTTACAAATACAAAAGTTCATAGAAACAGAGTAAATTTGAAGCTGAGTGTCATTTGGTTATACTATTTATTTACTTTAAGCTCTCTTCTTTCTCAGGCCAGACTCTCTAATGTTTTTGGCACACATGAATATTTTCCTGACTGGTCTCTGACAAATATGATAATGAAAGTAGTTTTCTTTTAGTTTTAAAGGAAAAAAAAACCCTCTCATTTTTTTTCTTTCTTCCTTTGTAACTTTTGAACTTTTTACATGGAAAGTATGTTTTCAAAAGACTTATGTTTATGTAATGTAAATGTTCTGACATAACCTGTAGAAACATAGACTCATAGAAACATTTAGGCTGGAAAAGACATCTAAGATCATTTATCCAACCCTTAACCCAGCACTGCAAAGTTCAGCACTAAACCATGGCCCTCAGAGCCATATAATCTACTCATAATAAGAAAAAACCAAATCAAAATGTACAAAGTTAGTGGTTCATAAATTCAATCTGTGACTCTGAGCCCGGCCTGCAGTCCTTTGTAGCTGTCTGTCCCTCGGTGCAGGTACTAAGAACGGAGAGCTGTGGGGCTGTTCTTCATTCCCTTGATACTGACTTGGTCAAATTTGTACTGCTGATCTTGATTTACTTACCAAGACTCCTGAAATTCCAGAATAGAAACTAGTTTGAGTGCTTTGATAGAGGGCAATGTACCTAAATTTTTCACCCTTCAAATCCCTAATTTCTGCCATTTCTTTCAGATGATCCTTTCATATCCTGCTCTGTTGGATATCATCTCCAGCAGTGCCGTGTTGCTGTGTCTACTTGATGCTTAATCACACTTTAAAGGAAGACACTTCCGATTTTCATTACCTTCTATGACTGTAATAATGTAATTGCTACAGCTCAGATCTGTGGGTAGGAAAGGAAGCTTCTGCAGAATGTGACAAATATAACTCAGAATTTTCAAACTTGTGTAATCTTTAAAAAGGTCTTGGAAAGTTGGTGAACCAATTTAGAACTTCCTCTTGTATCTGTTCAACTTCGAATAATCACTCCTAAAAGGGATGTCATTTTAACAGAGACATGCATCTAATTGATAAACATAAAATAAATATAGCAGTGACCAGAATGTGTCCAACGCCCAGAAACCTAATGAAAGCAGATTAAAAAGGGCTTATAGTTGTTTTTCAAACATTCAAAATTTTCTGTTTAAGAAAAAATGACTTTGTTTTCTTACATCTGTCTTCAATAAAGCACTAAGATGGCTGCCAAGCAGTAGCTACGTCTTCATCCAGCTGGATACACCTGAGCTTTCCTAGCTTGAGAAAAAATCCTTCTTAGCAAGTCAACCGAAACTGAGAGAAATGTGCATATTTGCAACTATAAATCAAAATGTCCATGTACAGATGTTCTCAGCCTAGAGGCATAAATGTGAAGCAGCTTGGTTCCAGAAGGATTTTTCAGCAATACCTGAAATTGGTCAGAGATGCTTTAAAACTGCCTATTGCGGTACTGACATAGCACTGTAAAATCACCATGAGTGGCTTGCTTATTATGCTGTTCTCATATGCAGTGCGCAGTGGGAAGCTTCAGAGAGAGCAATCCAGTGCCAATATGCAGAGAAACAGCCTTCTCTAACAGAGAATTGGGGTGAAGGAGTCATATGGGACGGGCTTGCTTTTTAAAACAAGGAGAAATATCTCCAAGCCCTTATAGCACCTGTTGGCATCAGGCAGAGCTTTTCTGAGGATGAAAAGGGATATTATCCCTTTTTGCAGATGGGGAAGTTGGAGTGCAAATTAGATGGCCTTCCACACAAGAGCAACTGGGAAAGACTGAGTAGGTTTTGGGTTCTTGCCTCCTCTGACCTCAGGCTGCTGTGGATCCCTGAAAATAGAAAGAGGGAGAGAGGTAGACTTATGACTTTGTGATGTGTTACAGTTTTAGTGCAGTGATATGTGTCTGCTTTGAAAGGGAAGTTCTCATCTGTCATTTTTACCATGGTACACTTTTGTACTATGACAGGTCCTAGAGATTTAAACCAAAGATCATTGTCCCACTGCTCTACAATGGCTATTTCACCTTGAGAATCAGATGCCTCCTACTGTAAATGTTGTGATTTTAGGGGAAATGTGATGGGGTCGTTGTAGTTTTGCATTATTTAAGTTGTCCTCAGTATGGAGAGTAATTCCTTCTGTATCTGATTTCTGTTTTGGAATGAAGTGTCTCATGTCAGATTCTGTGAGGAGAAGTTTGTGACATGAGCAAAGATTGCAGTCATTGGCAAGCAACATAAAAGAATCTAACCTTTTTAGACTCATATATTCACACAGAGTAGAATTTGAAAAGAAAACTTTTTAATCACCGTGTTGCAAAGGTAATAAATACTTGAACAGAAGATTTGTGCACTTATAGTGAAGAATTGCTGAGCTGAAAGGGGGCAGGGAAATTGGCCATTTCTGGGAAAAAAGGATTTTATTTTGGCTTATGTGCAAATCATAGAATAACCTTACCTGTGGTATTGCTTACCAGTTACCTGTGATTAAAAATAAAAGAAATACAGAAAGCAAGAGATTGTGGTAGGTAAAAGACTGAAATGAATATATTTGGGGTTGTAAATATTCTTAAAATAGTTAGGTGTTTCTTGTGACGTATTTCTTGAATCTGGCTCACTTAGGATTTCTTGGGATAGCATGAGACCTTTGAAAGTAATATTTCCAAATATGGATAAGAGACTTTAATGCACTTGAATCATATTTCAACCCAGCCCCCTTGTTTGGGATGTGTGAATTTAGTGCTCAGCTTGTGCATATGGGGGGAATTACCCAGAAAACTGCAGTGAGCAGAACTGTGAACATGATTTCTGCAGAGCTAAATGCCTCTTGGCTCCTGACTGCCCATATCTTAAAGTTTATGAAATACAGCTCCCTCTCCCCAACACCCAAGCAAATGAATTGCCAAACTCTGGGAGCCAGAGCTGAGGCAGCAGGACAGAGGCATTAACTCAGTTCACATTTCTTGATGAGATTTCACAGGGGGTGCTGGGGCCCTGTCCACCAGCTGACCTGCTAGAGCAGAAAGGGAAAATCCCCAAATTGAAGTGTTGGCCAGTCTGACCACTGCTACCTCACCAGCTAAGAGAACTGATTATAAAAAGCCCCTGGAAAAGCCAGTTACTGTTGGGAGCTGTAGCAGCTGTGTTCTGTTAATGGAATTAAAATGAATTTATATCCTCTTACTCCTACAACATGGGCTTCCTGGGGCACAGATGGGTTCCATGTATCTGCTAGTATGGGGGACAGAGAAATGGAACTGCAGTGCTGGTTTGAAACATGGGCTACTACTAAAATATATTAGTGCTGAAACAGCTAGCAGAACCTTTCTAGTGGTATTTTTCTTTTTATTTATGGCTCTGTCTTGAAAAATGAAAACCAGTTTTCCATATTTCTGAAGTTTCCATTGCTTTGACAGACTTCTCTCATTTAAATCCTGAAATAGCTCAGTTATACTTTATATTGATGTCTGCTTACCTTCTTTGGTTAGAATAAATAATTTTTCACATAGCCATGGGCTGAAATCTTCTTTAGCTGAAGGAATGACTGTAAGAATTCTCTATAAATAGCATGTGGGCATTGGAAAGTAAGTTTTTTTCTGTTATATGGTATGAGGTGGCCAAAACTGCTAATTGGCCTACATACAGCCTTGATGGAGGTCCATCTAAGAGCTATATCATCAAAGACATTTGGTATGGATTCTAAGCTGCTAAAATTGAATTGTGGCCATATTAGGTATTAACTAAATTCATTGACATAAAATTCAGGTTAGTGCTCAGGTGAGGGGGTGGAAAAGGGCATCCATCTCCACAGCCATCCCTGCAAAGTTATTTAGTGAATTTAAATTTGCTGGCTCTTATGGGCAGATTTCCTACTGATACTTAAATGGAAATGTAAACCAAGCTATTTTATTAAGAGGAGATATGCATCTGATTATCTTTCCTGACTTCTAGTTTTCATTGGTGCTGCAAGGTTTGTTCTTCTTTTTGGGTAGATTCTAGCTTGGAATGGTTCTGGCTGAGTAAGTATTACATTGGATTTCTGCCTTTCCTGGTTTGAACATAAATCTCTTAGTGCAATTCATGGATTGCACTAGCTGCTCACTTCATATCTTGCCAAATGGACTTGTTAGCCTCCGCTCTTATGTAACCTTCCCTCTAGCAGAGCTGATCAGACATCCCAATATAACCCGAACCAAAACAAGCAAAAAGAAAAGTACAGTCCATGAAGATTTCAGAGAGAAATTTAGGCAGTCTAGGCCTGAGAATCTTGAATCCAAGCTGATATCTAATGGCTTAAAAGGTGACATGGTACAGCTTACTGCCTGTCATGGCTCTTACTTTGGGATGATTAGAAACACTTCATGTTTTTAAAATGAAGTTTTTAAAGCTGACCATTATCCTGTTGGATCAGGAGATGAAATTCTCTAACAGATGTTGGTTTTGTTCTGCAGTTCCCACTGTTGTCTTGCACCACTGAAATCAAAAAGCAAGCTGTGGTTCTTTCCTCTCAACCCTCTGGCACACACAGAGTATGCTTTACCTTATTAGCATCACGTGGCACTGAAGACGTGTAAAAGGCTGCGCTGGCAGCGCTCATAGATGCATACCTATGGTTCTCCACTTGCGTCAGGAAATACAGCTCTCATTTCTCAAGTTTTGGAGAATATTGCAAGTCTTAAGTAAAGATTGCCTAAAACGTCGTCGTATTTTTACAGTCATTACAGGTGTGCAAATGAGTAGTGGTGGAAAAGATGGAGAGAAATGAGAAACAAATAAAAATTAGCTTGTTAATGCTCTTTTCTTTCAGTGGTTTTTGAGTACCTGTTCCATGTTATTTTGATAAACCTCCCCCACTGACTAAAGTGAAACTGGTAAACCAGCTTGAATGTAATGTTTTGTTTAAAAAAGGGGGGGCAGGGAAGAAAAAAGTCAAACATGCATTCTAAATATGATCAAAAAGAAAGTCTGGAATATGAGATTTTCTTTTGTCTTAATGTATGCTGGTTTAAAAAAAAACAACCCACATATTGTGCTAGTGTGAGAACCAGGAAGTGAGAGAGACCGAAGTGAAAAACTTAATATAATAGACAAAGCTGCAATCTGGTAGAAAATGTATATGGCACAAATGAGTGCTCAGGAACACAGATATAGAAAGATTTCCAAGGTGTTGAGCATTCAGTCTCCCATTTTCCTGATTTCTTTTGAGAACATCTTTACTAGAAGATGTTATTACAGCAGAGCTGCGAGAAGCTGAGAGCTGATAAGCTGCTGAGACTGATACTGTGATCACGAGGAAGAATTTTTCATAGCAATATGAGAAATACTTGTAATTCAGCCCAAAGTCTCACAGATTTAATTATAGGTAGTTTTGATGTCATGCAAGGCATGACTTGACTTGAATACATTGACTTCAGCACAACATTTTTGTTTAAAATGAAACTGTACACAGGACTGAAAGTCAGAAGTTTTCGTTCCAAGGAGAAATGCACCAGCTTCTCAGGGAATTGGTGTAAAATATCCTGTAAGTGCTGCTGAGGTGGTGAGTAGGCTTTGTGCTGGTTGCTTGCAGGAGGTTAAATTCCACCAGAGGCATGATGTGTAACACTATCCTAAAGACGTAAGCATGCTCAGCTTTCTAATGCCATGTTAGACGTACAGGTATTTTTGGAATAATGTTTCAATTACTAATTTAACTGTCATTAGCAATTGTGTATTAACTGGAGGGTGAAATTGGTTTTATCCTGTGATTCTTGCATATGCCCTAATTTGTGAGGAATGCTGTTGCTGTGTTCAGGGCTGAGGTTATCGGGAGGGTGGGCACATCATCAGTGACTGAAGTAGATGCATATTCTTTGGGAGAAAAGAGCTGTCAGTGTTCTTTTAAAATCAGCCAACCTCTTCTAATGTCTAAACCCAAAAATGTGGTACACCCAGGAGCATCAAGTGGATGTGCAACCATTTCCTTTTGAGGAAAAAGAGAGAAAAGCTATTCCTGCAGCTTAATATAGAGCTAAAACAGATAGAAGCAGACAGAGAATATGTTAACTAGATACTAAATCTTAAAATACTTAAATAGTTATGTTATGGAATAAAGGAGTCAACAATAAATGCTTCATTTAAATTGCTATTTTTTTTGTTTTGTCTTGCTGGGTGAACTAAATACTGTGTATTTTGGAAGCTTGCAGTGCTCTCATGAGCCCCACGATATGCACAGCAGCAGCAGGTGATGCGTTAATTCAGTGGTGGCTGGTCTTGGTTCCCTGTTTTCCTCCTTTTAGTGGTGCAGTTGTGGAGTTGTGTGCTGCAGTCAGAAATGTTGTGTTGCAGTCCATGTGCCTCATATTTAAAAATAAAAACAAAACTGAAAGCTGGATTTGGTTTATAATTGTAAATGGGGTTTCATTCTTTGTGGTGAGGGTGTCATGCAAACAGAAGAAATTACATTGTCTAAGGATTACCATGACCTATCCTAGGTCTGAGCTGCATATTAAAAGTTCTGTTCTGAGGCATAGGATATGTTTTCTTACAGCCAGGATTTAAGAATGGATTTTTACAACCATTGCTTTTTTCAGTGAGCAGCACCATGAGATGGAAAACAAAAATGAGGAAGAATTTAGCAATGACTTAGAGAATCCATTTTCAAAGCAAAACTGGTAGTTGCTAGATTTCAAAGCTAATGCACCTATTTCTTATAGCATACTGTAATTAATATTTTAAGGACTCTTTCAAGTTTGATTAAAACTAGTTTGACCATTTAAATGGGCATTAAAGCAATAGAGGTGCTTTTGAGTGTGGAATGTTAGACCAATAAAATGTAATTATAGATCTCCATAAATAAATTTCTCCAGTGAGAGTTCCCCAGTTAAATACCCAAATGCCTTATTCAGAATGTGCATGTGGCTCTCTATGACTATTTTAAGAAATGACAGGTAAGTTTACTATTTATACAAACAAGAACTTTTGCTATTGAAGAAAACATGTAAATTAGGTTCATGTGATAATTTCTTTTTTTAGTATAGAAAGCATGAATTTCAACTCTCTTAGTGTTCCCTGTACTATTTGTTCTTTGTTCAGGAAGAGGCTAGAAAAATATAAGCTATAGGTGTTAAGCTTGCTTCCCTTTTCCAGTGTGAAGTCTCTCCAGGAATGAGGTCTTCCCACCACTGCTCTTTAGTAGGACTGTAGTGTGGAGAAGATGTTTTCATTGCTTGTTAGCATCTGACTGTTGCATTTTTAATGTATTCATTGGAGACACTCAAAGTAGGAGCTGTTCCTGGGTCTACAAGCTAAGCATATTTGTGGTGTGGAGATCCATGGTAGGGATTGCATTGAATTGGAGAATTCAAGCAAAATACGGTTTAAAAGAGAATCATCCCATTATCTAGGCTTTTATCACCTTGTGTGTTTTTGTAATTATACATTGTGGTGGTGTCTTAGGTATTTGAGGGAGGCAATATGTGGCTGGCCAAAGCTGGAATATTATGTGTGGAATCTCACCTCTCCCTCAGCGTTGCATGTCCTGGGACCTAAACAGCTTCAAAGATGTGGGTAATAACCACCTCTGAAATTAGCATCATTACCTACTTAAGAATTTGATTCTAGGATACTGGTTAGAAAACTGGCTAGTACAAAATATTTATTAAACTGGCTGTTGAGGAGACATGCACAAACCCCAAAACGATGTGGCAATTTAGAAAGAAGGAGATAGCATATGCTTACATGTCATGGCTTAGTCTTTCAGGTTATTTGAATCCTGCAAGCTACACCTACAAGAGGTGTTCTTGTAAGGTTAATTTCAGTCTTTGCAAAGCAGGTGTTTACAGCAGAGTTTCCTCTTCCAACCATGTGCCTAACAATAGTGTGATTAAGATCTCACTCTGGGGCAGGCTGACTTTTGGCTGCATGTGTGTGCCTGCACGAGCATGTCTGCAAGCTGCTTTTATTATTCAACAAAGAGAACATATGCAGTTAATCTGAATATAGGAGAAAGGCTTCAAATGGGTCTTGAATCTGTAAGAAGACTGGTAGACAGAATGGAGCAGATGAGGGAAATAAATAGAAATTGATGGCAGCATTTTTAATTTAAACAATCAGAGCATCAGATGAACTGAATGCAAAGCTGAGCAATACGTCCACTGCACTGTAAAAATAATATATTTCATGCTGCTTCTGTTTAGCTCAGTTTGTAATATGACTTGTTTTTGTTATACACAATGCAAAACAGCCTTGGATTTGCTGCCAGGGATGAAACTGAACATGTTGGAAGTTGTATCTGCAGTGCCGGGCAAAGTAGCACTGTGTTGGATCAGTGAAAAAAACCCACGTGTGGCAAAACACTGCAATTCTGCTTTGAAACCGGCAACAGGAAAATGATGAAGATAATGAACACAAAAATGTGTCAGTTGTAGACAATTGGCTAAGGAGAATAGGGGTGCTGTTATCTCTATCTCTGTTAGGTGGTCTAATAAAAGACGTTATCTCTGCCTACAAAGCACAGCCTTGCCTGGGGTGTGTAAAGGATTTTCGCACAGCAGAGCATTTCTTCCCTGCTGCTCATTGGCTTGGGAAGGCAAGAATGGCCTGTGTTTTCAGCTTCTGCTTTCTGCAAGGTGGCTCTGTAGCTGGAGAGGCTACTTGTGTGTTGTGGAATTGTATTATATTTGGGAACCTGCTCCTACAGAATGACTGCACCACACTTCACTCAAGTGGCTCTCATGGAGTGACACACACAGACTGCGTAAGGCAGTGCTGTCATGTTCTTGTTCCCACAGACCCTCCTGCAGCAAAGGGACTGCTGGTGTCTGACCACAGTCAGGCTGAGTAGTGGGTCTTCAGTCACTGTTGTGCACCCAGGTTCTTCATCTGCAGGGCCCTCCAAGTCAGGAGGATGAGGTCCAGAGTCTCCAACAGTGGTTTTCAAAGTAACCCATACAATTTCCACCACTCTTTGATCAAATAATGGCAAAATTTTACTTTTATTCAGGAATTCTGCCTAGCTAGCTGCCTTTTTTACACACAAGGTGCAATGATGGATTACAGGTGTGAAGTACTTGTGGTTTCAGGTTGATGCTCTGATGATAATTCTGGCAAAACCTTTATCTGTTATGAGACTGCTGACCATCACCTTCATCTGTTCTTGGAAAATTTGGTTCCTAATTGATTAATTAATACACACCTCTGACCACAATCACATAAACCTTAGCAGTATCTCAGGTACAATTTTTTAATTTGCTCTCCAAAAAATGGTCATGTGATTGTTAATTTTTCTGATAACTTGCTGTATTAGTAGCAGTTATGCTTCTCAAATGAAGTGGTTTTTCATGTATGAGTTTTTAAATAGACAGAGACAACTTTATGTCAGCCTGCAGTGCGCTTAAATTATTATAACTCTCATAACTGAAGTCTAATATCAACAATAATAATTTAGATATATTAATAACAAATGGCTCATATTAAAAATCATGCTTCCCATTTTTGTGTGGTGTACATGTCCCTGAGAAATTTAAAGGAATATAAAAATTCAAGTTTTTTTTTTTTTTTTAAAGAAATTGGCATTAAATGTATTCCACTGGTCATCAGAGAACACTAGAACAGAAATCTGGTTGAGAATTAAGCACTTAAACTTTTAGGCAGTATTACTTCCTAGAATTCCTTATTGTCTGCATTTTAAAAGTAAACAGGTAGTTCCCAAAATTTGAATTGGCTTCTTTTAAGATTACGGTTAGAAAATCAAGTGAGCATAATTCCTGCGTTTTAAGCATTCACTGTTTTTTTACTCTATACCCCTTTTCTAATTCTTGATATTCACAAGGCTTTGGAAGAAGGAAAGAAGATACAGTAGTTGCACGATTGTGCACATGTCGAGGGAGGGATTAAAAATTATCTGTGGTCCATGAAGAGTCAAACGGAGATGTTCCCAGTTTGTTATTGTGTCTCACAACACAAAACACACAAAATTGTGTGCTAAGGAACAACCAGGTCATATTTTTTTGTGTGCACCTCATGTATGAACGGTCCACGCAGGTGTCACCCACAACCCCACAGGTGCAGATTTCCACGATGTGCTTGGCCTCCCCTGGCACAGCTTTGTGCCAGCCCAGCATTTCCTCAGAAAGGAGACATGGTCAAGGGTGTGTTTCCTTCTGCCTCGCTCACACCAGCCTGCCTGACTGTGGAAGAGCTGGTTCCCATCACTGCTCTGAAGCATAAGTAACATAGAACAAGAGGATAGGGTAGGGTAGGGAAGGGAAGGGAAGGGAAGGGAAGGGAAGGGAAAAGAGAAAAAAGAAAAGAAGAAAAAAAGCAAAAGAAAAAAGAAAAAAGAAAAGAAAAGAAAAGAAAAGAAAAGAAAAGAAAAGAAAAGAAAAGAAAAGAAAAGAAAAGAAAAGAAAAGAAAAGAAAAGAAAAGAAAAGAAAAGAAAAGAAAAGAAAAGAAAAGAAAAGAAAAGAAAAGAAAAGAAAAGAAAAGAAGAAAAGGTCACTGATTATGAGGCTTGAAGAGGCTTGGACCTGAACGAGACCTAGAAGTTCTGTTCTGTTAATTCCAAGTAAAATCAGATTAAATGGGAGATGAGTGAAGATAATGGAGAAAGAACAGAAAAACATGGCTTTGTTGCTAAAAGGCAAGGCTAGCAAGTCGAATTCTATCTAAGGGTCTGCTAACAGACATTTTCTAAAATTAACCTGGAAAACTGATTGACCTGGCAAGGATAGGAATGTCTCTGAGTATGTGTGTGTGTGTGTGTATTTGTAATGGGGAGCATAAAATTATATTGCATATTTTGAGAAATAGTAATTTTTGGGTGTTTTTCTTCCATAAAAATTTCAGAAAATGTTTCAAAAACAGCATTTGCATACCCTTTGTTTCTTTCAGTTCCCATGTGAGTCCCTTAATTAAAAGTTTTCGCCCCCTTTTTTTTTTTTAATGAAGGTGTAGGGCTTCAATCAATCAATGGGGTACAGAGATACGTGGTTTCTTCAAGATCTTTCTATTTCTTTTCAGCACCTGGGGGATGGGGCAGTTTCTGGGATCGGTATTTCATTTGATTTGGAGTGTTGAAACCCTGCCTTGTGAGGGATGTGCATTTTTGTCTGCAGGCAGTGTGAGATAACTCATGCCTGGGAACAGGCTTGTGCAAGGGCTACTTTGGCCTGACCCACTGCACGTGCCTGCCCTGCGCTGGAGGCAGTGGAATTTCAGAAGGTACCTATTGTCTTCCTGAACTGGTTTTTCTGGCAATGGACTGAACTCCCCATGCTTTGCATGCACTAGAGCAGGAGCTTTGGAAGTTTAGCTTTGGCAATCAGACTGAGGTAACATCAGGTGCAATCTGTGTTTGTCCTTTCCTGTTGCCCTGCTCGCAGTACTGTGAGGGAGAGTGACAGCAAACCCATTCTTGTAATGGTCAGACTCCTTAACGGTGTGTGAAAGCCTATGCTAAAAGAAATGTTTAGAAGTTTATAAACACATAAAACTGATTGAGCAGACAAACTTTTACTGCCAAAAGAGATAGTAAGAGTCTAACTCTAGGGACTTTTTCAATATAGAAGTTAAATTTGAAGTATAAAACTTCAAAATAATTATTCTTTTTACAAACTGTACAATTGTGTGCTGCCCATGTTCCAGGGACTTATGTCTATGAGTCTTCAGATGGAAAATTTGAAATGTTCCTTGAGTTTTTCCTCCTCTTGCATTATGGTCTAATGGACATTGAATCTTTGAGCCCTGATTATCACAAATATGGAAATCTCAAAGTGCTTAATGTTCTCAAAGTGATCTGTACACCTGATATTTTTTAATCTACATAATCCACTCCAGAGATTATTTCTACTATACAATAAGAAAGATAATTATGCAAGTTCTCTGGTTCTGCTCCTGCTTCCTGCAGGAGATTGGAAACTTCAGGATGTGCAAAATGTATAACTGAAGAAATCCTTGTTCCTGTTGCAAGGAGTAGCTCTTCTACAGTCAGACACAGTGATCTCTGGATCTGTTTCTTTTTCAGTAAGAAGAGCAATACAAAGAATACTGACCAGCCTGGGAAGCAGACAAAGTCTATTGTAGAGCTTCCAAGTGTTATATTTTACCTCACTTTTCTGAAGTACTGCTCTGCTGAGTTGTTCACCAAAGTTCCCTGAAAATTACTGATATATTGCAACTTATATTAAATTGGCTTCTGGACTCTCTCTCTCTAGACCATTTTCTTTCCAGCAGTAAGAAGGCACAGCCATCAAATGCTGTACCATTTTACAGGAATCACCTGTTGCTCAGCACCAAAATTTTCAAGGATCTTCATTTGGGACGTGCTTGCTACAGAGAACATTATGTTCAGCTGGCAGCTGCTCAAGCTAATTCAAAACCTGTACATGTCAGTGGAAGTGCAAATAACTGAAAACATACTGGGGTTCAGCCTCTAAATTATCAATAGTTGTAGGCAAACTTTGGTCCTGGGTCCATCATTCACAAGTGAATGCGGGGATTATGGGGTTAGGTAGGGGCAGGGGTAGTGGAAGAGGCTGAGCAGTGAAGCCAGGACCCCAGTCTCACTGGGACAGAGGCTGCATCCCCTTTATTTTTTTCTTAATTAAGTCCTTTGGTGGGGAGAGGGAAAGATGTCTGTACTCTTTCAAGTGTTAACATGTAGCTAGTAACACAGGGTGGATTTAACACTGTATGAATTCGCATCTCAATGACTTTTTGCACTTTGCTTCGCTTGGGAGACAATTCACTGACATTCACTTTCGGTTAGTACCGGGCAGGATTATCCCCGCAACAATATCCAGCACAATCACTGAGATGCTTAGGTGTAGTGGTTCACATGCTGGTCTTCTTGCAGGTGTAGATGGCTGTAATTTATAAATACTTTTTAAGGCCTGCTTTGTGTCTGCCACACCTTTGGACTTTGCACTGGGTGGTTCGGAGCTGTGCTTCAGGCTGGGACAGGGACAAAACCAGCATCTGTTTAAAGAAGTGGAGCGTGTGGGGCTGTTTCTAAAAAAGGTTACAGAGAAGCCCATATGTGTTATCAGAAGTCTGGGGACAGGAGGAATGTTTGTAAATCAGATCTAGGGAAAAAAGAGACTTTGTAGCGTTGCTACCTGGGTGATGACCCCAATGATTGTTCTGCTTTTGCATCATAGCCTGGCACAGCTGTTATCATGATGATCTAGGCAGCTTTTTAACAGGGAGATATGAGATTCAATGTCCCAAAGAGGGAATTGATCCTATTATAAAGTAGTTGAAACTCTGCTGGCAGATGGCAGTCCATTTGTAAGTGTAAATATTTGCTAATAGACCATAATGGTAGTCTCTGAACCTCTTCCCCATCTTCTGCTCCAGTACCTTGAGATAGCTGGCTGTGATGCCAATTGAGACACAGAGATTTCACAGTGTACCTCCAAGCAAAGACAGTGCATATTTCTTTTCTTAGTTTGGGAGCACATTTCTCGTATGCATGCTTCTCCACTTTTTAAAGGTCCTTTGGCATAGACATTCTGTATCCAACTATATCTGAGGTCAAAACATTGTTGGGGAAAGAAATACAAATTGTGATGTGTTACTACTATCCATGAAAGCAAAATCTTGAAAAATACAGAAGACACAACAAATGAATTTAGGCTCTCTGTACCTGGGTTTTGCTGGAAAACAAAAAAAGGCTCAGTTAGGGATTACAAATTGGGATACACGCATGGCTTCAATATAAATCTCCAATCCAACTGACTTGCAAGAGCCCTTTCAAAATATTCAAAAATATTTGGTTGTAAATGCACATAAACAACAATCAGGGCAATATTTATGGAATAATCAAGAAGGCTATACATTTGTCAGATAACAAACTATGTCCACAGCCTGCCCTAAATACCTAAAACCCTGACAACTGTCATGAAGGTAGAGATTAGATTGCTCAGCTGTGACTCTGTGGAAGTTACTACTTTTATTGCTGTTCCCGTAAAATTTCAGACAGTAAAACAGTGTTTCAGTAACATCACGTTACCATTTTGCAGGGCTGTGTGATAACATTTCAACAGTATTTGCAAATTGTTACTCTTTTTGAAAGCTGAAGTCAGAAAGATTTCTGCTGACCATGGTACCTCAGTTTTGCCCAAGACGTGGATATTTGGCTGTTAGGCTCTGCCTGGGCCTTTTATCTGTGGTCACAGACTATCTACTGAGAGGCAGCTAGTTCTTAGTTGTATGTAATATTACTTTATATTCAGCCTGCTATGAGCAATCTTATGAATTTTTACTGATTTGTATTCACAGTTTTAGCAAGTGTGTGAAAAATGTACAGCCTATAATTATATCTACCTGTGCAAAACAGCAAATTAAAATGATTCATCTCCCTTGGAGAAGTTCTTACATTAAACATTTGTTTGACAGTTCTTTGAAAAAGTCACTTTCTCCTATTTTCAAGTAGTAGGAAACACATAATTTTTTTTAACCTTTCATTAATCATGAATTAAATATTTCCTTTAATACTAAAAATGTAATTTTTTTCTCCATTCATGGAGGTTTTTGTTTTCATTAATGACCCAGTATATCTGTGTCTCCTGTTTTCATAGACAAAGTCTGCTTTGAAGTACTGCAAAAGATTTTGTGTATTCTTAGTTAAGACTCCCACATAAAGGCTGTATAAATACTGATATGGTTACAACATGGTCAATTTCTTTTAGATAACTGAGCAGTGTACCTGACTGTTTGTCATGCTCAAAAACTGGGAGCAGAGGCTACAAATATGCCCCTGTCTTCTCCCATTTTTTATTTCTTCATTTCACATGCCACATGTAAACTTGTGGTCAGAAGTACCCGTATTTGTTTCTTTTGTCATATGGAGTGGTCTTGCTGTGCTTCAGGCTCTGTGTCTCCCATCCTGCTGAGTGTGGGAATGCAGGGCTTTGGGCAGGCAATCCCTGTGGAAGCTGCAAAGTTGGGTGGGACTCTGCGTGTGGGACCTGTTCCTGCTTCTGGGGCAGCCGGATGTGGGTGCCCACATCCCTCTGGGTGAGGGAAGCACATGCTCCTGTCCCCTGTACCATCAGCCCTCTACAAAGGCTGTATATCCATGGGACACAGGCTGCGAGGTGTAGGGAGTAGATGCAGTCTTCTCTGTTAGCCTTCTCACTCCCTCTAGGCTTCCTTTGCTTTCTCCTAACCTTAATGAAAAGGTGGCTCAGAGACTTCGCTAAAGTGATGGTGGAATTTGTGTTAACCAGGGGTGGATGCCATGACTGGCAGTCAAATTTGGTTCATTCTGAATATAAATGTCTTTTTTCTACTTCCACTCTTTCTCAGGCCACAGAAGATTGTGGTTGTATCTTAGTCTTCCATCATCTTGCTACTTCTTGTTACTGTGTCCCCTTCCTCCCCTCTGAACTGTAACCAGGGTTAGACTGTTCGTAAGGGGATGTGGCAGAAGGGTGTTTGCTGACTGAAATTCTGCAGGGCTGAGCAGGACGTAAACTCAGTGGCAGTGGTGCTCTGCAGCATCGGTGCAACATTCAGCTGACAACATCTTACCAAACCTCATGTGGTCTCCTTTTCAGGAGCCAGAATTGATTTTTCCTTTGCACTCTGTTGATTCTCTCGGTGACGAATACTGGGCTTTGGGTAATCAACCCTTTCTCTTTTCTGTTACAGAGCTCCAACATGGGAGGCAAACTGAGCAAGAAGAAGAAGGGATACAGTGTCAATGATGAAAAAGCTAAAGACAAAGACAAGAAGGCTGAAGGAGCAGCAACTGAGGAAGAGGAGACTCCAAAGGAGGCTGAGGATGCCCAGAAAACCACAGAGACCACAGAAGTGAAGGAGAACAACAAGGAGGAGAAGGGAGAAAAGGATACTCAGGTCACTGCCAATAAGACAGAAGAAAAAGAAGGGGAGAAAGAGAAAACAGTGACCCAGGAAGAACCCCAGAAAACAGAACCTGAGAAGTCAGAGGCTGTTGTCGATGCAAAAGTAGAGCCACAGAAGAACACCGAACAGGCACCCAAGCAAGAGGAGCCGACTGCTGCCTCTGCTCCTGCTGCCAGTACCGAAGCACCCAAACCTTCCGAGCCTAGCACCGATGCAAAAGCTTCCCAGCCTTCAGAAGCCACAGCTCCCAGTAAAGCAGATGACAAGAGCAAAGAGGAAGGGGAAGCCAAAAAGACTGAGGCTCCCGCAACGCCTGCAGCCCAAGAAACTAAAAGTGAAGTGGCCCCAGCTTCAGACTCAAAACCTAGCAGCAACGAGGCTGCGCCTTCTTCCAAGGAGCCCGCGGCAACAGCAGCACCTAGTTCGACTGCTAAGGCCTCGGACCCTGCAGCCCCTCCAGAGGAAGCGAAACCTTCTGAAGCTCCAGCCACTAATTCGGATCAAACCATAGCAGTGCAAGATTAAATTGGACAGCCTGTTGAAACAACCACTTAAAACAACCTGTGTCTTTTTTTTATTTTTTCAGCTATACTAACTCGTTTCAGATCTGAAATAGCAAATATGTATTGCCCAGAAAAGAAGGAGAAAAAAAAAAAAAAAGAGCAAAAATAAAAAGGATGTCCCATCAAGTTGGGAGGGAGGGAGGGGGGAGAATCCAAATAGTATTTTTGTGGGGAAATATCTAATATACTTTCTGCCAACTTGACACAAGTCCTGGATTAAAATAAATAAATAAATAAATAAATGGATGTCTGAAAGTACAGCACATCTTTTGTATCTGAACTGCTGTAAATGCACTCCATCAGTGTATCAAAATCTTCTTTTTGTTCTGTAATGGGGTTTGGGAGTGATGCGTTTGATTCTGCCCACTAGGTTTGTGCCAAGGCAATCAGATCTTTATGAAAGCAGTATTTTCTGTGGTTTTTTTTTTTATTTACAGCCTTTCTTATTTTGATATTTTTTTTATGCAGTGGATGAATGCCAACTTTCAGACAAAACCCACTTAGCTGTCCACATATTTCTCAATGCCAATCCTCCAATTCTTCCTCTCCAAATATTTTTTGGGAGTAAAAAGCATTCTCATCCTACTTAGCCTACCTAGATTTCTCATGACGAGTTAATGCATGTCCGTGGTTGGGTGCACCTGTAGTTCTGTTTATTGGTCAGTGGAAATGAAAAAGTCTGCGTTCATTGCAGTTCCAGTTTCTCTTCCATTCTGTGTCACAGACACCAACACACACTCATTGGAAAACAAATGAAAAAACAAAATGTACAATGGATGCATTGAAATTATATGTAATTGTATAAATGGTGCAACAGTAATAAAAGTTAAATAATTTAAAAAATATATAAGTGTAAAGACTGATTAAATCTTCACTTTCACCTCTTGAGAACTAGGCAAAGGAGGTTCTTTCATTTAGAGAAGAAGTATAACATCTGGGGCTGTTTACTTTCTTATAAATAGTCAATTTCCAACAGCCACAAGTGTTCTTAGGTGAGTTTGGAAGAAGTGGCCAATGAACAGCACATCTCATATATACTTTATCCCAGTCAAAGTAGAAATGGCTTTTGCCTGCCTTAACATGTGAAAAAAAAAAAATGCTCTCTTGCTATTTTGAAGAGCCACAGGCATGCTGACTGAGTTTTAATTGGGACTAAGACAGTGGATTTAATAAACTAATCTTTTAAAATGAAACAATTAAATTTAATCCTAGTCCTATTAAAGTATTTCTAGTGCTGATATACTTTGTTCTTTTCCCCATTACTATTGCGTAGGAGATAAACCACTGCTGCCACAAAAGGTCAGTCCTGTGTATTTCAAATATGGATAAGCTTGTGTAGCTGAGTAGAGTTCAGCCCAGCATAAAGATTTTCACTACTTTTGCCTATTTCCTTCATTTTTATTCAACAGAACAGCTGAGTAATTTCACTTTTTGCTAAGTGGTGTCATTGGTGGATACAGACAACGACTTCAGTGCAGAGCCCAGGATTCACAAAACCAGTTAAAGCAGTATATTTGGCCTGCCTATTAGTAAACTTTTAGGCAGAGCAGAAGTTCTGAAAGAAGTGGGCAGTGGTAAATAGAAACACAACTTGTACACATACCAAAGGGATGAGCAGGCTTGTATTTAGTAAATAAGGAAAATGGTGTTTTTAAATGGTATAAATTATTTCAAATACTTTCTCTCCATGCAGTGAGGATGATTCACTCTACAGACTTGCATAATACTAATCCTAATTTTTTTCAGAAATACAGACTTCCCATACCATGCTGGCAATACTGTTATGCAGCTGTGCACCTGGGTAAAGCTTTACAGGAACAGGCAGGAATAGTTCAGCTGGGTTTAGATCAGGTCATTCACCTCCATGAGTCTTGCACCACCATGAAGCTTTTGCATCCTTAATGTGATGCTGAATGCAGTCTTACTTTAATTCTTTGAGGTAATTAAAAATACCTCTGTGCTCCACAGCTGTATCCAAACCCAGCAGCCTCTGAAGCTGTGGACAGCAAAATCTTAACACACATGATCTTGTTCTCACAACCTGCTTGCTGATGGCAATTTCCTCCCAACAGTGTCAAGACTGTAAAGAAATGTTGTGCCCCACAGGGCTGGAAATTAATAGCCTATGGTCAAAGAAATATGCACTTGTGTTTGGGAAACTGAGAGTCAGAACAGCCAAAGATCAGTGCACTTAAAACTCTTCAGTACTCTCTAAAAATAAAAAAGGAAAGCTGCCACATGATGTTTTAAATATTTTTATTAATAGAGAGGCCTGCAAAATTGTTTTTTTCATAGTTTCTAAATCTCTTAGTGTACAACTGATGGTTGAAATGCATTCTGTCTGAGGCCACTTCTTCAAAATGCTCTTATTCTATACCTACATACAAGGAAAGAGCTAATCTCTGTTCAAAGAGTTTATGAACTAAACATATATGGTTAATAGAAATGTGATGCATGTTGCTTGCCTGAAGATCCATGAGAAGAGGTGAGAGCCTAGAGGCTTGCTTTTCTTCAGCCCAGTGTCTCATCTCCAAGATATTTCTTTTTTTGCTGCACTATAATCACTCTTTAATGACAGTAAAAGTATGCTGAGGGTACAGAGCTAAGAGGCATGTTAATGCTCTGAGCGTAAGCATATTGCAGATAACCTCAAAGGACCCAACCGTTTTGTGAAAGTTTGCCAAAGGAATAGAAAAATTCAACCCTGGGAAAGAACCTTTGCTATTGTTTAGAGCCCCCACAGAGACATGTTTGCAAGGTCTCCCTTGTTTTGCCCTGGAAACTGTCAAAATCTGTTGCTTTCCCTTCAGCAATAGGAAGGTCAGTGCCATTGATTTTGCTCATACTTTGCTTGCACTTGCACAGCAAAGAGAAGCTCAGATGCCTTTAAATGTACAGTAACTTTACCTTTTCTTTTCTTTTCTTTTCTTTTCTTTTCTTTTCTTTTCTTTTCTTTTCTTTTCTTTTCTTTTCTTTTCTTTTCTTTTCTTCTCTTCTCTTCTCTTCTCTTCTCTTCTCTTCTCTTCTCTTCTCTTCTCTTCTCTTCTCTTCTTTCTTTTTTCTTTTTTTACTGTGTTTGAAATGTTCCTGCTACTATTTTTATAGTGAACTTTGGGGATGGAAAAAACCCTAAAGTAATGTTAAATTATTCATAATGAAACAGCTCCTAGAAGCAATGCCTAGCACTTGCCCTGTAGTTGGTTCCATACACTTCTGTGTCTGTACAGGATAAGACACCTCCTTGAAGAAACAACAAAACATTCCAGGATGTGTTAGTGTCCTATGTGATAGCATTTCCAGGCACATGTCTCTGTGGCTGCCAGTATCTAAACTGTCAGTGGCTTCTGAGGTTCTGCTGGCACTTCCTTTGTCCCAGCATTGAACTAGGAGGTCTGTCTGGTCTCAGTTTCACCTTACCATTGCCTTTTCCAGATCACCATGAGCTCCAGCTTCACGTAAGTGTACTGAATCAGTAGGTGCATCAAGTCCTCACTCTTCCTTCAGGAGCTTCTTATCACTACATCACGTTTCTGTGAATTTATTCTTATTTAACCAAATAGAGGAGTGTCTCAAAGAAATGCCTCAGATTTTTTGCCACTGCCAAAAGAAAGCGGTTTTTTGCAATGCATTTCTTTACTACATCTTCTGCTATGCTTTCATTGTTGGCTCATTGCATGTAATTCATAGTATTTAAGGTTCATTTTCAAGATTTTTGAGATGTTAATCATGTGGTTTGCTGTTTTTGTTCAGCAATACATATTTTCTTTCTGCATTAAACCCTTGACATTTATCTTGACTGCAATTTGGTTGACTTTCTGCCTTTCATTTATTATTTATACATATAAACTTTTTACATCCTGTTTTATATTTAACCTCCCACCATATTTCATGTAACATGAATCTATATCAGTTGTTAAGCAGTCAGATAGAAACCATAGCACTGCAGCCATGGAAAAACATAGCCAGCAAAAGGAACAGCAATGTACCTGTGGTTTTCTTCACTGCTATGAAAACCTGTCTTCTCCAGGACTGGCAGAGCTTTGCCTGCTGCATTTATCATGGTGGGGTCAAGATCTGGCTATAGAGTTGGGTAAGCAGAAGGAGTTTTGGTTTTTTGTTGTTGTTGTTGTTGGGGAAGAGGGGAGTGGATGTTTTGAAACACGGCCACAGGAGTTGGGACACAGAGCACATGACACAATCCTTTTGTTTCCTGGACACAACACTATTGTGTGTTAGCTGGTCACCATAGGTCTACCAAGTCTTTTCATCTTGCCAGGATTCCTGTCTCTCTTTTAGCATATTTCCTTGTCTAGGCAATAAATATTAATTCCAGCTCTTACTCTCATGGCTGTTTAAATGTATTGTCTCTATCTTTAGCTTGTCTTCCTTCCACAGTTTAGGTTTGACATCTCTTTGAGCCTTCTATTGCATCAGGAGGCTTACTAAATTTCTTGATATTTTGGCTTGATCAAGATGATTTTTTTTCAGACTGTCCAGTTAAGTGAGACACAGATTTGATGGAGTTACAAGTTTGTTTCACTTACTAAGCAAGACTTCAAAGGCTTTACAGGATATTCCTGCTGAGGTTAGAGTGAAATCTTCCTACAAGTCCTATGAGTCTGTTTTTTGTAATGTCATCAGGTTGCTGCAAAATGCATGGCTTGCTAAACATCACTGCTGGTTCAGCTGGCCAGTAATTTTAGATTAACACTTGGTAAAGTTTGACATTTGGTCTCTCTTGAGGATCAAACAAATTGTACTGAGCCCAATTCAAGGACAATTCAAGAAACAGAGCTGTTCACATTAGGAGATAGAAAAATAATAGAATAAATTTTTTAAACTTTATTCAGTTCCATCCTGTTCAGAAACAAGGCCTGCCCCTAGCTGGTCTTTTCACTTTGGGAACAGGGGAAATCTCATAGCAGCAAGACTGGAAGTTTCCTAGCCAAAAAATGGTCTTTAAAACTTTACAGTTAGTACTTTAAGCAGTGAACTTGAATAGCAGATGTTTTAATCACAGGCTACACACACCCCTGAGAAGCAGGGCTACTAGAGGTAGCCAGTGTGGCAGGGGGACGGCTGCTGGTCTTTTGTTCTATCTATTCCAGTGGGTCTCATTTTGCACCCATTTTCCCCATCCTTGTGTTACTGGCTTTCTACCAGTGATAGGTTTATCATGTCTTAATGAGAATAGTGTGCAGTAATGACAGACCCTACTGATGCTTCATAAATCACATTTTTCTGGATTTGAATTTTTTTATAGGGTTCTGGCATTACTTGAAGGATTCTAGATTGAGGTGGAAAAAACTTCTATGTTTACCAAAAAGAATATTAATTGATGTGGTGGAAAGGAGAAGCTGAAAAAATAATTATGTTATTGGAAATTTGTGCATCAAAGCCTTTCTTCTTCAACAGTCCAGGATTCTGCAATGGCTCACTGTAAGCTGAAAGAGCCTATGGAGATTTCAAAAGATATCACATGTCAGTATGCTGAATACATTGTTGGTTTAAGCTCTGCTGCTCTGTCCAATTATCTGAACTTTGTCAGCTGCACTTAATTTTTTAAAATTTTTAAATAAAAGGCAGCATTCCTAAGCTAACATTTTTTTCAAAAGGCGAACAACAGTATCTCATAATGACTACATTGTGAAAGAAAATTTCAATCCCATTAAAACTTGAGTAACGTTTCCCAGAAAAAGAAGCTCTAAACTACCTAGAAATATTTTCCACCATTTTATCTAGATTAAATTTTGAATAGTTTTCTTATAGCCAGTTTTTCAAGGACATATTCATAAAATCATACTTTTATAATATAACAGTTGAATAATGGTAAATGGACAGTCTAATGGTGTCTGGCCACACATTGGAGGCTAAATAAAGAAAACCTGGAACACGGGAGGGCAGATCATTAGCTGACAAAATTATTAATTTAGGTCCACTGAACTGTATGAAAATAAATTTTTTTTCAGTTATTACATACAGATTAAAAAAAAGCATTAGCAATAGGATGTCACATTATATTATGTAGCACTGAATGGACAGATATGAGTGAATTAAACTGTTAAGCTTAGTGATAAGCTTACAACAGACAGATTTGGACTTGAATTGAAGCAGTGTATGAATACTAATTAGGAAAATAATACAAGTTCTGAAATGACACATTTAAAAGATTTATTTAAGACTTCAGGTAATTAGTTTTTATGAATGATTCAGAATGTTTCTGGTATTCATAGGGGACAACATAAGGATTAGCATATTTCTACATATGCATGTGAAAATTAAATGAAGATAAAAATTAATGCTAACGGGGAGAAGTGGTTTATATTTCCTGGTAAGTGTTAAATTTAAACTGGTGTGTCATGCTGCACTTGGGCCTGAATTTTGCCTTTCAATGTATCTTGGTGTTCTAGCTTATCTGTATCACACACCCGTTGGACCAGACTTTTCATGGCACTGCCACGTTTTCTAGCTATACCTGACCCAATTTTATATCCATTTTTCTTGTTCAATCTGCCAGGACCAAGACGCCTACATTAATGGAGATCTAAACAGGTGGTGACCCAAACTATCAGATGAACCTTTAACATTCAGACTAGCTCTGTGGTACTGGGTTCCATCTGTGCTCGTTACCTCTGGCTTTGATGTGTCAATACCAATGGCAGGGGCTGGGAAAATATTTCAGAGGATTTTAATGCGTGTTGTTTTCCTCTCTTCCAAATGCCCCAAAAGTAAAGGTGGCTGATGTATTCTAGCGTGCTGAGCTGGAGGTTGTTTCTATCAGCTGAAAGTTTGAAAACTTGGAAAAAAGCTATTCAGTTCCTTGATCAAGATGAGCAGACAATGGAAGAGTTTGAAAGCCTGAGAGGTGGTATGAACATAAAAGTGGTATTTAATTTCATAGTAAAACTAAGTTGACAAAGACACAGGCTGTGTCCTGAGAAGAGCAGTACCTTAGGAATGGGGTCTCATACAATATTGTAGAGGAGGAAGCTGAGTAAAAAAATGCAGCTACCAAAAGAACAAATATCACTTTTGGGCAAAAGCAAAACTGGTAATGATTGGAGGAACATATAGTCTGGCAGAAAGGCATTTCCACGGTTGCAATCATTTTTAGAGAAGCGATCACATTTGAAATGTCTTTAAGGAGATTTTTAATGTGATGTTTACATTCCTGAGACTGATTTTAGATGACAAATGCAATAAAATATATTTTGGTATACTCCATAAAATTTTTCAGTATCATAAGCAAAAGCTTTCTACAGCAGGATATAGGAGTGTGAAAAGAAATGGACCGTGATGTCGGTCAACTTCGAGATCTTCTCTAGCACCCTGAATACATGCAGTGTTTTCAATAAAGATAAGAGGATGGGATGGAAGCTGTGGCAACAATTCTACACAGTGATCTGAAATTCAGTGAATTTCCTGTTTTAGCAATGGTGTAATGAGATGCTGTCAGATCCAATGGTACTATTAATCAGATCCAATTGCAGTCAATTCTAGTCATAACGCTTCACCATAGATATGGATTTTTGAAGGGAACAACTTTTATGTGAATGGCTGTTTCCATTGATTTTGTACCTTGCTATCCAGTTTTAAAATCCCAGAATTAGTTTGATGACATTGAAAGTAAGAATAAATCTATCTGTGGCAAGTCAGTGACAGGGTATGTGTAGATAGAGAAGCTGACTGAAAAGACATTACAAGGTCAGACAATCATTTGGGAAGGAGTTAGTCACCAGGGGATGTCAGCAGAAGTTTGCAATCAGTGTGAAAGGCAAGGATAATGATTTTCAGAGCAACTCTTTAAATGAATGTGGAGGCAATACATGAGCTGGCAGTCTGGTCTAGATAGCATGAATTGCAGGTTAGCCACACTGTGCAAAAAGAAAGAAGAGGGGTTTTCCTGCATGAGAAGGCACAGAGAAAGTCACATACTGCTCTTAATTTGCCTTTCACTCTGGCTTTCCCATGTTGATATTTGCTTCCTCTTTCAGGCTAACCTTTCCATCAAGGATCCCTTTTTTCCCCCCAGTACATGCTTTAGTTAATAGGCCAGATTTGCCTAAAGTGGCCAAAGCATCCATTTAAAAGGAACATGATACATATCACATGCCTTCCTGGGAGCTACTGTGCTTCTGAAAAGGCTTCATGTACAACCTTGTCCTTTGAACAATGTACAAAACAAAAATGTACTAGCTCATCTGGTACCTGAAAACATCACACTCTTTACCCTGGTATCATGTAGATTTTCTCCCCTGTTTTATCACTATGAAGATACAGGCAGATGTGTAGTGTTTTAGTATTTTTCTTAAAAAACAATGGTCCTATTAACCAAGTGAGGCCATTTTATGAGCAGCTTCTCTGGCAGTCTTGTGTGCTGCCAGGCCTGGAGTGACCATGAAGGTAAGAAGAGCTGCCCACCTTTAGCTCACCAGGGCTTCCTGACTCTGTCTCCCCTCCAGCTGCTCTTCCTTCCTCCTGGGATGTAGCTGCACCAGTCTCCTGCTGAAGAGACTTGGCTTGGAGGACAGTAAATTATCTGGGGAGGCTGTGGAACCACCTTGAGGGAGCGTAAGGACAGCAAGAAGAACTCTTTGACAGGATTTACATGGATATGGTTGCTTCTCCCTTAGGGCAGGGGAATGGAAAGCCCTAAAAGACTTTGAAAGTCAAAGTCTTTCAAGTTTTCTATGGTTCTTTGATTACCAAAGATGTCCCAGTAAGTACTGTTTTCCTTCATCTGAATAAGAGTTAGACTGTATCTGCTTTCTTGGAATAATAATTCATTCTACATTGCCTTCAGCAGGACTAAGGGCAGTAGTACAAGGTACAGTACAAGGTACTCTTACATGGATGTTTGAAGTGCTCTCTGAGTGCCTGCAATGAAATATTTCTCAATTTTACTTTGCTTTCCCCCCTCATCTTACATGGTTACATTCCAGCCATTCTTTTCTCCACCAGGCTGTCAATAGGCAAAACTGTTTACTTTTTTCCTGTGTACATCAATCACTCCTCAAATGAGAAACAACAGCATGTGTTTTGGTCACAAGCCTCCTCGCACATTCTTCACTTCATGTCTCAACCTGCTATAGGCAAGGACAATGTTGCTATTTCAACTGGGCAAAATCATCTGTCCTTATAAATCCCCTTGGGGATATGAATATGTCCAGCAGTAGTGAGAATTTTCTAACCTTTGTGTGCTTTATTTAAAAGTGCAATTCACAATGGATGTCTGATGAAAAGTGCCAGTAACCCTGCGAACTCTTAGACTGCTGCCTGTGCAGAACAGGGTGAGGCTTTCTTTTAAGAAGTACTTCTGCTGATTTGGCAGAATTGGACCAGCAAATTGCAGTGATGAACTGGATAAAAATGACCTGGAAAATCCCTGCCTCATGTACAGTGCCGACTGCTGAGCAATCATTGCTGTTCTGTGCTTTTTCCTTTGTGCTGGCCTGTGCATAGATATACTAGTACTGAGTTAATTCAGAGCTGGGATAGGCACAGTGGAAACCACAAAAATTTTAAATTCCCTCTTTTATCCTGAAGAGAAAATTATTTTCTAAGCCTTTCATTTTTGTTGTGGGGAGGCAACAACAAGATTAGAAACTGAAGCTAGGTCAGACTCTCTTGAGTCCTGGTGCATCTCCACACAGCCACGTTTGGGCACAAGAAGCTGCTCATAAGTGACTCAGCCATATGCGTCAGAGTAATTAGGTCCATTTAAAACCCAGGAACTAACAATTTTGAGGATTCTTTCAAACTCTTTCCATTTGAAAACTCCATGGGTTCTTCTCCCTCTGAACTTTGTCTTGACTTCTGGCATCTATCAACACCAAAGCTTCAGAGCAAAATATCTGCAGGAAATTCTGGATTTTATATCAAGATTTTTGAAAACTGCCACAGATTTCATGTGTCCCTCATGCTTCCTATCTTAGTTTGTCAAAATTCTTCCAAATTTCAGTGAACTTATGGACCAGACTACACATTCAAGTCCTCATTATTTTAGTCAGGAAAATTATGCTGTCAGGAAAGTTATGCTGTTAAAATAATCATTAAAGCTATTAGAATGAAATTTAAAAAAAAAGGAAAAAAAATTGCTCAACAGGCATGCCTGCATGTAGGCAAGATGCATCTTTTCCATAAGAAAAACTGGAATTGCTGAACAATCAGCCATGCCCTTCCACAGGGTCTGGACTGTTTATTCATGGGTGGTTCCCAAAGATTCCTCTCACCTGGTATCTGAAACAGTGGATGGCTTACACTGTTACTGTGTAGGTTTTCTCCACTGTTTTATCACTTTGCAGATACAGGTGGGTGTGAAGTCCTTTCATATTTGGCTGTCCCTATTTATAATGCTTCCACAAAGTCCCTAATCTTTATTGAACAGCTTTATCTTTTAAAAATAAGAAACACGAGTTTCTTACAGAATGTACTATTGGAATAGTCGTGAGAAGTTACTGAATAACTAAGGGGAGAGCCATGTTCCGTGAGCCATTGTATCAAAGCTAAATATGGTTAATGAAGAGAAGACAGCTCCTTTTTCTCTTCCTGATGTGGTTAACAAAGATCTAAGAGAGATGAAATAACACTGTGGTTTAATAACTTTTTCCCCCTCTGGAAAATTTCAATATTTCTAGTTCTCACAATTTTCTTTTAGGGAAGTATTCCAAACTTCTCCTACATGTAAAGGATTTGGTATCACAATGATTGCAACGGCTCACAATGCTCATTACCTGCACTAACTGTTCAGGAGTGATTTTATTTCTATTCATTAAATGAATGGAATTATAGAACACACACTTTGGCATTTTCCACTCTTGCATTATGAGGTATGTTTCATATGTTGATTTCTCTGTGGAAGAAAAATGGCAGTGTGTGTATACCCATTACTTACAGCTGTTGCAGTGACCCAGTCATTTTGTACAGTGAAGTATAGCCACATGCTATGGCTGGTAACCCAGACAATCACAGATATCCCCACTCTATCATGACCTTATATTTAATGAGATATTTTTCTACCTTGGGACAAAGACAAAACAATTTTTCAAAACTTTTTCCCTCTTGATTTGCTTAGTTTTAAAGTAACTGCCTAAAAGTATAATCAGAACAGCTCCCAAGAGGTTCTAGAGGCTTGAAGCAGGCAGTGGAAAGTTAGGGAGAGAAAATATTTTTATTTATATTGATTTCTTATTGTGCAGCACTTGGCAGCTTCTTTACTAATACATATTATTTTTAGGAGATCAGCTCTATTTTTAAGATTTTAGAGCCTGAAGCACTCTGTAGATGTTCTCAAATGTATTCTCTACTATTAATGAAGGGAAAAATAACACAGAAGGTTAAAAAAATAGTCTCACTCTAAAACAAAGCTTGAAATCAGTCTAAAGCAGTCCCACCTAGTTTGGGCTCTAGCTGCCTAGCAGTAATCCAGCAGGTAAAGAAGTAGTGTGCATTACAGAATGACAGCCTAATTTACTTCAATTTTGGAAAATCAAACTGAAAACAACACAGCCTCATCCTGGAGAAGGTGTCTATTTTTTTCATTATTAACTGCTGTTCTGGAATAAGGCATGTTCTAGTCACTCATGTAGCCCACTTTTCCTCTCATCTCCCTTGCCTCTCAGAGTTCAGGGGACTTGCAGCCAAATATTCTACTCTGACTAGGCAGTGTCATCTGAGGGGGAAGAAAAGGCAATGCAGCTGCTCTGCTGTACCATTCGTATAGCTGCTGACAAAACAGGAGGAGAAATAATGCTGGTGAGATGCAAAGCTTAAGGGCTTATGTTTTCATGTATTTGTAATAATACCAACACTATTAAATTATCTGAAAGTATAGAGATTTATTAAACCTCTGTGTACAATGCTGTTCCAACTGGGTATTTTGGTAAGCTGCCTTTATTTAGATATCTGTACAACATAAGCTAATGCTCCACTAAGAAAGAAAATGTTTCAGATTATCCAGGGACGATGAAGAGTCATTATTACAGAAGTATAAATTACTGTCTGTTGGTTTAACTAGTCTGTGAGAGGGGTAAGTTTCCAGAGAAGCACAAGGGAAACAGTCAGTGAGAGGATTTAAAAGCACTACCTAAACTTAAGAGGACAAGAAAGCATGAAGGATGGAGGCTTCTCTGCTTTCTCCTATTCATTTTCTCTCTTTATTTATAGACTCTGCAGTTTTTGGCATTTCTCTCTTTGCAATAGTTCTATGATCTGCTGCAGGTGGACACTGCTGACATATTGTAAGTATAAAGTCCCTGTTGTGGACTTTTGCTTTACTCTGTAGGTCTCCTGTGTTTCCTTTAAAGAATCCATCAAGTATGATCTATAAAAACTATCTACACTTTTCCTCTTACATACCACAATCACACTTTCCCCATGCTGCAGGGTCTACAGTGGTGATATGATTTATTTGCTGTAAAGGCTTTCTTATTTCTCTTTGGTTTTGATTTTTTGGTTGGTTTTGATGTTTTGTTTATTTTGGTTGGTTGTTTTTTTAACTAGTTTGAAATCTTGACAGAAAGAATATGACCACCTTCTCTTTGGGGAACAAAGTTCCCAATTAATCTGTTGTTTTTGTTATTGAGTAAAAGAAGTCACTGCATTTGCTTGTTCCAATAACCTCTCGACTTTATCTGTGTTTATCCTACTAAGCGCTGCTTCACTTGTTAGAAAACAAAGAAAGAAAAGAGAATATATTTCCTAATCTTTTTCTGAATGAAAGTAAGAGAATTTTTTGCTTTGACTAGTAATGAGTGAAGAACAAAGTCCTTGCAGAACAAGGCATTGGCTTGTGCAAAACACTGCAAGAATTAATTATACCACCTCTGATTTTACTGTGGGAGAGGACAAGTTCAAAGTTGTATCAACAGCTGATTTTTCAAACTACCGTTTTCTCTGATTCTCTCTTCAACTTGGAAGAGTCATTGCTATAAATAACAGGCAGGCAGAGAAGATGGAGGATGAAAAAATGTTTGAAGGAGATGACTGACAATGATTTAAAGTTTTCTCTTTACAGGACAAACATACTTTGAATCCTTGCTATGGTGAAAGGCCAATCCAAAGCCAGTACAGTGACTACTCAGGCACAGAAAGAGAGACTTAAATTCCCTTGGAGAAAGTTCAGTCCTTTCATCTTTCACATACAGCTCACTGTGTAGAGATTTAATTTCTCTTTTTCTCTACTCTTTATTTCTCTTTCTCTTTCTTTCTTTCTTTCTTTCTTTCTTTCTTTCTTTCTTTCTTTCTTTCTTTCTTTCTTTCTTTCTTTCTTTCTTTCTTTCTTTCTTTCTTTCTTTCTTTTCCTTTATTTCTTTCTTTTCCTTTCTTCTTTTCTTTCTTTCTCTTCCTTTCTTCTTTCCTTCCTTTCTTCCTTCCTTTCCTTTCTTTCCTCTTTGACTCTTGTTATTCAATTTCATATTCAACTGACTGGTTTTCCAGCTGCATTTGACCAACACAGCTTATTAGACTTCATACATTCATTGGCTTTAAGACTTCTTAATATTTGAGTCACAATTTTTATGTGTAATGAAGCTGCTACAAAATTAATACAGCTCCCAGAAACCAGAGCTCTCCTCTGCTGAATTTAGCTTAGCTTGTCACATTGTACATAAAGTACATTTATTTAACTGCAAGGCTATTTTAGAAGGAATTTATTAGGGTTTCTAAGTTGCTTCAAACAGGCAAGCCAAGTGCCATGTGTACTCATACTCACTAATTAACAGAATAGTCATAGTACAAATCTCCAAGTCTGAGCTACACCATGATTAATGATAAGCCTCATTTAAGATTAATGTCTGATGCATTGTCCTCTTGGAAGGTTCATTTGTACAAGCTGAGTTTTGTGTTCTGGTACTGGTTGTATACATAACAAAGAAGTATTTTTAATAAAGGAGAATTTTGAAAAATGAATTTCCATTTTTACTATTAAAAGGCTTCAGGGAGAAGTAAGTGTAGACTGTTATATCATCTGAAATACTCTAGAAGGTGCCAACAAAAAAAACCCAAATTTTTCTTCAATGAAAAATTGAACAGTTAGAAATTTGGTTTTAATCTGAAATGAAAATATTCCTATTTAAAAATTTCCAACAGAATATAAACTTATGAAAGTTGTAATTCTGAAAAACAAAATATTGTGTTAATTATTTAAACCATTAGAAGATTGTGATTATGTACAATAATGTGAGTTTGCATTCTGTGTTTATATATGTATATGTATATATTTGTATTTGTAATGAATATCCTGAATATTTGTATAAAAATACTAATGTAACCTCAAAATTATAAAGCTGCAATGACATTTATCAGACCTAAAATTATATATTAGACCTGAAATAATTTAGTTTTATTTTTCTCCTAGGATGAAAGGAATGGTTTAAATGCCTCAGTTTTGACCAGAGTGCATTTAAAGCAGTGGTGAAAAAACTCCTCTGACCTTTCAGAGAGGCCTTAACATTTTTACATTTTTCTGCTGAGAGAAGACCATGTAAAAAGCTAAAGAACACATGTCAGAGCAAGAACTGAAGTTTGGCAGAAGTGCTGAACTTCACACACACAATACCTCCCAGGAATCGGCTGGGAGCCCACTGAAGTCAATGGGAATTTTTGACTGGCTGCAATGTGTGTTGGATCTGATCCAAAAAGGCTCTGTTCAGCAAAATACTTAGGTGGATTTTACTTCAGGCATGAGCTTAATGAGACTTTAGCAGGTACTTAAGTCATGCACACTTGCAATTTTTTTGAATGCATGCTCAATTTTTTTTTTAATTTATTAGGATCTCTACCATGTGATTTGCTGCAAAGTAATAGTAAGAGAAATCTTGAAGCAGTGTTCTTTAGTCGTCTAAATACACAGAGAAAACAAAGTTCAAGGGCGGTACTGGGCTACACTTCTCAAAGGAACCACAAAAAAGTCAACTATTTCAGAATGGGAAGTGAGAAAAAGCAGACATTTTAACCATGGGATTTTCCAAGTTTTAAAGATGAGGCCAAATTTGCTCTGTGGCAGGACTGAAAGATCAAAGCAAAGGAGGTATAAACTGGCATATCAATCACTCAGATTAAAGGTTTCATTCATAGTGTATCTGCTCCAGAAGTGAAAACAAATGCGAAACAGCATTTAATAAAAATTTTGGCCTCTGGATTGCAGTCATTTCCATGCTAAAGCCTGCTTCACCCACAATAGATCTATTTGCAAGTGAGAAATGGATTATAGTTTTTATTTTAAAAATAGGAGTAGGAGAACTGCTTAAATACCTATAGAAACTAAAATGAAGCTTAAAGTGCAGCCTTGTGGATTTCAGCAGCTAGAAACTGTCGAAATAAGATTGAAATTTTCAAAGAGAACATTTCCTTTCTGACATTAATGAAAATATCGTCTTGGGCTCCGTGGGGAGAAAAGTAGGTATGAAGTTGGTAATAAGTCAAGATGGATTAGAATTGAATTCCCAGATCTGGATCTAGGCAAGTTTCAGCATTCAAACCTCATGGTATAGGCTGAAACCTGAAGTCTGATGACACAGCACTTGAGTAAGATAGGATTTGAATTCAGTGGTAGAACTGATATTCTGAAGGGATATTTTTTGTCAGTTACTAGCAAGTGTGATCTTTTCATGTCCCTCAATAAATTGGGACTCTTAAGTTAGTATATTGTTTTTCTGGTTTTGGTTTAGCCATTTTACAGTGATTTGGTTCTGTGGACCTGTTTTACTGTTCTGATGCAGACATGTTTAATACATAGTGAAAACATGATCACAAAAAAACTAGGTTTTCTTGACACCACATTAGAGAGCTCTGTAAGTGTAGTCACCATATTAGCATCCTGCTCATCTAGTAACCAAAATATTTATGCAATTTTATCACAGCACTCAAAATGAATCACTAGCCACCCTCGGGGGATGCTTCCATCAAATCCATTGTCATTTTCTGGAATGACAGTCCTGCAGTGTGAAACCTGAGAAACAATAAACCCCTAATAAGGGTAATCGAAAGCTCAGCCCTTGCAGGACCACATTCTGAGGTCGGGTGACTCATGTAAAAGCAATCCAGGCAGTCATGAGACAAAGTTTTTGTAGCCACATCAGCTTTCCAGCATTTGCTGCAGTTCCCAAGTCTGACTTGCGCTCGTTGTGTTCTTTGTCAGATTTATTAATGCATTGTTCTGGGTTTTAAATTACAGCCCTTAGCAATCGTGCTCATACAGATCTCCTGTGGCGGGCAGCAGAGAAGTCTCAGAAGGAGAAATAAGCACACACACTGACTCTGCTCTCTGCAGGATACTGCTTGCTTAAAACAACTCTATTTTAAGATCGAAACTTTCTATGAAGTTATCGAGTTTCTCCCTTCCATTTTCTATTTCACAAGCCTGTACTGCAGTTCTGGCTTATGTCTTCTATCCCCAGGAAGCAATCTGCCAGACCCCTGTGAGGATGAGACATTCCTCCAGGCTGGGTTTACTGCCTTGCTTTCTTTTACCTCAAACCATTTCCAAATCAGGAGTTTTAATCAAGTTGATTAAATCAGATTTTATTTAGGAAGATCACTGGATTTTAGTTCATTCTTGTGAATTTAAGCATGGCAGCTTAAGACAGGACTGGCTTCATGCACCCATACTTTTTCTCTGCTCGGTCCCTTGTCCTTTTCTCATGCTTCTGGTAGCAAGTGAAGCATGACTGTGTTACTCTAAATCATAGCCTTGTGCTTTTAAATTGCTTAGGAAGTTTTGTGTACAGTATGAGACTGGGAAAACCTAGGCATGGATGCATAACTCCCCTGCTGTTCCCTTTCTGGGGAACCACAGTGACTTACACTGCTGCAGGTGAATCAGCACTTCTTGATGCTCAGAAACATTTGAATTATATTTATTTAAAGAGGCTGAATAACACTAAGGATATCAACAGTTCCCCCAAGAAAAAACCTGTAGGTACTAATAAATAACTTATAAAATAAATAATAAATATATAATAAGTATCATTAGGCCATACACATAAAGCCACACACAACCGTGTAGTTCTGTACCAGATCAAGGTAAGTGACATGTGGACATTTATACAGAACACAAAATAATTTGCAGGTGTCTATGGGTGGTGTATGATGGTTTGGACATAAGCAGGGCAGCTACTTCTGTGTCCTTCACGTACAAGAGAGTATGGAAACCACCATCTCAATGTGCAGTGACTGAAGCCACTGGAACAGCTTCTCAGATGTATCTGGGCTTTACAGAACAACCTCAAATCACCAGGAGACAGATACCAGAAGGTTCCCTACCCAGTGTGAAAGAAGAAAAGGGATTTTCATCTATGGAACCATGGACTGGCAAATTCTGAAAGCACAGCAGTTGCTAATACTAGTTACTAGTGCCTTCTTTACTGAATAAATGAATAGTGGTCAAAGAAAAGCAGGAGAGGAAGCAGCATTCATAGCTCAATGGATGTGCTGTGTCTGTTTCAGAGAATCATTATGCCTCACTTCCTCATCCCACAGAAATGTGACTTGGGAACTTTACCAAAGCTCCTAATTGGAGCACTTTTTGGAAATGATGTTTCAACTGGGCACAGTGTTTAAAGAAGGAATGAGGAAGCTCTCAATAGCAGCTCTTCAGATGAGGTAGCTTTTACTGGGTTTCACCAGTTTCACTGCCTCAGAAACATGAGGTACAGGAACGTTTTCCATCTGCTAGAAGCAGACTTTTTGTGATCAAGTAATTTTCATCGCACATGTTAAGTTTAAGGTGCAAGAGATGCTACTGTCACAGGTGGTTGTAACAGTGTATACTGTATAAAGGTGTATCCTTTTGATGTGCTTTTAGTTTATGGGCTAAACTGCATCTGTTCCTACTTAATCCACCTGAAGATTAAACACTTCTCTCCAATATCTGTGAATGGTAGCTTTTAGGACCTAGGATTTGTGCATGAAAATACTATATGGACCTGGAACGGAGGACTAAAGTCTGGCTTAAGAAACACTTAACCAAACACAAAAATCATAGCATAAGCATAATGTCCAAGACATTAAATATTTTGGCTGCTGTATGACATCCAAGGGCACTGTTGGCACTGTTAGCCCTGACTGTCCCTGCCTAGCCTGCCTTGGGGCTTTTCCCATGATTCCGATAGCCCAGGACCTCATTTAAGCTCTTTCCTGAGCTATTTCCCAGGTGGTTATTTTGAATTGTTACGATTTCATGGGATGATCCCTTTCTTGTCTCAAGTCACCCACTTGCATTTATTAGATGATCAGTAGGCCATCGATGGGAGCTCTCTGTCATAGCCCAGTCCTTCTGAGGTGCCACAGGCTGGTTCCTCCTCATCAAGGGCATGGCCAGTAATGGGATCGCCTTTAGGTCTTGGCTTATCCCCTATTCTCTGCTCCCGAAAGGGCTCTCTTTTCACTGACCCAAAGCCAGACGGCTTCACAGAGTATTCTGTGCTCACTGATACTCTCCATCAGTGTATTGGATTTGCATAGCCAGGTTTTGGCAGTGGGGGCTACAGGGATGATAGAAAGTTCCTCCGTGAAAGTTCCTGCCAGAAAGTTCTTCCATATCTGACAGAGTCAATGCCAGCTGGCTCCAGGATGGACCTGTCCCTAGCCAAGGCTGCTTCAATTAGCCACAGAAGTAGCACCTTGGTGATAGCATATTTAAGAATGAAAAAACAAGTTGTTGTTGCTGTGAAGAACTTGTGGCCAGAGAGGAGTGAGACTATGCAGAGGGACAGCTCTGCAAGCACAAAGGTCGGTGCACAAGGAGGGGCAGGAGGTGCTTGGGCACTGGAGCTGATACACCCCTGCAGCCCAGGGTGCAGCCCATGGTGAGGCAGCTGTGCTCCTGCAGCCCTTAGAGGTCAACAGAGGTGCAGAGGTCCACCTGCAGCACATGGAGGCCATTCATGCTCGAGCAGGTGGATGCCTGAGAGGAGGCTGTGACCCTGTGGGAAGCCTGTGCTGGAGCAGGGTCCTGGCAGGACCTGCAGATGCATGGAGAGGGACCCATGCTGGAATGGGGGAAGGACTTTCCTCCCTGAGCAGCAGCAGAAACAACCTATGATGAGCTGAGCCTAACTCCCATTCTCTGTCTCCCTTGTGCTGCTGGGGTGAAGGTGGCAGAGCCTGGAAAGAAGGGAGGGGTTAGGGGAAAGGTGTTTTTAAATTTGTTATACTTCTTGTTATCCTGCACTGATTTTGATTGGAAACAAATTCAGTTAGCTTCCTTAAGTGAAGTCTGGTTTGCCCATGACAGTAATTGGTCATTGATCAAATTGATCTCTCCTTCCTCTTACCCCAGCTCATGAGTCTTTTGCTATATTTTCTCTCCCCTGTCCAGTTGCAGAGGCAGGTGATGGAGTGGCTTTGGTGGGTACCTGGAATCCAGCTAAACAATTATAATCAGTCTCCAGTAAACTGAGTGGGCATCCTGTGGAGATTTTGGTAAGATTGTTGTTATGATTATGAATGGAAAAGCATAGATTTTGATGCTACATGGCTCATTGATACTTGTATCTTTTTAATTCAAGAACAAAACAAAAAGTGACGCAGAGTGGGATCCCAAAAGCTGATTGTGAATTTAAAACATGTCTCTGTATTAAACATGGGGTCTGTATCTATAAAACTATATTTGAGCATGTTTTTCAAGCACAGGATTATTTTTCCTTGTTTTGACCATACTGCAGTACTCTTTAAAATCTGAAACCAGCTTCAAAGTATTTCGGTCTTAGAAATTCTGCACTCTGCAACTTTGGAAGGCTCTTCTCTGCTCTCAGCTAAGGTTAAAATGCAACCAAGAAACAGCTCTTGTGTAAGAAAAGAAACCAAATAACAAGTGTACTTAAAAGGAAATTTGAAAAATAATAATTCTGTAATCTCTCTAACAACACTCACATGAACACTGAGAAAAACCCTTTAAGATTTTTCTTTCACCACACTCAACAACATGGTTAAATATGGGATTGCCAAAACTAAATGAAGGAATCTTGATGGCACTTATGTCACAAGGAACAGCTTGAAATTCGCAGCACCTGGAGGCTGTTGTTTCCATGCTGTTTTGTAAACGACACCATGGGAAAGTGGTAACCTCTCTTTTAGAAATGGAACTGTGGTAACAAACTGTTTGGAGTTAATTTGAAAAAATGTTATCAGCAGTAGGTGACTGGTCAATCAATGGGGGTTTTTTCATAATCTTATAACCTGGGATATACCTGTGCTGCAGATATAACACAAAATGCTCTCCAACACCTTAATCCACTAGGCAGTGCTAGAAATTTAGAGCTGGGATCAACCTACCAGTAACCCAGCTGGAGGGTAACTGCGGTTGCTTTTTTGACAGGTCAGCTACCCAGCCTGGTGTTGCCTTTTTCTGCTTATTACCTACCCCTAAACTGCTGAATTTAAATTCTACTTCTCTCTCACAATCACTTTGTGGCTGCAGTCCTTACTGTCCTTGGCCTAAATTTGGCCCCCAAATGTACAAGTGCAACTCTACAATACATTAGCAGAAATCAATTAAGTCTCTCTCAATTTATGGCAACTGAAAGCTGAATTTGACCAATAAACTCTGCTGACCCTCTAAATGCCTCAAATGTAGTGCTGCTACACTTCTCAGAAGAGAATTTAGCCATGTATCAGAAAATCAATTAAGTGAAGCCTTCAAATAATCAGAGCTAACCTCTCATCCTGACAAGCACATGGAAACATGTATCAACGCTATTATAATAATAAGGAAAAAGTATAAAAGTGGGTATGAAGCTACATTAGTTTTATATGTACACTATTTGGAAATAGAGAGGAATATCCACATAAGCTCACATTCTTTTAAACAAATTATTTTATCTCCAGGAACTATAATTTGGAAAAGTTCTCCATTATGATGTGTCTCTCTGATGTGAGAGATTTGATATTCTGGATTGATTAGACTACTTTGAGTAATTTCTGCTGGATGATTAATATATAACAGAGGAATATTTAGATGTCTGAAATTAGACATATAATAATAGGAATATGTAGGGCTGAGAAGGAGTGATATGGATGGTGTCAAACACCTCAGAGGCAAATGGCTCAGGACAAGGGGAAAATTGGTGAGTATACAAGTCTGCTCAGATTTAAATTAGGAGAATCTGTAGGGAAGTGTATAGTCATTAAATGCAATATCAGCATCAGAACCTCCAAATATCTCACACGATCACTCAAAAGCTGTTACTTTATTCAGTAAAGCCCGTTGCAATCTTTGCACATTTTTTCAGCTAGCAGCTTCCATCTTTAACTCAATTGCTAATTGTTTCATAATGAAGCTCACATATTTTCTTACTGAAAGTAAAAGAGGAAGTGTTTTTACTTTGAAGGGTAAGTCACAATAATGCTTTAGTTGATTGAATAGTGTTTCAGGAAGGGGTTGAGAAAGCTTTGAGAGGCTTTTGCTATAGTGCTTCCTGATATTAGATTTATTGTGTTCTTCTGACTGCAGTGATATAATTAGATAGCTCTTTATTATAGTTAGATGTGTCTCTATTATACAGAGATAAAAGCAAACCCCAAAATCAATTCAATAAAGATTTTTGCTTTAGCTGAAGCATTTTGCTAAAGTCAGCGCTGTTTTTATAAGCTACCTGCCTGGAGTTCTGCTTCTCAAAAACAGCTGTTTACTACAAAACAACTGGCTCTGGGGGTCCAGAGAATGAGGATGTTGTAGGACAAAGAGGTTCACTTGTATGGCTTAGGTTCTGCGCAAAGGTCCTGTGGTGGAAGCTAAAGTGTCGTTTCTGTAGAGAAAGGCTGCCAGCTGAAACATTGATATCCAGTGATTTACTCTTTTACTCTTCCCTCCTGCCAGGGTTACAGTATCAGCCTATGAAGTGATAATTGTATACATAATTAATTCTTCATATTCACCCCTCTTCTATGGACTTTTTATGTATGTGATGAAGTCACAGAGAAAGTTTCCACTTTAGGTGGGTTTTTTGGGGTTTTTTTTGGTGGTTTTTTTTTTTTTTTAAATATATAGCATAAAGGTCAGCAGTGCTAAGTCAGAGCAAGGTTCCCATCTTTTTTTTTTTTTTTTTTTAACTGAAGTGATACAACAAAGCTGACAAGTAGAGGAGGAATATTTTCTTCTAGCATATCCAGTCACATCAGATTGTAAAGCATGTGAAATTGAAAATTATTATAAAAATGAGTAAACTGATTCTATGATTATAGCATACATTTCTCAAATTAAAACAGCTGGTGAATTTCATACAATGTGCCTTCCATACTGTGAAATAGCAAAACAACACATTCCAAGAGTAAGGACTTTCAGGGTGGTAGCCTGTATAATGAATTCAAAGGATTTCACTGCTGAATCAGAAAACCTTGTGTGATCAAGATCTTCATCTCTCCCTTCTGGTTGTATTTTAGCACTTTCTAAGAACAAATTACTTACTAACAAGATTTGTGAAAATGATTGAGAAGAATATAAAGCACACCTGGCGACCAGTCCTAGATATAAAGTCTCAGCCATTTGACAGATGGAACTGAGGGCGATATCTTATTTTTTTAGAATAACAAAAACAAAACAAATAAAAAACCAACCAACCAAAAACTCAAAAAAAGGATGTTTAGATTCTCAGTTCCCAGACAAATGAAGTCGTGGAACTTAGGCATCTGCTTCCCTGAAAGCAGCTCCTCTGCTGAGAACACAGCTCTCATGGCTCTCAGTAGTTATAAAGTACTTTGCACTTCCTCAGATCAGAGCCCGGACATGGAGAAAATCAGTTGGCAAATAGAGATTTAAAAGATTCTGTGCACTGATCATCTGTAGTGGAAAAAATGTTTGGCTCAGTGGTATATTGAGTGTCACAGAAAATATTCAGTACTGAGGGATAATCTTGCTTTTATCTCTCAGCTCTGCAACTCCTTGCTGCTCATTTACTTTCTTATCACATTGTCTCACACACCTCCAGCATCTGTTCTGGTTTTGCATCTCACTTTCTGCTTTTCTTATTTGCTCTAGAACAGTCTGTTTATTTTTCCACCACTCTGATTCCTGGGTCTTTTTAGAGCAGCCACAGAGTCATTCTGCCACTGCAGCAGGTACTATGCCATGGCAGACCCAATTCCAGGGAAAGTCCTGTTTGTCCCTCAGGCTTTGTAGACTTCTGAGCAGACAGGATAGAGTTTTATAGGTTTAGCTGTAAAACCACTGAGCAGATACCAATGGAAACATTCAGGGCCTATCAACTAGTGGATATCCAGAACAGAAAAAAAAAACATTACTGGAGGTGATCCATGTGAAGCTCCTGCCCTAAAAAATATCCTTAAAAAGCTCTACCATAGTAGTTCTGCCATATTGCTTAGTTTCTGAGGGAACCACTTACTTAGTTCTGAAAAATAAGCATGAGAAATGCTTCAATATAAACAGATAAAAGTTGGAAAACATAGTTAAGTAATTGTTAGGAAATCTTATTGTAGAAAGGATAGAAGAATTACTTCTGTTCTGGCTTTGCAGAGAGGAAAATCTCCAGACTAATACATATTTATATTTTCAGTTTTCTTTAAGCTCTTTTTTTTTTCTTTTCCTTTTTATCCCCTCTACATTATAATTTAGTATTTGTTGCATGTTAAGAAAACAGAATGGGAGGAATTTCTGCCACCCAGTTCGTGTGTGAACAGATGCATATGTGAACATATGCATTTCATACAGAAGTAAATAGATCTGCGCCGAGGTACATATATGCATATATCTATAAATTCAGTGTAAGCAAGGTATAAGTGGGATAGGGTTCTGCATTCAACAGCCTTATCAGATGTAAACCCATTTTTATTAGCCATGTCTAAGGGCAGCAGTCTTTTTAATGAAGTTAGTGTATCTCTTGCAACAGATTAAAGTCAAATATGATACTCAAGAATCTCCATCTCTGCTGACAGTTAAACATTCCAATGTGAAGCAATTTCCAAAACACCATCATATGCAGTAGTTTCCTTTGAAGTTAGCTTAGATGTTTTACTCCAAACTGGACATTAGAACATGAAGATTATTTTGTATTTTAAATAATCTCATCAATATGTTCACTCTCTGATAGGAAAATAATGCTGGTAAAATTAGAATACTGCATGAGCCTGAAAAGTGCTTAAGTACTTGCTTTTGACAAAGAGAAGAGAAACACCCAAAATGTCCAAATAATTATCTTGGGGTTTTTTTTCCATCTCTCTGCAACTGTTCCAACAGTTCTGTTTTTGCTGTTGTTTCCTCAGAGGACTTTGATAAACAGAACAACAAATTTAATTGTGTTCGTGGTCTTTGGTGCAGTTCTACATAGTCATATTTTCTAGTTTTTCTGTGATGAAGTATTTGCCTGTAAATTCAAAGCAGGCCTCAATTTCATGGTTGTCTGTGATTTGCAAGAACTCTCTTTGAATTAATGGTCAGTTTAAAAGCTTATCTCATCTTATCTTCTACTCAGCCTGAGCCAGAAAATTTTGCCTGGTGCAAAGTACTATGTTCCAAGATGAAAACCATAATCTTCTCTGACAAATTTTGTTTAAATTAAGTAAAAAACCCTGCTTTTATATTAATACTGACCAATCATGGTTGTTTCAAGTGTGTTTATGAGTCAACAGCTTTTCACTTCTGCCAGGTTACCATTAGAACTTCTGGAAGGTATTTCTGTCTTCTATGATGAGCCCTCAGAAACACTGATTGATAGAAATACAGATGTCTTGAAACTGATGTGTGAAGTAAAACCACTATTTCATTCCAAAATTTATTTGAGAATTTGTTTTGTTTTCCAATGTATTTGTCCTCCTTGTAAAATTACATCAGTTGGATTACGCTTCCTACATTAAGTTTTAATACGTGGGACCGCAGTGAAATTTTTTCCAAGTATCTTGGAGGTAATTAAGTGTTATTATCTTTACTCAGTGGAAAATAAAAAAAAAAAAAAAGTATTTCTAGTGGTCTTCAGTTGCTCAAGCAGACTACCAAAGTTCTCTGTGTTCTGTTAGCTGAGATTTAATTTTTTGTCCTTCTGTAAGTCAGTATTTCTCTGATTTTTGAATGGATAAGTAGCAAGGTGGATCGTGCTTGGTTTATTCTCTCCCCCAACACATTTACAGATGTACCATGTGAGCCAGCAGGAACAGAACCTCACTTCTATACTGAAAGTGAATGAAATTTGCAAATTCTTTCTTTGTTCTGAAGTAATACTCAGACAATGCTCCTAGATAGATACAAGGGAAATGTTTTGTTTTGATTTTTTACTACATAATAGAAATATTTGGGGGGGAAAAGTACTTCTTATATTTTCTATCTCTTTTTAATCTCAAACATTATAAAACTGTTTTGGTTCACCAAACAGTTTGGTCCGCTCCTTTAAAAAACACAAATTTTGGTTACTAGTAGTTTGTATTTAGTCTCTGGCTTTGTTTCCAGATGACAGAGGTGGTCTAAAAAGATGAAAGCAATTCCTCTGAGCAGAAGAATCATTACTCTACTAATCTAAGTCACGCATATTTGCTACAGGACACAAAGAGGAGTTGAAAACAAACTCTTTAACCTACTCATGGTAGGAAATAATGAGGACGTAGGAAAGAGTTTGAATTTATATTTTGAGAGCCTTCACAATCAATACACCAAGGGCAGCTGGTTGAATATGAATCCAGAATATGGATTATTACCTGCCTATCAACAAAAGGTTGTTGATAGGCAGGTAATAATTCATATTCTCCAAACCTCATGTTCTGGTTTCCATCATGTCCACACTTGGAAAAAATGTGAGAAATTTAAGAGTTTGTGGTGGTACCTTGGGAAGAGTGGGGGAAAAAGGAGAGAGAACAGTTCTGTAAGAAATTAAACTCTTGTTCACCATGAACAGTTCTTCAAGCAGCTGGAATCTCAGGTGAAGTGTTGCCTCTCTGCTAGTGCTTCCTCCTTCTAAGTAAGAAACGTCTTGTACATTATTACTGTACTTCAAATTAGAATGTGTATTTTGTTGGATTTTTTCTGCAGGAATTTCTCTCAAAAGGCCACCAGACCGTCAAAAACCAGCTAAGGTAAAATAATTTAATATGGGAGGAAGCAATAAATTTTAGGGACTGTGGATTCCATTTGGGCATATGCTACTAGAATCCTGTAAACATTAGGATATCATGAGGGTCCCGGCCCACATGATTATAGAAGCTGGATCAAGACAGTAACGAATCCTCCACAATATAGTCTGATATCTTAGAAATGCAAATTTGTAATGTGAAATCTCTTTTATTTTAACAACAGCAATTTTTGTTTGTTTTGTAAATGGCTGTTACTGTTCCTTGTAAATGTCATCTTCATTTTTTGGGCTTTTAAAAATTTGCTCAAAGAAAGGGAAAATGTACAATAGATTATTGATCTTTGAAACTGCTTGAACAAAATCTTGGATCCTTGGATGTTATCATCCTGCTCTCCTAGATTTTATCCCTCTACTGAAGATGGAAATGTGTGTGTTTAACATAATGTAGCAGTCATAGGATCATTAAAATTTTGAAAGTGAAAAAAAATCTCTGCATTATCAATAGAATGTTATATTTTTTTTTAGAGGAGGGACTATAATAACTGCTGGCTAAGTGTCCAAATAGCATGTTTAGTAATTTTCTTTTCTTCACTTGCATTAGTTACTTGATAGATTTTGGTAGGCTTTTTGATGTTCCTAAATCAGTTTTAGAAATGCCAAAAAAGTAAAATAAAACTGAAGTCCCAAACTTCTAATCAACGTATATACAATTTCTAAGAATGAAAAATTGTTTTAATATGTGTAATGTTTGGGCTTTTGTCAAAACACCTATATATTTACTTCTTGACTTGCTTGTAAGTTGAAATATCTACTGGTGAAAGAATATTTCTTAGTAGCAGCCACAGTTATGCAGTAAATGCAGACAAAATTATGTAAAGGAGAGTAATCTTAAGTCTCTTCTTCTAAGAGTACTTTTAAACTCTTGTAGTCATGAGAAGAAATAAAATCAGTGTCATTTAATTTAGAGAACATCTGCATCCCTCTTCAGGTATCTGAATTTTCTTTGTGAGTAAGACTTTTTTGACCTATTGAGAGAATCACTAATTTGAATGAAAGACATGGCTTTTTGAAGTCAAAGATTGCAACATTGTAGTGTCACTGTAAACATAAGGCTTTGATTTTCAATGCAAAGGCAATAATCACACTCTTTATAGTGCTACTAATAAAGAGATACCTATATAGAATAGGGAGACCCATTTAAAACCAGGACATTTATGGACCATGATGTGGACACATACAATCAAAGTAAGTCTATTTCAAACTTAAGTGGTTATGTTGAATGAGAAAAAGGCTTTCTTTCCAGGATGGATGCACATCTTAAGATTTTTGGATTTTGTCATGAATTACAACTTTTAGCTGATCTCAGGGTTTGTTTTATTTTCTCATTGATCTTGTCTTTTGTTGACTTTGGTATGTGAAGTACCCAATCAATCATGAGCATCTGTTCAGCTGAGTCATCTGCTCTGAGATGGCACATTGGCTACATGTGTCAGCCCTGGTCAGGTCTTTTTTTTGGCAGACTCTTCAGTTAGGCAGAATTGAGTGAGCTACCTCATCTTATCATGGTTCCTACAGGAGGAAAGGGAAGGTGCTGTGATCACTGAGGCATGCAGGTGAAAGGCAAATTCCATAAATGACACAGAAGTTGGCTGTAGTCTACTTGTGTTTAAGTGTGACTCTCTGATATTTGTTCTTTGCTGACCCCTGCAGATTGCCTCCAGTTTTAAACCCCTGGATTTCTGATGCTGCACACCTCCTCATCAGCATATATAAGCTCATCTAATCTTGAGAGAAAATATTTCTTTTTTTGCCAGAAACAATAACCTTGACATTTTTCCTTTTACCCTTCACATTGAATAGTGATGTTGATTGGTGTTGCAAAAGTATATTAAATTGTTATGAACTTAAACTAGAATTGCACCAGGCTGTAACTGATAACAATTCAGGGCTGAAGCAGGTTTTTATCAATTATTGGAAATTCTGGTGTGAAGGGAAAGTGCAGTGTAGAAAGGTGGGGAAACCCACTTATCCCATCTCTAGTTAGATAATGACTACGGGAAAAAAATGAAAGCAATGCGTTAAACCCAGTTCTATCAGTTTTACGATTTCTGTGTCAATACCTTGAGTGTTCACATAGTGATCCAGAGAGATCCAATTTTCTTTAACTGAGGTGATCATAGGGTTGTTTCTATGGTATTATTTGAATTTGCTCACTTGTGCTTCTTTGAAGCTGTGGAATTGGCTTATCCATGCTATTTGAACAAATATTGGGTTGTCATGCAGCAATGAAAATCAAAATGCTGTGACTGTAAACAATTTAATTGACATTTTTGTGTCCTTTAAAAGCTGTTTTCTCATTACACTAGTCTAAATCTTCAGCATCTCCATGCTTTGCTTCCACTTTTATCATTGAACTGAGAATGAGATTTTCCCACAGATATCTTCTGTCCTACTGCATGCATATTTTATTTTATTTTGGTTTTGCTTCCACATGTGGGAAAATTTCAGGAAGTGTTGAGCTGAAAGGTACAGATTCTTTATATTAAAATTCTATTACAGAACTGTCATGTCCAACTACATTAAGATTTAAAATCAACCTTGTGCCACTCCACAGACTACATGATGTTCTTCTTGACCCTGGGACCAATTAACCCAGATCACAAAGGTGAGTGGTCAGGGAAGTGCCAGATTCTGCATGTTGAGTTCTTGTGTGTGAATTGTTCACCTCTCTTGTACACTCTGTTATTACTATTGTTGTTGTTACTGGTCATTTCTTATGACATTATTTTTAGTAAATTTTTCCTATCTCCACAAGTGATATTTAACTTTAGTACCTTCAATTTTCCTCTCCAGCCCTTTGCAGAGGCAGGGGGAGGAGGAAGTTAACGAGCAGCACATGGTTTGGAGTGTTCTCATGGGAACACTAAATTGGGGAATACCATTCCTAAACCATGACAGTTTAATAGTTTTTTTTGGGAGTAATATCTTCTGGGTCTTGGTACAAAGCCTTTGTTTATTTAGCAAGGTGCTGCAAAAAAAATCAAGTCTTTCTTTTGAAGACTGGCTACTGCTTTGTACTTGCTTCATCTTGTGCTGGCGCATGTTAAATTTGTCATCTATTGCTTTTTGTCTCATGTTCTATTCACATCAGACTGGTGGACTGTCTGAAGAATGCTTTTTTTAGAACAGAATAGAACATAATACAATATTTTAAGTTGTGAGTCATCTGTAATGTTCATCTTGTCTGAGTGCTCGACCACTTCAGGGCTGATGAAAAGTTAAAGCCTATTATTGAGGGCATTGTCCAAAAGCCTCTTCAACACTGACAGGCTTGGGGCATCAACCATCTCTCTAGGAAGTTTGCTCCTTTGGTTGACCACCTTCTCTGTAAAATAGAAATGCTTCTTTATGTCCAGTATAAACCTCCTCTGGCACAGCTTTGAATCTTTCCCGTATGTCCTATCATTGGATACCAGGAAGAAGAGCTCAGCACCTTCCTCTCCCCTTCCCCTCCTCGGGAAGCTGTAGAGAGCAATGAGTTCACCTCTCAGCCTCCTTCTACTCAAACTACGCAAACCCAAAGTCCTTGGCTGCTCCTCAGAAGACACTCCTTCTGTCCTTTTCATCAGTTTTGTTGTCCTCCTTAAATTGTGGAGCCCATTTCCGTTGTTACAGTTCTTTGATATCTGTTGATACAGTTGTATCATTGATACAGTTCTTTGAAGTTTCTGTGCTTAGATGTTTGGGGTTTTTTAAAAAGTTATAAGCTAAGACCTGTCAAATGCTTTTTGACAAAGGACTTTGTCAAAACAGCAAATGAAGAGCTGTCCCAGTACTGATCTGATCTCTACCCAAGCATCACTTAAGCTGACCATTACAACCACATGCTAAGCCATGTGCTCCTGTTTTATAGATTGTCAAAATGGACCTGTAAGGCAGAAGTGTTTCAGGAGTGTATCTGTGCACTCCTCAAAGCAGAGTTATTTGCTAATGGGAAAAAAAGTCATATCTGGAGTTTGCGAGCCCATTTAAAGAAATATCTCATTTCTATACAAGATTAAGTGAAAGTATTCCAACAAGCCTTTGAAACTTGGTGACTTGTTTGGAAATATATTTTCTGAGAAGTTGTCTGCCAACAGTCCTACTGAGACGTCAGTTTCCGAGGTATTGTGGGGTTTTTTATTAGTTCTCAGACCTGCATCCCTCTCTTAATCATGACTTTCTGAAGATGTTCCTTCTTATTGCTAAAGACTAATGAAAGTGAATTTCAGAAAAACACCTTAAACCCTACTATTCGCTTTTCCTACTATTCTTCTCAGTCATGCTGCAGTCTTGTTTGCTAGTGAAAATATAAATTTAATACTGGGTCGCTTCATACAGGAGACTTTGTGAATATAAATGTACTGCTTTTCCTTTTAAAGTGATCTACCTTCACTTGCCATCAAATTCATTCTCTTAGAGAGCATGCACAGTAAATGCAGGCTCTTTCCTTTCCCTAAGAGTTTGCTCTGGTTTTACTTGTTGTCTTTAATCAGGCCATTTGTCCTGTTTCACTCAACCTCTTCTTATTCGGTGCAAAATTTCTTTCACAATCATTCTTATAAATTACTATGGCATGAACTCCCCATGAACCCCACAAGTTGCCTCAAGCATTTTGAACAATCAGCTGTGATACATTGGTGCAGCAGGCAGTGAAGAAAAAAACGTTGAGGTTTGATCAAATACTACGCAGTTTCATCAAGGCCATTTTTTGTTACAGAGAGTTTGTCACAAAGGGGTTGGCCCAAGTTTTTTATTATTATCTATTGGAAAGGTGCCATATGTCGTTTTCACCTGAAAGTCAGGAAATACTTCTTTACTGTGAGGGTGACTGAGCAGCGGCACTGGTTTCCCAGAGAGGAGGTATAGTCTCCATCCTTGGAGATATTACAAAACCACATGATCCTGAGCAACCTGCTTGAGCAAGGGGCTGGACCAAATTACCTCCAGAGGTCCCTTCTAAGCTTAGCCATTCTGTGATCTTGTAAATTTTCACTTTTCCACCTTTCATTTGGAAGTAGATAATAAATTTTAATTGGCTTGTTCTTCTGACTGGCATTGGGAAAATTGGATTTTGCTGATTCTTTATTTTTAAAAAGGCCAGTCCGTACTCTAAACTAGCTATAAGGTTTCCCCTGAAAAAAACTTGGAAGAAATAGGGGCCTCCAGGACAGTTATCTCATCCAGAGATAGCTGTCTATAACTCTAAGACCAGAGTAAGCAAGTAGTTCAGAGAACATGTGCAACTTCTGTATGCCTACAATAAGGGAAGATGAATTCCACTGTTGGCTTCTGTATGGTCCTTCTCTCTTGCCTATTTTCAGAGTGGCTCTGCTTTCTTAGGAGATTTTCTGCTTTCATTAGTGTGGATATTATGATATGAGAATATAGGGGAAAAATACTACATATTTGGCCTGTGTGAAATCCTGCTGTTTGGAGAGACAGGTGAGGTCACTCTGCAAGTGTCCAACACAACAAATGTGAATGTGTGTTCATGTTTGCTCTGGAGGATTTGTTACCAGACTCTTTCTATCCCCTTGGCCTGGCAGTGTGGTAGAACAGTCCCTTAACCTTGCATTTTATATTTCTGTCTTACAGAAGGACAAAAAGAGTACTAGCTGACAGAAGATCCCATGCTCTGATTTAGTTGGTATTTATTTTGTGGTGTAAGGCTGCTTTGCATAACTTGGTAAGCACATACCTGTGTTGTGTGCATCAAACACCTAACATTGCAGATTGAGTAACAGGCACCAGTCTTTAAAAATGATCTGTAGTTACAGGTATTTAAACTTTACCTGAACAGTTCCCTCTCCTTGAACACACAGCTTGAAGTTTTCCCACCGGAGTGGCACATAATGGGCTTTCATTGGTAATGGTAAATAAAACAGGCCTTACAGTGCACCTCCACATAATTAAAACTGTCCTTCTGCTCTGTTCCCACCCCTCATAAATGGGGTTGTTGAGGATGGCAGCTCAACAGTTGGGCTACATCACTGACTCCTGCTCATTCCTGCGTGCTTTCTGAGCTTCCAAGTGAAAGATCAGAATTTATGCACTGTGTAACGTGCACTACTCATCTTCTATGGTGACACTGCAAAATAGATGGCTGTTCTCACTTGGTAACCTGTACTGATTTTATTATCAAGAGTTTTGCCTTAGTATATCATAAGTTCTTTAATTGTGAGCAATTATTCTTCAATTATTCTCTTTCTTTTAATTTTAAATGTATGTGTTTGACTTTCTGATATCTATCATATGCTGTTTCTGAAATTTTTGCCACTTAATGTGTGATATTGAAACAAGCAAAAAGAGATATTAACTTTTTTTATTGTCTTAAGAGTGGGTACTTGATAATTTATTGTCTCTAAGCATCTCCGTTCACGTCTTGCCTCAAAAGTCCACTCCTTCATTGCATGGATGCAGTAGAGTATTGGCCACATGGAATATGGTTTTTATTGGTGTGTGTCTCACAGGAATAATCTGTAATTTAAGTTTAGTGTGCAGGGGTAATAACTCTCCAATTTTTGCTAGATTTTCCTAACACCTGTACTACTCGAACTTTCACTTTATCTACTTCTAACTTGATATTCTATCTTAATTTGCTTGGCCTCATGGTATTGCGATTATGTTATCAGAGAGTCAGAAATTTGGTTCTGCTATTTTTCTGTCTCTTTATGTACACTTCTGAAGAGGTCTTTGTGACTTTCACACACCTTGATGCCCACTGTTCATTCACATTCTCTTTCTTACTCTGTTCTGCTGCTCTGTCTTTGCATCTGGTATTAGTCTGAACTTCACAGTCCATTTATTTTTTTGCTCTTTTCTACTTCACTGATGTCACATACATGCAAAGATCGCTGAGTCACTGATTTCTTTCTCATTATGGGGGCATTTTTTTCTTGTCTGGCATCCTTTGCTTAATGACTTGTCAGAATTTTTGAATGTGGTCCCATTGTGAAATGAGTATTTCATTATTATCTTTTTTCCCCCCTTAATAACCATAGGTCTTTGGATTTTTTCATCTCTTCTGCTTTGTATTTGTATGTCTTTCTTTGCTGAATTTTCAGTAAATTTTCATGCCTTCCTTTCTCTGCCTTCTTAAATACCTTTGTGACTGCTTTGTTTGTGTTCTCTATCTGGATGTGACTTTGTTCACTAGCTGTGCATGTCTCTGGTTCTCTGCAGAGTTAATGGGATCTCTAAGCATTCACATTTGAGTGCCTGGATTTTTGTCCTGTCATCATTCTATCACCAATTAGTTCAGCTTGTACAGTTTGGTAATTGCATGAATCAGTCATCTTTGTGTAGTTTGCCAAAGCTCTGATCCACTGTTCTGCATTGATGGTTCTTGATTTATGCAAAAAGAAGTCTTTCATGTAACAGGATTTTTTAATGAATTAAAATGCTCAGGAGCATAAGATTTATCCCTGCCTGCTGCGAAAGTAGTGGGATGTCACTGAAGTGTAAGACACCCTTCACCCATAACAACCATACCAATCTACTCCTCTTGTGGTTTATTTCCTTTCCCTACTTTCTAGAATAATGAAAAAATCTGTTGTTTTCCTTTTTATTTGAGTAGTTCTATGCATTTTTTCTTTAAATGCCTATGTGTTGATGCACTGGACTATATTGTCCCTCAGTTTATTATTTTTATTGTCTGTAAAATCACTTTGAATTTCCTGTAATTGTCCATAAGCACAAGCAAAGATAGTCAAAACAGATCCACATTCATGTTTATTTTTTCCTTCCTTCACGTGTAAGATCTTCAACACTCTCACAAATTTGAGCATTTTATCCTGAGGAAGAACTCTATGTTGTTCTGGCAATGTTACTCTCACCTTTCTGTTGTCTCCATCTCTTCACTCTGTGTCTGGCCTCTAGTCACTTGTTCCTTATCTCCTGGCTCTGTTCTGCATCTCCCACCATTTTGTATTGTGGTATCTTTGTCCCTTCAGCTCTGTGCCCCACACTTATCAAATCTGTCTCACTTGTGCCTTAGGACATCTTTCTTCTGGTTTGCAGGTTTGCTGCTTTTAGCCACCTTTTTGGTCCTCCTCCTGACACCTCTTCTTGCTTATTTTATATTTTGTTTAGTGTAGGACTCAGATAGATTCCTGTTCCTTCCTTGGGATCCGGCACATGTGATGAAGTTGGTGTGGCAAAGAAGGTACTGCTTTATCCCTGGAAAAAGTGGAAGACCAGTTTTACCTGTTGAACCAGGTAACCTCTACTTTACATATGCAAAATGGGATGACTCCCCCAGCACCAGAAGGCTTGTAGCACAACCCATTTTAAATACAAATTTGCAAAGAACATTTTCCTGATACGAAGGCCATTACCTTGTCTTTTCATAGTTTCTGCTCCTAAATGAAACTTTTAAAGAAAAGGTGACTGTTTTGTTTAGTAACACTACTGCCTAAACCTAAGAGAGGATACAAATTGAAGCCAGGTTCACTGTGTATGAAATGGAGTGAGAACATGAGAACATTTTCTGAGCATTGACTCTGACTGAGAAGTAGCAGATAAAAAGGTGCTGCCTAAACCAGGAAAAACCTTGAAACTTTGTCCCCTGCACTATTCCCTCTGCTCTGTTCCCCTTGAAATCTTCAGCTGCTTAAAGCAAACAGTTTAACTCTTAGATAACACCATTATATAGATTACCCAGGTTTTACACTAGTGTGCAGGCTTTACAAGTTCATTCCAGACTTATCCCAGGGTGGTTTGCTCTCCTTGATGTAGGGCCCATTTGATACAGTCAAAGAATAGAATCATGGAATGGTTTGGATTGGAAGGGACCTTTATGATTGTCTAGTTTCCACTTCCCTGCTTTGGACAGGGACACCTTTCTCTAGACCAGGTTGCTCAGAGCCCCATTCAATGCGGTGTTGAATACTTCCAGAGATGGGACATCCACAACATCAAACTCCTTTTCATCAGATGAAATTACTGGGAAATGTTTTGAGAACTGCTGCTTTCAACATTCAAGAGTCCCATGCTATGTGAAAGTAAGTGGCCTACTGCAGGTATTTGATGACAAATAACTTTAGTTTGGACTTTGTAGAAGTGTGAAGGATAAATGACCTGAATAGGTTTTTTATTCTTTTTTGTTTGCTTGTTTCTTTCCTTTGCCCCCATTTTACTTTCACTGAATGTATTTGACAGGGGAAAGGTAACAGAAGCTCTTTGAGGAAAGAAGTTTGTTGCATTGGGAAAATATTTTTTGTAGGAAAAATGCACTCACTGCAAGGTATGTGACACTTTTATCATTTAAGACTGGTTTTGTTTTTTTTTTCTATTTTGGAAACTTGGTACATGTGGTAGCATGATGACAGCAGCCTATCACAGGAACAAATAATGGAAATAATGTCCCTGGTCTCACAGCTTTGTTTTTTTTTTTTTTTTAATTGAGCCAATTCAGTTTCTACCAATCCTTGTATTCACTCCCTTGTCTCACATTTCAGCTGGGCTTACGTCGCTCTTCTGTAAAAGGAGTACCAGGCTACATGCTCGTCCCCTAAACAGTGCTGAGGCTGAGCAATGGCCTTTGGTAATGCATAACCATGTGTCCATGTCCCTCTTTGACCCATGGCATGGTTTGGGGAGGACCATAGACTGAAGTCTTTTCCTGACAAGTAGTATGGATGAGGGTATTCAGCTGTGTGTTGGGAAGGGAAAGACTAGCCATTTGAAGGTGAGTCACACTGTGTCACTTGCTATCTCAGTGCCAGAGGCTAGCTCTGGTGTGAGTTTCTTATATAGGAGAAGTCTAAATGGATCTGCTAACTGATCTGGGCAGGGACCTGGGCAAGTTCCTCTTGTCAGTCTGCTGGCTTCCATGGAGAATTGAAGTTGGCTTCAATAGAATTGAAGCTGGACCATTATTTTCTTTAAGTTGTGACATGGATTTAGACATACTACTTTTATGTTAGTAAACCACATGCAGTTTGGTTGACCTTCAGAAGCTATGAACGGAAAAGGGCCAAGAGCTGTTCAAACAATGTGTGTCCTTCTTACATATCTCTTCATGTTTCATCTCTTTTTCCCATACAACCCTCTAGTTTTAACTTGTGTGCTCTGGGCTTGCATGTGTTAGTGACTTTTAATTCTGCAAAAGCTTTTAGACTCTATACCACAGTATGTGATAACTTGTACTAGGGAAGTTGCACTTAAGGACAAAACTGGAAAAAGTAAAAAGCTGATGAATGTATTTAAAGACAGCAAAAATAAAATAAAAATTTCAAATGTTTCCATTTATTGCAGCTCTCCTCTCCCTTTTTCCACCTAACTAATGTTTGAAAGAGGTTCTTGATAAAATACCAGTGCTGACTGACTATTGTTATACTGTTGGTATGTTATCACAGAGTATGTTGTGATAAGTCATGACAGATATGTTAAGCTGGATTTTTGTGCTGAAAAGTCACAGATAGCTATAAAGCAGTAAGTTTGAATTCCTGATATGTTGCCAGGAATATCTTGCCCCCTGCTCAGGCTGGCTGGCATGAGAGGGCACGACTCCTTCAGAACATACTTTCCAGTAGTCAGCAAAACCCACTGTGATTTTGATAGCAGCACTAGAAGGTCAGATTTCCATGGCTAGTATCTGTGCTGTCACTTCTGGTCTGCATCTGTGCTGACAACCCCTGAGAACAAACCTGTGGAATTCGCCAGAGAGCATCTTGTCTTCTCATCCAGGCTCACTGATTTCTCTGTTCCCAGTCCTGCATGTTCTGTTTGCTCTACGTGCTTCACAAAGTCGTTCTGATAATTGCTTCTGTAGATCAACAACCTGCTTTGCTCTCTCTGCCTGTCTTTGTCTTGTCTCTGCTCACAGACTGTCTCTCTATCAGGCTTTTCTAAGTCAGAACAAAACTGATCTCCAGTGGTCTCACAACCCTCTGTCTCTCTTCTAAGCACAGGGCTGCCTTCATGTCTCTTCCTGCACAGAAAACCTGCAGGTATTCAAACTGGAAAAACTAGGACAGCATTTATAACAAGCACAAAGCACAGATCAGAGATGTCTATCCACTTGCACATGGGCAGAAAGGAGAATGGAAGTTGAAGAGCAAATAGTTATTTCTCATCATATTCAACCAAGCAGAATTGTCCCTTTCATGCCTGATAGATGGAAATTAAAGACTGTAATGATAGTTGTTAAAATCTGAGAGAACACATAAGTGCAGGACTTACACTTACTGAAATGTGGGCTGAAAATGAGAAGGATCAGTATGTAGTTTAGCTGAAGAATTATGCAAGTGGAAAAATAGAAGGATGAAACTGGGTGGGTGGTGGTGGGAATGCAGGAAAGAGAAATACTCTAAAGAGCATTAATTCACAAATAACTATTTGGCTAAAAAATTGGCTAAATCTATTTGATTCTCTCCAGCTATTATAAGGATCCCATATAGTTGGAGTAAGACTTGTGCAGAAACAGTTTCAACATTTTCCTTGAGATTTTGCAAGTGATTTTGAAAAATTCCAAAAAAGAGATAGCCTAGAATATTAGGTCAGGTACTAGATACAGACAAGATTTCCAGGTTTCTGATATTTAGTGTTTTAAGCTTCCAAAATTTTTACAGGTTTTGGGTCATGTCTGTAAGATGGTCTACTACCATGTTTGAGCTCTTTTGAAAATCTGTCCATAAACCAGTGTGGAAGAAGAGATTGGCAAGTGGGGAAGGTCCTGATCTACATACAACATGAGATGCATGTTGTAATTTTCTTTGACAATATGGCACTTGAGAAGTTTCTAACTTCTTGATCACTCCAGAATGGCTTGTGGCCCACAACAGTAAAATAGTAGAGAAGTCACTGTGTAGGAAGTCATATAACTTTCTGTAATATATTATACACAGATGTATCTCCTACTCAATGTCCTCTTTAATTTACTGGCTATTATGTAGGACAAATGTTTCTTGTGCAAAAGATAATTTTAAAACCAAAAGGAGAATTGTTTACTTACAATGGTCTGCAAAAGCACAGGAAGGGCTTATTGTTTTTGGGAAGACGCAGCAGCAAATAAAGATGTCACAGATATAAAAATAAACCTATGCAAGACTGCATACAAAGTAAATAGCCAGAATAAATTTTTTTTGGGCATTCATAGTCAAAATATGTCATGCATGTTAGTCTCCTTTTCCTCACTTGGAATCAAAACAAAAATTCAAGATGTCAAAGTAGAATTATTTTTGAGGGTCTAATTCAAGGCCAAACCCTATCACAATTGATCTGTTTTTGTGCTTTCAGTGTAGATGCTTATGCCGTCTTATTTCTATAACCCAGTACAACTTATTTCCTTGACACCTAATATAAAGCACAGAGTTGAGTAACTTCTGTAACACCAAAATCCCCAAATGTGTGATTGGTCAGAGGAGTATGAATACAACCAGCTGTGCACATCAAATACATTTTCTGTTCCTCATTCACTGTGGGAAATCCCAGCAAACTTGCTGGAGTTCTGTGTGGGTGGGTTCTGCACACTCTCATTGGGCCCTATCAGAAGGCAGGGTTTGTTAGTGATAAAATTAGGTAAGAATAGTGACACATAGATATAGGGCAGTACAGAGAAACAAGCTGTGAAAATGTGGTTAATTCCTCTTCTGTAGCTGTTCTGGCAGAATGCAACCATGCAGACAAAACCTGCTTGTAAGGGATCTAGAGCAGTGATTTTCAACCTTCTTTGGTGAGCGGTAAAAATGCTGGTATGGAGTGGACCCCTATATCATAAGCTGATTAACTTTTCCTAATTGTCTTTAGGCCCCTGCAGACCAGGGATAATGCTTCAGATCACAGAGGGAAGAAATTTCTTAAGCAGAGACATTTCTTTTTCTGTACTTTTGCAACCTGTTCGGCAGAGCATCAGTCCATTTGCCCTTCTCATATGATCACTCATAAGATAAAAGCAAGCCTTCCTGAAATAAAGCGGGGGCCATTTGCATGACAGCAATTCTTTCTAAATTTTAATTTTCCTCACAGAATTGACTTATCTTTGCTAGAGAATGACAGAGAGATGTTTAAGTCAAGTATATCTCGTGCATCCTCATGAAATTCTCTTCTGCCACATTACCTTATGAACAAAATTGCCCATTGGCTTCACAGTGGGCTTGTGTCATGCCATTTCTTTAGAAACTTTAAGAATGTGGATGCAACAGGAGAGAAGCAGAAGCAGGTCCTGGAAAGTGGATTTCTCTGTGGATTGCTGCAGTTGGATGAAAGTATACAGGATGTAATAACCACAGCATTGTAGCTGTCAACTCAGTGTTCTCGGTGGTTAAAAGCTCTGTCTTATAGTGTGGCAGGGTAAATCCTCAATAACCTGGGCAGTCTTCTAAGGTAAGAGTAGCTGATGGTTTCAATGTAAAGCAGTTTTTGTGCTACATCTGGACCTGCTCTGGCACCTCAGTGGTCAAGATGTTCTCTGTCGGATCATCTAAAATGCCTAGGCATTTTCTGCTTGCCTTTTAATGGATTTCAGATAGGAAGGACAATGTGGAGGTTTTTATTTTATGGAGCAGCCATGTTCCATTAGATTTTTTGTGTGTGGTAGACTGTTCTCACATGTAAAAAACCTGAAAATATTGAAAGATAATTGGTAATTTCCCATGTTCCTCAAATAGCCTAGCCAGAAATTCACCAGAATTTTCTGCAAAATTTCTGGGGCTTGGAGAATACCCAAATATTTCTTTTGTTTCACAATGTATGAAAAAAAAAACAACTGAAAATATAATGAAAAAATACATGTCATTTAAGTGACACAGCATTTATCTATACCACCGTTTTCAAGGTTAGATGTGTGCTTGGTGAGAGATGAAACTGCAATGCACTGTCACAAAAGGCTCATAGACTACCATGTTTTTGCTGTATTTGTACAGATTTGTCATAAAATCAGCAGGTTCAGGAAGCTTTTGGTCCTTGGCACAGCTGCTGATGGGGAGAGGCAAGGCAGAGCAAGGGAAGGAAGGACTTGTGGTTGAAGCTGGGGAAGGATTGGGACAGTCTGAAAGGCAAGGACAAGTAAGAAGGCAGTGATAGAGGCTGTAATGGGAGAATGAAGGAGATGGAGGAGGACTGAGAAAGGAGTGTAGTAATTTGTGAGGGGTGTCAGGAAATGAAGCAAGAACAGATGGGAGAATGCAAATGAGAGAGAGAAGACAGCAGCACCTCTCGGGCTCAGCTGCAAAGAGGATAAAACTGACACCTATTTTTAATATAATCCTCTATTTGACTTTGGCTTTGAGAGCAGGGGTATCTGGAATGTGGGTTATGGAATGGTTTGGAATGTGTCTTTCTATGTGGCAATTGCCATCTCTTGTATAGCAGCTGGTTTGAGCCCTGCAGCCCAGACAGAATGAGCTGTGCAAATAGATGAGAAATGAAGGAACTTCTCCTCCTCTCTATCTGTCTCACACCCTCTCTGGATCATCTAGCCAAAGTACTGACATCCTGTTGGGGGCTTCAGCATCTTGCCAAGAATACCTAGGAAGCAGAAGGGCACTGGAATCATAAATCTAGAAGTCATGCAAAGCAAATCCTGTGGTGATATATGTAAAATTTATATTCTGCAGAGAGCTCTATAAACTGAAATCCACCATTTTGTTCCTACTAGAGAAAATACATATGGCTTAAAAAATTATGGAGAAAGGATGTCACTATTTATTAAATTCTGTGAGATTAAGGCCTAGTGAACTCTGTTGACTTAATCACCATCTCTTCCCACTGTATTTTTTTCTCATAGGTAGTTTTTGTATAGATTGGAACCACAGTAAAGTATGTACATGATTACCATTTTCAGAATGTTGTTATAGTTTGATTCTTGTCATGGAAAAGTTACAGATCACTGAAGCTGATTTCAGTACAGTCAAAACTGACTTACTGTGCAAAGAACTGAGCACATTGTTATCTTTCACTAGAAGGTTATAGTTCTTTGGCACCACTGCCAAAATTTGCATGAGGTCTAATGTCTTAAAATACAACATGTCTGTCCCTCAAATTGTTGTAAAAGAAATACTGTGGTTGCTCAAAGTGATTATGCAAAGTGAATCTTGCCCTGTTTTGAACTTTGAGTCAAAGGACATAAATATTTTGAAAGGAGTTATTGGCTTACAAATGTGACTCCAGCTGAGACTTTAGACATCAAAGAGATGTGTTGATGGAGATCAGTAAGAATTTATAAAGCCACATGACTTGAAACATGTCAGCCAGAGATGAAAAAGAGACTGAAGTCCTGTGATACTTTCCCATAGTAGGTTGCATTTTAATGGGGATGCTCAATTGCTGTTAATGCCAAAACAGTACCATAAATGTTCATCTTCATATCTGTATAATATCAAATTATTCTCAGATAGGCATGACTCATTGCCAATTTCTTTCCTTATTATATAAGGTTCAGAAAAGAGCATTTATCCCATTTCAGCCATCACCACAATTTCCAAGGTGCTACAATTATTAGGCATTGGAATAACCCCTATTGGGACAGCAAGGTCAGGTAAAATAGATCAGGATGGGACACCTGCATGTAAATGAGTGTACTTCATCAGGATTGTTGGAGAAAGTTTAATACGTTCTTTGCTGAGGAGAAGCAGGGGAAGAGATGTGGTAGGCAAGGAGCAGTTTCATGTGGAAACACAATTCAGTCTTTCACTGGATGGTAGTAGAAGTAACCACTGTGTGCCCTTTCTGGGAAAAGAACCATTCAGAGTTTCTTTATTTTACCTTTTGTATGTGCTTACAGAAGATTTAAGTTTTTTTTTGTTTAGAGTGGAAAATCTCTACCCCATGTTTGTTCTACGTGATGTATTGAATATGTTACCTTTTACTGACAAAAAAGCAAATGTAGAAAAACTGTGCATCATATTCTGATTTCATTTATTGATGCCAGTATGAAAGGAGAGGCAGCAGAAAAGGAAATTCCTCTTTCCCACCACATCATGTTTTTTCCACCTGTAATTAAACTTATCAGTCAGTGGTTCTATAACTCATTTTTAGGTTCTTAAGGTAAATTTTTCCACACATTCATTGACAAAAGAGCTTACACTCCATTTTTCCAGAAAAGGATTGCATCCTTTTATCTTTTGCCTTAAAAATTGCAAGGTCTGGACCTTTAATTGGGCATGGCTTGTGTCTCCAGTGTAGCAATTCCAGAGGTGTCAGGGTCAGTCTTCTCAAATCACAGAAATGCATCCTGTTAGGAAACCTATGGTGGTCCCCAATCTGGTTTCTTCACTGAGGAAACCTGTAAGTAACCAAGCTTGTGAACGTGCCCACATGCTATCTGACCTTCACAGCAGGATTTTCTGTGCAATTTCTTGTTAACTCCATTTTTTCTTTCAAAATTAAAGGTAACCACCTATACAGTCTTCACTGATCTTCACCTCAATTTTCAAAAAAGGGCAAGCAAGCAGAATGTCTCTCAAAAATTAAAGGGGAGGTTAAAAAGGTTAAAAAAGGTTAGGTTAAAAAGCCCGCAAAATTTACCTATAGTAATTTCAGGGAGAAAATAAATTAAAAAAAATTAAAAAGCAAGCCTTTCAGATTATTCTTGTCATTATTTGTTTCTTGGAAGCCTCAAGTCCTGATTTAAGCATCTCCTGTGTTCCTAGTTCTTGGGCAATTTCTAAGCCTATACTTGTAAAGAAAAAAACACATATGTAAATTCCTATTCAAGGAAACATAGTTTTTTTTCCACTTATATTTCAAATGTTTTGAAATGAAAAGGTTTCAGCTTCTTGACAGACTTTCTTCCAGCTGTCAGAAAGAGCTCCTAATTTAGGTCAAATGTGTAGATTGCCCAAATGTTCATTTCAGGTTGTCAACCTCCTTCTTCAGTTCTGAAGGTAGTGTGAAGACTCATCCTCATTTTCTAAATCATATGATATCATTTGGAAACCCAGTGGATCACCCAGTGGATTACTGCAAGGAAACCACTTGGATCACGTAGTGAAATTAAGGGAACAAAAAGCTGTACTCTACATACTCCTGTGTAAGAGTGATGAAACCTTAGGCATACTGAGTGAATGCCTTAACCTTCACTGTTAATTCAAAGAGCTCATTGTCAAAAATGCCAAAAATCTATTGCTCAAATAAGACTTCAAAATTATTTGCATAGTCTGGCTCTGATGCCAACCATGGTTACTGATAAGCAACATATACTGGCATCATAGTCTTCATGATTATATTTGTTGATTATGGTTTGAATGAACCTGAGAAGGATTTTTCAGTGTGCTTCAGCTTCTGAGCTGTGCTGAAAGCTAAAACCTGAAAGTCTAAAAGGCAGATCTAGTACCAGAGATTTTCTGACTCCATTTTAAATCTTATTTCTAGTACTTCCCGTTTAACTCTTTTCCATATTTAGATTTTCCCTCAGCATGTCACAAGCTATATATTGGACAAGGATACAAAACCAGAAAGATACATTGAGCACAGCACTCCCACACCAGCGCTCTGCAAGAATTTCTCTGGATGACATTTCTGTGCAACATACATAGCCTGATCTTGTAGAAACTGCTGTTTCTATGTATCGTGTTTGTTACTGAAGGCAGCACCAGAGCCACCACAGTCACATGATAGATATTCACTTTATAATTACTAATTTCTCTTTCTCTCACCTTGCAGTAAGGCTTCATTTTTCTGATCATGGGAAAATAAAAGTTTCTTATGAGAGATTGATGCTATGATTTTTGAGGCTAGTTTTTTTCCCTGGATCTGACAAATTCTCTATGCAAAATAGTTCAGAATTGGAAAAGCTAGCCAGCAAAGTTTTAAAATAGTGTTTTATAAGAATAGATTAAAAGGAAGCCAGGAAATTAATGAATCTACTGCACTCCCTGTCTTTATGACACCTGAGAGGCTTCACACTGTGTGCTTCCTTCTAATATTATTTATGTTCCTTTAAAAATAATTTTCCTATTTGCATTAATTCCTGCCTTTGGCAGTCATTTAATTTTCTTTAGTCTTCATTACTTTCAGTGAAAATGGAAGAAAGAGTATTTGTTAGTGTTTCTTCCTCCTTCTTTGTTCTAATGTTTTGGTCAACCTTTTTCTGAGAGCTGAAAGATAAAAAGATTACAAAATTTTGATCTGGGAGTGTTCTCTGACCACTTTTTACTCTGAATAGTCTTTTTCCTGTGCCTGGTGTTTTAGTTATCATATTACACTTTTACGCTTTCAGCTAATGTTTGCAGTTTGTTATTCATATCTACTGGCACTGCTAGGACTATGGGTTTTATTTTTACAGGTGGGAAGAGTAACTTTTGGAAGAAAAACCTTTTGTTCAAAGCGCTTGTTGCTTTCTCTTTCTATTTCCCTCTTTCTCACATAATTTTGTTTGACTGGAGAATTGATTTTTAGCCCTCCATCTGAGATCTCCCTGCTTTCTTTCCTCTACCTTGACATTTACACAGATCTGAAACTGCATTTTGGCTATTACTCAAGCTATTCCCTGTAATTTCCTTCCTGTCTCTGTTTCTTGCTTTTGTTTTGTAAAAGGAAACCTTAGTTGGTGTGTGTACAAACACCTCTGTTTCTGTAACCTTTGGAAATGCCCATTCCCATTTCTTTAGCTAAGATCTCCTGTAGTACATGCCTGCTGGAGAGTTCCACCTCATTTTCATCCAACACCTTTATAATTTTCTTTTATTGCTGTAAGCTTGGGTGTAGAGGTTTTATAATAAAATCCCAATGCACTATTTCTTAGGCTGCGTTGTGCTCAGTTTTTCTTTGGTTATCTCTATGTCATAGTCCATAAGAAGCCATCAACTAAAGAAAATAGCTGCTGAGTGTAGTTAAAATGCTAGATCATGTCTCCCAGTTACAGCTTCAAAACTGGGAACATGCAGAGTTCCGAGCCCTTTTATTTAAGGAAACAATTCTGCCTTAACTTGTTCTTTGCTGAACCACCTAGCCATGGTAATTTGGATTCCCTCTAAAGAATGTACTACTTGGTTCCCTTATTTTTCATTGGGGTTTTCTCTATTTACATACAAGGACAATGCAAACGTCCAGTGGTTTGTTTTATGCTGGGTTGAAAAAAAAAAGGAAGAAGAGAACATAATCATGTTTCTCTGAATTAGAATAATATCCTCCCCAGCTATCCCCGGTAGGAAATACTTTCATAGTTCCCTATTTCAAATCTTTTGTTAACTCTTTCATTGGACTGTGCATTTTTTCATCTGTACAGTATTTTTTTCCTTTCATTTACCAGTTCTTAATTTTAACAAATGGATTTCTTTTATCCTGCAGTATTTTTCCACTTTCATCTCAGTGACCTATATCCACTCTGGTTCTCCTAATTTTACACCTCCTTTATAAAAAATTAATGTATTTCAAGTGAAGTTACTCCATCTTCTGGTCTGGCTCTATCCTCATGATGATAACACCTGTTTAAAGTCCTTTTTATGAGAGGGCACCTGGTGGCCTCAAACCTAGCCAAGGAATCTGTGTGATGAGGGTCTGTGGGGAGAAGCTCCTACTTTTTCTTGCCTCATTAGCACAGCACAGCGAAGAGAGGTCATGCCATAAACTGGTTGAATTTTAATGCTGTTAAAAAATTAAACTTATCTTAGGATGTGTCTGAGAATCTAGCTAGCTAGCAGTTACTGGTGAAATGGTGATTTTCCATCCAATTTCAGTCAGCTCTCCTGCTCAGGTCTTCATGCTGAAGGCAGTTTAGCTTCACAAAGAAACTGAAACTTAATCTTTGTTTCCCAACAACAGAGAATGAATTCTGGTGCAAGGTAAGATCTACCTAAAATAATTTCCTTTTGCATCTAATTTAGGTCCTGAGAGGACCTGTCTCTGCAGAAGAGTTCTCTGCTGCTTGCTGTTTTCTAAATATGGTGTTCTTACACAACATTAAGTAAGGCTGTCAATGAGGTGTTTTTGTGTGGGGAAGTACCTACTGAAGCTGTTTATTTTTGTTTCAATTAATAGTATTATATATACTATTATATATAATACTGCCCTTACAGTGCATGTACATTCCCGAATATCAGTGTATAAACTGTGTTGAAGTGTTATAATTGTCACTTAATATTTCACTGCTCATTAAATCTGAAACATGCTCACACAGGTGTAACCGTGTTTCCAATGCCTCCAAATAGATTCATGGGTGTATTTGTGTGCTGAGGGTAAGACACAGTGTCATAGGCTGAAAATGGAAGTCTTTGGAAGTACACCAATGATTTATGAGTTCTCGTGCATGGGAATGTAGGAAGTGCAAAGGATTTGAGTTTTATTCTTGCAACAAAAAAATCCTTTTGTGTTCAGTTGTTTGTTTCCTTGTAATAACCCCATAGTAGGTATGCCAAGCATCTTGTAAAAATGCTCCAAAATACAGACATGGTTTGGTTTGTCTCTTGTGGTGTGTTTTTGCACGCTTCGTTGATTCTTCAGAGCTGAAAGTGCCGGTTTAATTATGGTTTGGTTCAAGTCACAAGTGACATTGAGAGACATCCATTTAGACTTCTTGTCCTTGGTAATGAAAACGCCACTATTGGTATTAGCAAAGGGTAACACCTTTAAATTCTCCTGTGTTCAAGCTACATATATTTTTGCACTTATTCCTAGTATTTTCAGTAACTCACTGGTAATAATGTGTGCTGACAATTTGTTAACCAGACAGAGCAAGTTAACAAGTATCTAAGATAAACACAACCCTTCAATGATTCCTGAGTGTCATTGCCACTTGTTGGAGTTTTGAACACCAGTGGACCACAAATGTAATTACTGGTGGTGTGTGGACCACAGCTTCAGTAAGAGTGGAAGGATGAATGGAGAAGGGATCAGGAAGTCAGTCTTTGATTTTTGCAGTTTTTTACAGTTGAGTATTTGTCTAGTTGTGATCTTCCTCTGCTCGGCCTTTTTACTGAAGTACAAGGAAAAAAAATAAAGAGGACTGGTCTATAATGATATTGGAAAGAGTGAAGAGAAATGTAATTTTTTTCTGGTAAAGAGAGTATTTTAATAATCTTACTTTTTAATTTTAAGAAAATTCAGGTGTTTCATTATGAAGTGTTTTTAATAACAATAAAAGGGAAATGGCTCTGCTCAGAGTATTCTGCTATGAATGTAAAGACAAAATATTTTCAAGAACTTTCCTTCCAACCACAAACTCTTGTTCACTCTTTTTCTTGGATCTCTGCATTTCAAGCATGTGACCTTTGTAGCTGAGCATGAATGTGCAGCTACATTGTCTTTGAACAATTTATTTGACTTCAGGCTACAGTACTCATAAGCCAAGAGCTGCCAGCTCTACGTAGCTGGGAACTCTGATTTCAAATTCAAAGGTCCTGTGTACACACAAACATCCCCCAGCTTGGAAAACACATACACTAGTATAGCTGATTTTCTGCAAGTTTGCTCAATGGTCTTTGCTATGTGCAATTGAACCTCAGCAGTGGTCTTAAATTTTGGGTTAGTGTTGAATATATTTGTACCACAGTAACTTGTCTGAATACTTGGTGGAAAAAATCAGTGCTCACTTGCTTTATTGAGAATAAATCTGTGTGTTCTTTTACATTGCAGTATGATTTGTTTGGATTTAAATAGCAATATTGTTTTCTGGAAGCTAAGATAAATTATGTGCTCTTTGATAAAACAATTACACTGGAGATATGTCTTTTCTCATACCAAGAATTTTCATGGTTTTTTTTCATGATTTTGTTTATGTTTAGTGTTATGTTATATGGACATAAACACAGTGTTCCAATTTAGTCTAAACAATTGGGGCCTTCATTTGTGAAGAACTGTGAGAAAGTCTGACAAGAGAGGTTCAAGGGAAAGTGGATAAAATCAGCCCTGGAATCTCCCAGCATATCTAAACTTGTCAGTAATTAAATTCAGAAACTGCTGGAATCCTTTAGAAGTTGAGTAGCTCAGGGAATATTTAATTTTTCTCCCTTAGTGGATTGATTACTATGGTATTTCTGTTACATGTGAAGAAATCAGTCCCTATGTGAGCCAGCCAAAATGCTCCAAGGCTTCTTTGGAAAGAAACTTTTAGTCTTGTTAATATGTGGTTTAAGAGATAGTGAGTGAGAGAGACTATATGAGAGCATAATGTTTAGGTTTTGGCATTGTAAATGGAAAATCAGGTATCTGAATTTCTCCTTGCAGGGCAATGACAAGGAAACATTAGTTACTAAACCTTTTTCACAGTTGTGCTTATGAGAGGTTGAGCCTATCTTTCTCATTTGAACTCAAGAGGCAGGATGAAGGAATGAGCAAAATATCAGTTAGCAACAGAAGACAAAAGGCAAAACCAGAAAGTTGCTACTACAGGTGAACTCTCATCTAAATGTAACTGGAAAGGAAACTATGTTCCTCATCTGAATTAGCAGCAGCAGCTTTTCCTGAGCCCAGACATGTCTTAGTTCTGATCTGCAGTAATGCCTGAAGGAGAGCAAGGTTTACTACTACAAACCTTTGTTTTTCCTTTTGTGTAATTTATCATAATTACATGCATAACTTTATTTCAAAAAGCTTTACCTGAAATCTCATTCTGGTTTTTACAGTACTCAAGTGGAATTAATTCTATTGACACCAGGTATTAAAATTAAGCTTATTCTGAACGTTGTCTTTTTCTCTAATTCTCTTCCTAATAGTCACTCTATTTTTTTTCTTTCTTGAACACAGAAGACATTTTTGAGGGAAGTAGAAAATATTCATGTCTATTTTTAACGTCTAATCTTTATAATATATGCAGACCTGACTTCACAGAATTAATACTTTAAATTTTCTGTAAAGGAAAATTCTTCTTGAACTCTAGATTCACTGGCTGAATGCTAGCAACATGTTTTCCCAAGGCATAAAAAAACCCTAATGGTAACAGACAATTAAACAAATGAGCAAAAGTGGTGGGGAAAGCAAGAAATGTGAAATGTCTGATCAGGATTAAAGTACATGTGCACGTAACAGGTATTTTGCATGAAAGCCCTTTTTTATTTTTTGGCACTATATTATGGGAATTCTAGTTTGAAACTGAGAGGTTTTGGGAGACAGTAGCAAAAGCTTTCTACTGTTTCCATCATACTTTGGATGATAGAATTATACTGATTCCAAACTCTAAAACTTAAAGAGCTAAAACCAAAAGTCCTTGCAATTGTAATTGTTGCCAACTCTTGGAGCCTTCTTGCTAATTGGTCAGTGTTTAATGTTTTACTTTTACAACCTCAGTTCCTGGAATCAGCTGACTAAATGAGTTAAGATTCCCATGATAAAACTAAAAAGGAAAATTCAAGTTTTCGTAAGTATGGGAAAAAATAAAATAAATGAACGCTACTGGTATGCAAACCAGAAGGAAGTATCCAGCATTTTGAAAATTATAGTATTTAAAATTTTAATGCTTTATATTATTTAGTGGAATGTGTACTGCCATGAAACAAGCAAAAAAGAAAATGTAAATTGAGGGTTTTTTCCTCTTTCTTTTTTTTCTTGGCTTTCAATGTACTTTTACACTTGTGTTCAGAGCCAGAGCTTTGCAATTTTGCTATCCTACTAGAGCAGACAGTTCCAGTTATTTCTTGCAGTGCTTCTGGAGGAAGAAATGCACAGAAATGAGGAACATTATTCTAAAAGCACTGCAAAGAAAAAGAGAACAGCCTGTATTTAGTCTTATTTCCACTTTTCCTCTATACTGACTTTGGCCATAAGTCTCCTACAATAAAGGGCTTTATATATTTTAGCTGCCAATTCCAAAAGGAAATGTTGTATTATGCAATCAATGGAATTTCACAATAGATATCTTTACATAAATGAAGCTCTTCTGAATAGTGAGTGTGCTAGCAGATACCTCTTCTTTTAAGGACAAAAACTGCCATCCCAGTTTTCCTGGGTGTTCAGATTCCTCATGTTTTATTGATGTGTGCTTCTGATCCAGGGTAGATATTAACAGGAGATACTGATCAAACTTCTGCACTGCTGCTCTGTGTTGGGGTACAGCAGGGGCCGTGGGCTATGGGCAGGGCATGGCAGGTGCCCCCAGGCTGCAGGGGCTGTGCCATCCCTGGCTTGCTGCAGATCCACCACGCCCAGCAAGCTAAGCAGAAAAGGGCTGGGAGAGCTGGGGGCCAGTGGTCACTGTGAAGCCACGGTGACAAGACAGGTCCTGGTGTGGAGAGGGCAGTCAGCCTGTGGGCCAGGAGCAGGAGCTCTGATCAGTGGGGTGCATGGCCAGCTGCAGGCATGGCCATAACACAGCTCCAACACTGCTCAGGCAGAGGCGAAGGGCAAAAACACAGCTAAAAGCAGCTCCCAAGGGAAGGAGAGGCAGTGTCTGCTGGAGCTTCTAGTTTTCTTCACAGCAGCTTTCAAAGTCAGCAGCTGTGCTCTCTCTAAGCTGGCTCTGAGCCCAGCAGTCAAAGCTTCAGGAGTAGCGGGATGCACTTTAAGCCATTTCACTGCCTGCATGCATGATGCCATAAAAACCAAGTTCAGATCAAACAAAATACCTGTAGCAGGTCAGACCAAAGTTGTGTCTAGCTCCATCTGCTATATCCACTGATAGATATTCTCTGCTAAGAATATAAGGACAGGACAAGCATGCAGTGGTACTTCTCCAAGGACTTGTCTGATCTTCCCTTGACTTCATAGAAAATTGTAGTACTGTCGGAGTTCATTAATTTTTTCAGCTTATTCTATCATAAATCTGAATTTCTAACATCCTTGCCTCAGTCCTAGAGTATTACATATCTCAAAATCCTTCTATTCTCCTGCTGCTCTCCAAAGCCTTTTTTTTTGGCTAGTGCTGGTCTCTGGAGAGACCTCTCAGACAAATCTGTTTATTACAAACTTCCAGGTTGTCTGAGCAGGTGGCAGGGGGAAAAAGACTTTCCCCCCTTGAATATCCTGAAAAAGACATGAGCTAGATGTACAGATAGTAATTCTTGAGGGATTTCCCTCACATGAATTTGACTAATATTCTCTTCTAGACAGGTAAACTCTGGGTCCACAAACTGTTCTGTCAAGGAATTCCAATAGTTAAAAACACCTACCTCTGTCTTGAAGTGTGCTCCTTCAATGTTTTCAATGACATTTAGTACTTGAGTTAAAAGAAAACATGAATGGTTGATCTCTATGCTTCTTCTTCCTGCTGCCTATGGTTTTAGAGACCTTTATCTTAATTCTCCAGGATTCCCTCTGAGCCAGATGAGAGTCTTACTCTACTTAGTCATCACCTCTATTGAAGCCCTTTCACATTTCTAATTATCTTTTCATGCATTTATTCTGGTTCTTCTGTGTCCTTTTTAAAATGCAGAGACAGAATTGCAGAGCTTAATATGTAGGGAACCCTGATTCCTTACAGTGGAATGCTTTGTTCTCAATTTCTTAATAATCAGCTCAAAGCCCATGATTTTTGTATACAAATTTAGGATTTTTCTTGCCCTTGTGCATTTCTTTACATTCCTTTACATTTATCTCTATTGAACTAAAACCGTATTTTTATTATGCAGTGTGCTAAGCACCTCTGCACTCTTTCACCCCCATTCTCTCCTATTCCTACTCAGAATCGGTTCATATCATCAGTAGATGTTTTCAACTTTTTGCTCACATCCTTTCTGGTTGATTGTCACTGTATGGAGCAGCATCAACATAAGATTTTTCTCAATCTTAATGATCTTGTCCTGTACTATTTTTATTCTGTTTTGTGTTTCCTGACTTTTAACAAGGTGTTCACCATCCAATGCCCCAACTAGTTAGTTTCCTGAAAATGTGCTGAAGGGACACTGTTAGAAAGCACACCTTTAGAAAGCCAGGTAGTTTATATCAGCTGAATGTACTTGTTGACCCCGTGAAAAACTCCCATAAATTTGCTAGGCAGAACCATGTGAAAACTCCTGCTATTTTTTCCCAAATATATAGTCTTTATCCACATGTCTACTAATTCTGTTATTTACAATAATTTCTACTAATTTTCCCACCATAGATATGGCCAGAGTTAGAAGTCTGAGGCTCCCTTGTGAAAATTCTTAAAAAATTGATGTCCTGTTTTCTACCTCTCACTCCTCAGATGAAAGGACTAATAGAAGAGACATTACAAATTGTTATTTTTTTTTCTCAGCAATTTGCTTGAGTTCCTTTATATATTTGGGGTTAATATTATCTTAATACTGGTCATTTATAACTGTTTATTTTTTGGTTTGCTCTGTTTAAGCTTCTCTTTTTATTCCTTAAGATATCCCCTCTAACAAGCTTTAAAAAAGTGGTGGTCTCCATTTCTTTCTACAGTCTGCCATTCTTTTGGTTCTATTTGAAATTTATTTGGGGAGAAATCTTACCAGATGGTAAAAACTGTCTACTTTCTAATTAGATCAAGGAAAAAGTCTTTGAAATTTCTCTTCCAGGTTATGGTCTGACACTAAATCACAGAGTGGGTAACATTGCAGCACCAGTTTCTGCTCAATAATCTAAATTTTGTGTTTAACTCATTGTGCACCCTATACAAAACATAAAGCTTTCTGTTGCACTTTATACAATCAGGTAATATGAGAGTTCAACAACCTTACTTGTGGCAACTATACTGGAAGGCAATAGATTTTCATTAATAATACTCTTATCATGCCTAATGCCTAATTACATCGTAAGAAGATACTGTGACATTTTGCAGTTATGTCAACGACAATTGTTCACACAAATGTACAGATTAGGAAGTTGTCGAAGTGTTGACCAGAAAGGCAACATTCTGCCTCTAAAAATCCCTGGGTAAAGGATGGACAACTGGTGGGGAAAAGAGCATTACAAAAATGGTAATTTGCCTTAGTTTTTTTGCACTAAATCAGTGAGTGGCATTCAGCATTTTTCTGCCTGTAACTTCAAAGCATTTTATTATTATTTTCCTCTTGGCTATCTCAGCTCCTCCTGTGGTTGAAAAAATATCTTTTAACAGGATCCATATCAGAATGGAAATGAAACCACCTTGTGCCTAAGTGTGCTGTTAAATCAGGAAAATTGCTGCTCATTCTCTGTGATCTAGAGATGCCCAAACATACCCAGCTTGTGAAGCATCACATAGAGGTTTTCTGTACAGCCAGCAGGGACAGAGATTTCTGGCTTCATTTGTGCACAGCAGGAGGAATTTCCAGTTTGCTGATTTTTTTGTTATGGCATGATGCACTGCTAGTGACAGGCATACTGCGCTGGGAACTCCCAACCACAGCCATTTATTTCCCACTTTTTGTTTTTATTCTTTTACTTTTTCATATCTTTTATGGAGGCCAAAAGTTTTTAATTTTCTAACATTTTTGGAGACTGTGCTCACAGTTGTTGTTTTCTACCCTTTTTAATGACTTGGACTTAATTAAAAAAATCAAACAATCACCTCTATCAAAAGGTATGGACAACAAAATCTTAAGAGGTAAAATAACAACAATCCAGCTGTGAGACTGGATGGATTTGGGTCTGATTCTTCCTGCACATTTGAGATCAATAATGTGCTTTCTGTTAACAGCTGCAAAAAATTGCTGGGTTAGTTAGCTTTGAAGGGAGGCTGATGTCAGATTTTAAAACAGATGTAACAGCAGCAGCAGTGCTTCATTCCTCACATTCCTTGTCATCATAGCCATCTCCAACCTGGAGGGCTGGCAGCACTACTTAGCTGCTGCTCTCATTAGAGCTGGCATGCAGCTGGCAGAGGAAGAGAAAAAAATTGACTTTCTGGTTCGCTTGCTTACTTTGTATCCCACATCCTCCTGCAGTGCTATCCCCTAATTTCTCCCTCAGATACTGACATTTGCTTGCTGTTTCTCTTCTTCATTGAGCTCCTCTATATTTGTTGAGATCATCAAATGGTTGGTTATGTCCAGTCTTAACTATGTAAATGTAGGAAATGGAACATGACTATCTGGCACTTGTAAGACTTTCCTGCAAAAGGGTGTCTGCAAGTTTTGGACTACTGGTTGACAGTCTGGGTGGTGAAAAGCATCAAACCCCATTAGTAAGTAATTGAATTTGCAAAATATATTTTGCAAGTGTAATTTGCATTACATTTAAAGCAATATTTGCAAAATTTATTTACTGTGGAAGTAAGACAATTTAAGAAAAAAGAACAAAAAAGAATTTTAAGAACACATTCTCTATTCAGTCTAGAATTTATCCCTGCACATATATGATATAGCAGATGTTTCAATTATTAATCACTTGGTATTTTGCTCCTCGTACCTCAATGCATGAGAGGGTGAGGAAGTGGCCATATTTTTCTTTCCTTTATCACTAGCCTTCAGTGTTCAATGTCCTTTGTTTGCTGTACATTCAGAGCTAAGCCTGTTCTGAGTAAACAATTATTAATTTCTGCGTGGGCTCTGCTGCTGATAATAACGTTTCTGTGTACTTCACAAATATTATTTAAGATACTGTCCCACAACCTTTGGAAGGTCGAGGCATATGACTGCTGCTTTACAGGTAGAGCGTTAAGCTGCAGAGTGCTCAAGATCATGATGTGTGCAATCTTTGTGACTGCTCTGAATGCAGTTGGAGTTGGTTGCAGAGGCAGCTCCCGGGGGTCTGAGGGAGCTGCTGTGCTTTCTCCATACCCTGCAGCCCGGGAGGGGCCTGTGCAAGTCCTTGCTAAATGCCCTGTAGAGCCTCACCCCCAGCAGCTTGGGCAGGCAGAAGTAAGTAAGGATAAACACCACACTGAGTGCAAAAACTTAAATTGCTTTATGGCATGGAACTGGTCTCCAAAGTATAGTGTGCCCAACACCTTTCAGGACTATGTGCGGAGCAGACAGGCACAGGGCTGTTTGAGTGGTGGAATATGGAGCCAGAGAGAGAAACAACAACAGCAAAAACAAGAACACATTCCCCAAGGAAAACGTAAAGAAAAAAACCCCAGATGCACAGATGGCCAAGCAGAGCCTTGGAGCAGTCCCCTGAGGGAGGTCCCCTTGGTGGAGAAATTTTTGGCTGGAAGGATTGGAACTGTGAGCAGGGAGACGATCTCTAGCTCTTTGATTTTTCTGGTGTTGAAGGAAGCAGGATATTGCACATTCCTGTGCTGTATCTGGCCTGCATCACAGACACCTGACCCCCACTCACACATCTTCCTTTTGAAGGGGCAGTTTTCAGATGCTTGGTATTGTTTTATCTGATTTGACTGAGATGCTTAGGTTTGAAAACTTAACATGTTTAGTCATGCTTGCATCAACCTCAGTTATACACAGGGAATAACAAACACTCCTCCGAACTGGATTTTCTTATATTAAACAAACATTCAAAACGGGTTTTGGAAGCAGTTGCACTGATGCTGCTTTCTATATTTCCTTTTCTGTTTTTTTTCCCCCAAAATTCACTCATAGGAAAGTATGCTTGCCTGGCAAGGCTAGATCCTCTAGAGATCTATCACAGATCTTATCCCACTCAGTAATGGGAAAAGAGTGTTCTTCTATTGGTGTGAACAGTCACCAGAGGTGGGAAATCTTCAGAATTTGCAGTTATTGGATTACTAAACAGGTCAGTCAGTCATGGCTCTGACTTTCTTCTTTTTTCTAAACTGTGAAGAAAACCTGTGGAAGAACAGCTGATTCATCCATATGGGTCTAGAGGTGTATAGAATTTTTGCTTATGCAATTGATTAAAAATTCACCCCACTTTTCTTACCTTGTTCAAATACACTTGGATACCTCAATTTTCACTTCCTTTTTGAGTTTGCATCCTTTTGCCCATGAGGGTTTGCTATATTGCTTCCCATTCCTTTCTTTCTTTCTGTCCCTGCAAAGCAGCCTTTGTTGTGCTGTCCTTGGATACCTTGTACGTGCAGTTTGTTTGATTATGGTATTCTTTTGAAGTTTGATTTGGAACTGAGCATGAACATCATCCTTGAAGCTGTGTCAAGCAGGTAATCTGCTTTCTCATTGCCTGATGGTTAGGCAGTTTTACCTTTCAAACCACACCAGCTTGGCAGTCTTAGGAATCCCTTGTATACCAGGAAAATACAAGTTCTAAAAGAAAGACATGCCCAGGCACATTTGCTCAAATATGTGCTGTATATAAGGTATGTGTACCCTTTATATTGTAGCTTTTAGTGAAAGTTATTTCCAAACAACAGAAAGCACCTTCAGTTTATTTACTGGTGGAGTTTGAAATTATGTTGTTTCACTGCAGAAAAAATAATCAGTGTAGTTGCATCTGATTGAGAAATAGACCCTCTTTCTCTGAAAAACTATTTCCTTGTGTTTATTTCTAGAGATGAACTACTGATTTAAGAGGAAAAATACCATTTTCAAGCTTCAAAAGGTCAAAAAGAGAAATTGAGATTCATATAATTTTATCTTTTCCTGTTGGGTTATTTGGGCTTTTAGGGTTTGATCCACCTGTAAAATAAGTCTGAATGTTTTTTTATAGTCTCAGGTGGAAGCTTAGATCTGTGTTGTTAAGGGGTCAAATTTCTTATTCTGATTTGGACTATCAATGAAAATTAAAAAGATGTAGAGATGTTAATTTTAAAATGTGACCCATTAGAAAAGATCAGAAGTCCATTTGATGGAATGTTGTATTTAGTGCTAATGAAATTTTCAGAAATATATATATGCTAAACCAGACTTCTTTAATCCAATCGAGTGAAACCTGAAGGTTGCAGGTCAGTTTTTTTCAAGTCTGTAAACAAAATGCAGTGGGGCATACCATTAAAATGTCTTTTTTAACAAGAGTGAAAATTCAGCTTGAGAGTCCTCAAAACATATTCTTAAGACTAGAATTTTTAAATAAAATCTAAGACACTACATTATATTGATTCTGTTCCAGTCCATAATGTAATGTACCCTCATACAATTTAGATAGTCCCAACAAAATCAATAACACTACCTGACATCATTATTTCTTTCCTATATTCCATTCCCTATGTTCAGGTGCATCTCAGCTATATTTGATTAATTTTTTTGCACCAAACAGTATTGAAGAAGAATTTCTTCTGCTTAAATTAGGAAGGTGGGAAAGGAAATTTCTATCAGAATTTAAAGGACATCTATTTTCCATCCATAGCTGTAGTTATTCACTGATTTGAAATTTGTTTAACTTTTGGTCAAAGAGAAAATGCAGGTAGAAAGATTAATCTTAAATAATCTGATCCCAATTCAAGCAGTTTGGTATATTCAGAGTATCTCTGTCTATGGATGGTAATATCATGAATTACAATAACTCATATTTTCTCATTTAATTTGCACAATCATTTAAATTCTCAGACTGTAATTTTTTTTCTACTACTACTCACTCGAGTAAAAAGGGTGTTAAATTTGTTTAATAAACAAATTTATGTCATAAGCAATAAAAAGGAAATGCTTTGTTTTCTTGTTTTCCTCAGCCTTGAGAGTCTGATTATATGATTTCTTCCTACATTACAGCAGCACCTTCCTTGTTCATTAAAATTTGAAGCTAAAGCCGTGCAAAATATTGATTTTTTTTCTTTTCTTGTGAGTAGGATTCTTCATTTCAAGGCAGCTTTAGGGAATTAAATATGGATTTGAAAGAGATGTCCAGCTGCTCATACCATTTGGCAGAAGCTGTCTGAACTGTGAAAGAGGGGAGAAATGCAGTCATCTCGAGCTGCTCCAGCCTCTTCTTGACTAGATGACTCCATCCATTATGAATCCCCTGGGCCAGATCCTCACTGAGGTAAATTGGCACTGTTTCCTTAGGCTCATTGCTTCTGTGCTGACTTACACCAGCTGGGCCCTAGATTATATTCTCATTAAGGGGACAAAAGTAGCCAAAGCATGTCTGCAGGACTCGGGATTGAAATACATTTCTGTTAAGTATTGTCTTGCTTTAGCAGCAGCACTAATGTAGTGGAGGCCCCCGAGAGCCTGTGTAGGCACAATCTCAGGGGAGCAGCAAAGGAGGGTAATACATCCACAGCTGTGAGCTGTTGGCCATTTGGACAGGAGGGAAGTAGCTGTGCCGAATGAAGCAGAGAAACTCTGAGCCGTGCCGGCACATCCCGGACCTGCTGCACAGCAGCCCCTGTGCCCACATTGTTGTGCTACACGCTCTTTCCTGATAACACCCTGCCTCCCTTGCTGCTGGATCCAGTCTCACACAGGGCAATTCCTCTTTTCCCACATGTCCCTTGAAGAAATAGTGGACAGGGGAGAGTGCTTTCCAACGTGTTACACCGCATGTCAAGTTTTGATGTGCCTCTCCCTTGTCTTCTCAAAACCAACAAAAGCCAGAAGCACTGAACAGAAGTTGTACTGTAGATGTGGTGTGAGGAGTTCAGTGTTGTGACTTGGATAACATTACCTCTGGAAGGGAGAAAGGGACATTTTTCATGCCTGTGACAAACAAAACGCAGCGCTTTTTCATAAAAGATCTCAGATTTACTGCTCTTTTAATGGAGAGTGAAATAAATAGGTTGGCACCTAATCCATATTGAATACTAATAAGTTCTTAGACAAAGTTCTAATAACACCAAGGTAGGCTGTCAGCTGGATGCAATCTGTCTGGAAGAGTTAGGAAGGTGTCTGCTTCTGCAAGATTTAAAATAAGCTCATTGTCTCACAAGCCTTGGTCCTTCTGTGTCCTGTACATGGTCCATGTAGAGAGGAGTGTGCATTTTAGAGCCTTGACACACCCTTCAACTAGAAAATTGTGATGTTTCTGAACCTGAAAGTCTGGAAAAAGAGTGGATCAATCAAATGGTATGATCTTGCTAACACATGTTGCATTTAGCTTGGGTAATGACAGCATACTTGATGCACATATATGTAGGATTCTATTTATTAATAACCTAAAATTAATGAATGCTCTCTTAAGAAAATGAAATGTTTCACAAGTGGAACAAAAGCCTATTAACTGGGAGTTTAAAAGATTTTCATTGCCAGGGGAAAAAAATGACACAGTATTTATAAATGCTGCCTGATTTTATTGGCCCATTGCTCAAAACACTACCAGCATGGTATGCTTTTTATTTGCTGAGTGGCCATTTTGAGCTTGTCTCTGCTGACTGTATTGGGCTTGGTTTCAAATCTCTCTTAATCCTGCAATGAACCTTTAATAAAGCTGGATTGACTTTAAATCGTTACTTTGAAACATTAATTAAAATAAAACAGGAGGGACCAAAAGATCAAATGACCCATTGTGGTGGTGGTGGTGGTGGTTTTTAAATCAAAGCTCTCTTCTCCACCCCTCTCCAGAAAAAAGTAAGCCTTTGAAGGCTGCAGCTGTATGACTTCCAACATGGTTTTTAAGCCGGCCTTAGGTTTTAATTACTTTTGCTGTTTTGGGTTGGCATTTTCTATATTTTTGAAGTGTTTAGGACACTTTTTTTACTCTTCCTTTCAGAAAAACAGAGGTTAAAAAAGGCAAAATTTCTGTGAATAGTGTGACAGGGCATGGCAAGCCCACTCAGCCTTCTCTATGTTCCACAGAGCACAGTCTCTTGCAAAGGCTGGAAATGGCCCTGGAAAGTTCTCTGTTTTCTGAGCCAAATTGTAATAGCAAGCATATCCAGTGCTTCAGCTCTGGATTTTTTTTTTTTTTTATTTCTTAGTGACCCTCCAGCAGCCTCTTTGTTGCCTTTTCTACTACTAGGTACCAGTATGTTCTGCAGACAATGAAGCCTGTATAGTAACAGCACTCCCTGTTCTGCTCTACTGTGCCTCGAGCCTGCAGAAAAGCTCATAGAGAGAAGAAAGAAATGTGATTTGAACAGAAATGTTAGCCTCTCTCAGGGCTGATATTAATTACCTGGTACAGTTACACTTCAGGAACTAGTTCAGGGACACCTGATCCTTGTTGCCAAAGCTGCTATTTCATAAGTAAATGATCTCATCACTTGTTCTCAAAGCAATTGATCTTTAGTCTTTGTATTGTTTATCAATTCCTGCACTCCCTTAATATGTGTCAGGTTACAGCAGTTGTTTTCTTGTACTACTTAAAAAGAAAAAATACAATTAAGCCTGTGAGAGCCCTATCAGCTGTGTTACAGGGAAACCTAATAATCAGTAGTTTAGGCCATTCCTCAAGTGTTTTTCACTTGCTTGAACTGAAGACTTGAAAATGTTTGATACCATTACTCAAAGTGAAGCCGAAGAAGAGTTGAGTAATTTTCTCCAGCCCCGGTTAGGTGCAAAGTCATGGATCCATGTTCTAAGACTTCTCCATGAAGGTAATGTAAAGCTGATACAAAATGTGTGACTTCAGACATAGGTAAGGTGGTCCACTAAGGAGGAGGAGGGTAGAGATGTTTAACTTAACAGCTGTGTGTAGTTGGGTCGCTGCTGAGCTGTACAGCCTGAAGCTGTGCAGGATTTCACTCATCCTCCATCTCCTGCCTCCCGAGGACCAGAGGCCAGGAAACCTACAAGGACAAACTGTCAAGGCCTCTAGTGTTTTCTCAGTGTTACCACAATATCAGATACCACTGAACCAAGAAGCAATTGCATCAGAACAAGTACTATTGTAAAGTAAGCTCAGATGTGGCCTAGTTTGGACAACATGCAAAATAATTCTGCTTTTAATAATTCAAAAACTTGACAATCTTACAGTCCAAAGTAAAGGCTAAGGAGAAACTGTCAGATGCATCCATCTGGGATGGCCACTTTACACCATGGAGAATCTAGAGGTGGGTAGGAGGTGAGAAAAGCTTTAACATAAAGCCAGATGTTGCTGTCACTCGAGTGAATAGAGTTCTACTTTTTTTTCCTAGTAGAGTGAATCTTCTGGTTTTGTCCTCTATTACATCTTGGATCTGGGGCTTACTGGGGGAGGAGGAAGAGGAGAAGGGTTAGACAGACAAGAAAGTACTACTCATTTACATGGTGGGAGTACCCTGCTTTTTCCACTGCACTGCTTTGCACTGGGCTGAGTAGGAGGGGCAGAGTTGTCAAAAATAATTATGAAAAAAAGGAAGCAGAAAACTAAAAAAAATACGCCTAAATGAGAGCAGCTGCAAGCTTAAAAATGTGAATTCAAAGTGAATTGCTTCTCATATAGCAACATGTTAGCTTCTCTGGTGGGCAAACTGCTCTTCTTGACACAGTCACACAGAATTAGTCATATATACTCTTGCTAGGCACCAATCTGTTAGGTCCCCTGCTACAGGAGCTAATTGCTTTTTAAGCTAACGCATACAAATATAGTTATTTAGTTAATCTCTCTCTCTCGGCTCCCTCTAGCATGTTTGAAGTGTCACCAACATTATGGAAACTTCCTGAAAATATTTCTGACTTTAAGTCTTACCAGTCAAAAAGGGATGATAAGAGGATATGAGTGTAGCAGGAGAGGGGAAGAATGATGCAAAAGGGGATTAAAGCCCTCCTCACCACCACTTTCTCAGCAGATCAGTATAAAACAACTAACCCGAAAGAGATTTTGCAGATTTATACCCATGGGAGATGTGATTCATTGCCTCATTTCAGTTTGGTACGATTTTAACTTATTTAGAAGATGCTTTTTTAAAAATGCTGTCACAGTCCCAGAGTCTGTGGCGACAAAAGTTATAGTGACCCGAGGAATTAAAAAACAACCCAAAACCAAGCCCACATTCTTTTAATTAAAAAAAAAGTAAAAATCACCTTTTGCTTTATTTTTATTGATTTTTATACACTTCATTGGAAAATAATGAATACAGTGGTTTCAGCAAATTAGACATAAATCTTCTCTTTATTATTTTAGGAAGGTAGGTGGTGAGTGATGAGCAAAGAATGTGTAAGTATGAGAAGTTACTTCAAGAATGGAAGTTTGAAAATAGTTCAAGGGAAGAAGCAGTAAGAACAAAAATGGCAGAGTAATAACAGTATATAGAGAGATTTCTGTGAGACCTTGCAGTGTTAGTTTGGGAGGGGTTTGTTTGAAATGTGTACTTTTACATTTCTTGAGAATTTCCTGCTTTAGTGAGCAAAAGTAACACTTGGTCAAAACCAAGTAACTGGTTTTTTCACTGGGCCTACTCAAAAATCATCTTTCTGACAGTATTTGACATTCTATTTTTATCAACACTTACTTCCAACTTTGTATTTGTGGGTAAAATCCTGGCTGGATGTTGAACTGCTATTGCTCTTGCAAGCACAAGTACTGTGAGTTACTCAGTGTGTTGTCAAATGGGTATTTTCTTTCTTGAAAAATCTTGCAACCTAGGGATGTGCCAATATTGTAGTCATTATAGTTAACAAAAGCTTTTCCAAAGTAACTTAAAAGTTAGGTAACCGAAGTACTGCTTTCAATGTTTTCATAATACTCAACACAGTTTATGATTCCCACCTGAGAACCTTAATAAACATTTGAGCTACTTAGTACCATTTGAGATTTATGGTGTGGCTATTTCTCTGCTTGCAGCCTCTGATCTAAGTACCTTAAAACTGTCTCTGAAATGTTTTTCTGGACAGCAGGGAGTGGGGTGTAAACATTTTCTGAATGAGAACTCATAGCCTCAACTGCTCAAGATTGCCTCTAGGCCCAACAGCAGATGGTTCAGCCACCCATGCTGGTTTATTCCCAGGTTTCTTTAAAACAGACTCAATGAAATTACTGAATCTGGAGGAGTAACGTATTCTTGGTGACTTTGCCTGTTCCCAACAGATCTCTTCCTTAGGAATAAAATACAGTATTGAATAAATGCCTTTATCTGGTCCTTAGTACATGGGGCACCAATGGGGGTCATGGTGAAGATAGACTAGATATAAGCAAAAAAAGTTTTTTACAAGATAGGGGGTGAAACACTAGAACAGGTTGCCCAGAGAGGTGGTAGATTCTCCATCACTGGAATCATTTGTGGTCAGGTTGGACAGGGCTCTGAGCAACCTGATCTAGGGGAAGGTGTCCCTGCTTATTGTAGGTGGCATTGGACAAGGTGATCTTTTCAGGTCCCTTCTAATCCAAACTATTCTGTGATTCTATGGGTAGATAGATTCTGTTGGAGCACTTGATAATGAATTTCACCAGTCATAATAAAGTCTGCTGCTTCTGCATGCTGAAGACAGGTTTTCTTAACTGGACTAAGTGACTGTTGGAAACTCACAGTGATAGCCCCCTTTCTAAGAGCTCTTATCACTCAAAACACAGACAGACAAGCAGAGAAGGTGGTTTAGTCTGATCTAAATCTCAGCAGGTAGAAAGCTAGTGCTTTGGACATCCAGTGCTAGCCTTTATGTTCACTTCTTCTTTATACATGAGCAAGGAACAAGTTATTTTCTTAGAAGTCTGTAAAGTCTTATTCCAAAGTGCCTTCCTAAATTGAAGCATTTGAAAAAAGAAATGACGAACCTTGGAGTGCTTTAGGATATGAATTCTAACAATTACGAAGTATTTTGAAGAACAAAATGCACCTTACAATTACTGCACAATAAATTTTGTTCTAGGCTTGAATACTGTCTGTGGAAATAAACAGAGGTTTTTCTTATCCACTCACAATTGTTTTCAGTATCGTCTTTACATTAACCTGGTCTCTTATTTCCAACGGGAACTGAAATGATCTGTTTCTCATGTATTTACATTGTTCTTAGTGTAATTATTTGCCATCAAAAGACATTCAGTGAAGTTGATAAAAGACTTTGCTGTTTGATAAGAAAAGATATATTAATAAATGTTCAGCTCCTATCTTTCCACAAATCTATGGAAAGGAAATAGACAAAAGCATAATGTGATTTATGCCCTCAGTGTTGCTTAATACACTATTTGTATCATTGGCTTGGTAGAAAGTGAAGGAACAGTTTTTCTTTTGTTCCCTTTTGTTCCTTTTTGTTCCAAGTACTACATGAAAAAATAATATTATTTTAGAAACTGGTAAGTTTAATGTATTCCAGGAAGCTTAGATAGAAGCAATATAACATGGGCCAGTTAGTACTATCATGATTTTCAGAACCTACCAAAATCTGTCATTGAGTTGAGCAGTTCAAGTCATTAGCAGGCTGAGCTAGCACTTTTTCCACACCACCACTCACACTCTCACTCACCTAGTTGGTGTCTCTGTTCAGTGAGAGGAAAGTGTAGCAGAAGAAAGAAGACAAGGAGATTAAAACTGGCCTGATTATCAGAGTTACCTGACCAGATGTATCTTTTGGATTAGTCCTGTGGTGCAAATAGCCCAATTTATCACGGTATTTTTCTCCCATGTGTTTGAAAACCTCTGTGACCAAAAACTTATTGCTGATCAACCCTGTAAGAGACAGATTCGCTGTATGGAGAGCTCTGAAAGCAGAGTCACTGGAGTGAAATAGGCATTAGAGAGTGCAGAACTGTGCCCAGAGAGATAAGCACAAATATCTTGGTTTTGCATCAAGAGCCATTTCTGTGAAATTCTTAAATCAGTCTGATCTGTGTATCATACAGAACCAGTACAGTAGGTTTGAAAGACGAAAAACAAAGACAAAAAACGTAGAAGAAAGAAAAAAAAGAAAAAAATAACCTGCAAAAGAGTTTTTGTTTTCTTTGATTTGGTACCTGTGAGCTTGCACTGTTTTACTCCAATTCTTCACCCTCTGAGCAGGGCCTGATCATCAAGCTCTTGAACCTGATATGAGAATGTCACTATATTTGTCTCTAAATTTGACTACAAGCAATCTTAAATTGAAACTGCCACATGTTGTCTGGCCACCTGTGGCTGAAACCCAGGAAACACCTACTTTGTGGCAGCTACATGAACCCAAAGGGTAAAGCTTAATAGCATCCCTCATTTTCCCTTGAGACCCTGTAGCAAGCCTGACCTGTCTTCTGAATTTCTACCTTACTCTGTTTTATGCCTGGCCTTGTCAGTGTTTTTACTGTCTGCAGTTCTCATAACTCTGAAAAATTAGGTCTATGTTTATCTCCCTTAAAAAATTCTCCTGCCACCTTTTCCTCTATCCTTCAAGAATCCTTGTAGTGTCCTGTGGGGAAAAAAGGCAGCAAATTAAAATAGTGTGTTTTTTTGTTTAGTTTGTTTGTTATAACAAGCAATTTTCAAGTATATGGCACTAAGTTAGCATAGTAGCTTTCAAGCTGAAAAAATGTAGCTTCAGGAACACTTGATGGTGAAGAAAAGCAGCTGTCTTAAATAACGCAGATTTTTCTACATCTTGAAGCATTTAGTGCAAGTGAAATAGCTGTCAGAAATATGCATCAGAAGACCTAGCTTTAGTTAAAATCCTTGCCTTCTAATTCTGGTTCTATTTATTTAACAAGATTCTCTTTCTTCCCAGCTGTTACTTACCAGGCCATGATGCTCCAGAGTGTGAATATCTGTCAATTACGCAGCATTAGTCAGCCCCTGAGCAAGCACACTGCAGGTGATGAAAGCAAACAGGGAAGAATGTGGGACAGGGCTGCCTCCATTCACAGGCATTACTCTTTGAAGCATGAAGCAGGCGAGATGGGACTGTAATTCTGGGCTGTGTTAGTGTCCATGGAAGAGGAATGTCAAGCCTTCTCCTGTGTCTTTTTTTCTCCTTTCATGTACAGAATCAGGAGCACTCTTCTGTTGCCTACATTTATTTAGTAACCACTGATTTTTCAAGATCTTTTCAGAATCTGGAATTGCTTTTATGCTGTAATCCACAGTCTATTGAATTAACAAGTACGTCTGAAGAAACCAGGATATTGCTTACCCGTGAAGTCTATGCATTTTACCTTCCCCCCATCAAATCCTTAAACCTGTCGGTTTTTACTTTCTGTAATTGTTTTTTGCTTTTATTTTTTTTGTGCAAAGTTGAAATCCTGATGAACAGCTACATGAGATCACTTGTAGGCAAGGGGCACGTGAACCAGTTAACCCAAGGCAAATAGAGCTGTCCTGATTTTTGACAAGCAGCAAAGCCATCATGTGACTTGAGTACAGCTTGGGGCTGTCCCAAAACACCCTTGGATGAGTCAGGGCCATGTTTCTTGGATGATCAAATGTCTTTATTTCAGTATGCAGCTTTCTTCTTTCATAGGCTTTCAAATGTACAGTTTGCTACTTTCTCGGGAGTTGCCATGGTACATTTTTTCTGATTCGTGTCAACACCTGCAGCATTGCCTCTTCCATCATGTACCCAAAGTCTCAGCTAAGAGTCCCTATGGCTGTCACAACAGGACTTCTGCAGCTTTCAACCAAAAAGATTCAACTCAGTAGAGCAGCAGCCAGAAAGAGCACAACTGATGTATTTACAGGTTTGTTTTTGGTAGCAGTCTTTTGATCAAAAGTAAACTGTTATTTTGTTTTGCTTAAAGTGTTTGAAAGAGGGGTGTTGCTCTCCCTACTCCTGCAGTGACCTGCAAGGTCCATCACAGCTGGCTGGTAAGAGAAAGAGAACTAGACCCTTTCAACAGAGAGGAAAACAGCAGCAAAGAAAATAAAAATAATTGCCCAAAGTCACATAGGAGAGAACCTGAGCATTAACAACGAGATTGTTCTTAGCGTATTTTCTTGGGCAAAGCAGGAGCTTGGGAGCTTTCCAGGTAACCTAGGGGTTTTGCCCCTGTTGCAGGTAGGTGCTTGGACAAGGTCTGAAAACGATAGCAGATCATGTCAGGCACCATTTTGTATCAATGGCTTGATACTCTGAATTTTGAAAAAATAATGATGTTTTTATGGGTTCTGCTTGCAAAAAAAAAAAAAAAAACCACCATAAAAACCACAAAAAACCCTCAGGAACTTGAATCACAGAGAGGAGAGCAAAGAGCTTGTAGCAGTAGTTCTGAGAGGTCCAAATGGCCCATTAATTTCAGCAAGATAACTCAGCTGGCTAGTAATGGTAATTTAAATGTCAAACTTGTTAGCAGTTTCATTCCTAATGAAAGACCTGGCTTTACAGATAGCTTTACTGGATAACTTTCCAATAAAACCCTACTAATAGAATCAGAGTTATACTAGCAAAAAAGTGCTAGGGCTAGCATAGTTTACAGTGGTTCAATGTGTGAAATGAGCTAAACTGACAAAAGCACTTTTGGACAATATAACTGCTTCTATGGTATCCAGCAGATTTGTGGCAATGGATTAAAACTAGACAGTTGAAGGGGTTATAGCCCACAAGTTTGATTTAGGTCCATTTCACTGCCTAGCAGCATCTGTCAGGAAGGTGCAGAAGGACACCTGGGTCATCTGGTTTTAATCTGTTGTCACAGATGTGTCAGAACACAAATCCAGGACATTAGGCAAAGTCACAAGGATTTTTACAAATCATATGCACACCTATTTAACCAGTATAACTTATACAGCTAAAGTTTCTTACATAGTTTTATGTATGGAGGCCTCCATAGGTTTTCATTCAACACTGGTACATGGACATGTGTTTGCTTGGTGTCAGAAGTGATATGACTTTTTCCTGATATAACAACAACTAAATCAAGAAACCCAAGAGAGCTACTGAGTATGTTTAAGCTACATTCAGGGGCTCTACCAACACAATTTTGATCTAAATATTTGTGTAGTACACTGCGTGTGGCATCTCAAGTAAGCAAATAACACAGCTCCTGCCTGTACTGGAGGGACTTGCACCCACATTGTCATTTAAATCCCACTCAGGAATTCTGATGATTTACTTAACATTAAATAGGTATGCCTGAAACTCTGAGTTGAAATGCAGATGGAAATGTTAGGAACAAAGCTGTATGTCAAGGCTGGTTGCTTTTTTTCTGGTTTGGTGAAAGCAGTTTGAAACACAGCATTTCTGAATTTGACTTTTCAGTGTGAATGTTTGGATTTGCGCATTCATAGAGCGGAAAGAAATCTACCCTGTCACACTCTGCACCGAGTTTGGCCTCCAAGCTGCTTTCCAAAAAAAGTAAACTTTCTGTCTTCTGTTAGTAAAAGGCATGTGGTGCATGCCTATACTTTATGGCTACAGTTGGAAAATTTTAACTCGATTCCCAGTGTGTCCAGTGTGCCCTTATGCCCGTATGTAATATACCAAACTGAGTCTCTTTTTCCTCCTCTATATTAACAACTCTGATTGAATCTAAATAACCTCTCATTGCAGCCTATTAATTATTCCACTAATTGTGCAGATTCAGAGGTAATGTACGAATGGATGAGCCTTAGGCTGAAACTGAAGGACCTCAGTACAGCTCTGCCTGTTTCCAAGCTTCTGCCAGGTGGCTCCGGGGAGACCATTTACAAATAAGGGCCAACCCACGCCAATAATGAAGAGTTGTGTCACTGAGTAAATGACCAAGGCTGTATCACCAGGATGACTTGTTTCTCCACAGAGGTGTAAGCAGTGGTCCTGGGCACACAAGTCATCTCACACAGAGCTTCTGCTGTCAAGAGAAGCTCTCATATATTACTCTTCATTGTTCACCTTCAGGGAAGCATCTGTAATATTCCTTCATTTATGGTGAAATAATAGTTTCTGTAAGATGGCTTCGGTCTTACCTTCCACCAGAGCAGCACATGCACAAAAGGAATAAAGTGTGCTTTATCTGCTAATGCACAGGGCTGGGATTTGAGAGCTATGGGTTCCCAAACTGCTTTTGTCACAGTCTTGGTAGGTGACCAACAGTGTAACAGTAAATTGAACTCTTGTGCTGAGGAAGAGAAAATACTACAAATGTCCTTATGTTTTCTAAAGTGTGTCTTTGGACACTGATTATGTGTGTTGCAGTGTTAAGCTGTTAGCTTTTATCAAAAACTATAATAGAAAATGGATTCCTCACTCGAAGAGCTACTGAATTTAAAAATAGGGCTTTTTACAAAAAGCATGATCTTAAGGCCAGCCATCATGTTTTGTGCAGGTTCTACAGAACCTTTTTTCTTTTTGTAAAGCATCAGTCATGCATGAATTACAAAATACTTTTCTGAAACTGGATATATATGGCTTTACCATGCAAATGTTTGAAGTACATGACTTCCATTAGGAAATTTGTTTAGTGGGGTGAAATCCTAACTGTGTTAAAATCAGCAGGGCTTTTGCTATTTGTTCCAGCAGGCTATTAAATTTTCAACTGAGAATAGTTTACCAGATAGGGTGCAACCTTCTAAGCTTTTTTGTGGTTTTAGAATTATGTCCAGGCAGAGTAGATAGAGCATAGCTTTTAACTGTGAATTTGAAAATGCTTTGCTAATTCCCCTAGCAATTGTTGTGCATGAATTAGTGTTTATTCCCATTTTACGGATAAGAAAATTGAATAAAACCCCCCAGCTGTCCAAGATTGCACAGGAGTCACAAAACTGACGGACAAAGCTCTGACTAATTGCAAATTCTGGCTATCACAGTTTTTCTTAACTCAAGAACTGAAAGAAAAGATTTATGCCTTTTAGTGTCAAAAAGGTTGGAATCCTCCTGTAACCCTCAGAAGATATGAGCAGCCCATTGAAGCATGGCACGCATCTCTCTCTAGAGCTGATTTTCTAGTTTGCATCTCTCCTTTTCATTCTATCTTGACCCTGTATGTTGTTTCTCTGATGCCCATGACACTGCTTTTAGAGCTCTTTTATAGATTTAGAGAGAACTGAAAAGTCTGCAGCAACTTGTTTGGCAGTAGGCATAAGTGGTGGATTTGAAAAGCAGAAAGATTAGAAAACAATAATGGTATATATAAGTAAAATTTACGAGCAGTAGAGGGTTGTTTGCCTTCTGCTCTTGGAAGTGTAAAATCAAAACAATAGAAATTAAACGTTAAACTGTACTGAAAATACATTGTTTCAAATCTACTTTTAGCGGACAGACCAAAAAGCTTTTTTTTGTCAATTAGACCCTTTTTTTAAGCATCTCTGAAGTATCTATTTACATTCCAGCCTTCTAATGCATAATGCCCATGCCTCAGAATGTCACAGTTGTATGAGGAGACTGTGTTTTCATTTGTTACTTTGAGAGAGTTTGCAGCTCCTGCTATACCTGACTCTTGTAGGAAGAATAAGTATTTAGAGAGCCTCCAGAGCCAAGGCTTTGGAGCTCAAAGCAATTGCTGAAGTCTCCCAGTTTTCAGAATAGAAGGATGCCTTGACTGCCGTCTCTGGATTTTTTGTTGGAATGTTATATGAGGCTTGCTGAAGCAGCTTTGTGAAAAGCAAAATCTTAAACAAAGCTTCTTCAGTTAGGATCTATTGTCTGCAAGGCTCATCAGTACTGAAATGCTTTTTTGTTCATTGGTCTGCAACAAAATTTCCTGCTCATGGTACTGACTGTGGCTTTAGGAAGTGGTGCTGGAACTGCAGTCCTTGTAGAGAAAGATAGCTCAGCCCCTGAGAGTGGCATTAGGAGGCTTATGATGGAAATGTGCTCCTTACAGTAAATTTACATTTTTTCCCACTTAGCAAATTGTAGGTTTCTGAGCCAAAAAGTGAGAAGAGAGAACTGCAAACCTATAACTCAGGGTAAATTAAAGCAGATCCATATGGTTAATCTGTCAGCTATTGCTTTGCCCTCCCATCTGGTAATAATCAATAAGAGGCATAACATAAATAAGCCACAGTGCATTTTGTGTGCATGCATGTGTGCGTACAAGCATGTGGGCTGGGCTTCTGTTCCATTTTGAAATCACATCTGCACTTTATTAAGAAGATGCTTGGATGAGATTGTTACCAGCACTCCACATTTGCAGCGTCCCTCTGCTCCAATGTGATAAATATTTAATGTGTTTGGCTGTGTGCATGCAGAATAATAGGCTCTGCCAGAAATGCAGTCGAATCACTCAAGCCTACAGGGGCCACCACATGCAGGGGAGCACGGTGCATGCGCATAGACACACACAAACAGGATCACCCTGTCTGTCATTCAGTCAATGGATTTAATGTTTATTGTCATGGGGGACACCCTTATCCTATTTAATCCTGTCTAGATGGCTCTAGAATTTCACACAAACACCCAACTGAGAAAATGTAATCCAAGAGTACTTTGTTTTAGGGAGCTGTTGAATGCAGATGTAGTAGAACAGTTCTGTTTTTGCTATTAACTTTTCCCTGTGCATCACGATGATTGCCTTTTCCTTCTGCAGTAGCTATCCTTGTTCCCTTATATGCTCTTACTGCAGCAACAGAGGTCTCTGGTTTAGAAAGGTAATTAAGTTAAATAGTATCTTCTGAACATAGATGTACAGCAACAGGGATCATGGTGCATTTAACTTTAATCACTTCATCAGCTTAAGAAAAGACTACTACAAATTGTAGAGAAGGTGTAATATTCCTTTTGAATCTCTGTCATGGAATTGTTCCAGACATTTGAGTTAACACATGACTGCATCCATAAATAATACATTTTTGAAGGCAGTGTATTAGGAATAGCTGAGCTGTGTAGTGATGAATTTGTGGTGAGCTAAGCAAGTTGTCCAAGGGAGAGCTGAGAACTAAATTAAAATAACCTTTACTTCTCTCCTCCTCTCCCACCTGCATGCCATACTCCATAGAAATAATCATTATTTGTTTGACAGTAGAGCACACATTATGTCAGGTATTTGCTTGACAGAGAATAAAGAAAAATGTGTTGCTGTAAGGCAATTGAATATACATTGCAAAACATGATAGATTTGAAGGTCAGTGGATCCAGCTCTCAATCTACCAAACAATCTACCCAACTTGATTTATCTGTCAATATTTAGAGCTAGTCAATATTTTCTTTTATGAAGGAACATTGGTACTTTAAAATGCTTAACTAAATTAGTTTCACTTGCAGAACAAAAATATTTGGCAAAAAAATAATATGTTCTGATTCTGTGCTGAAATGTTAATTCACTTCATATCGTGGTATGAATACTTTGCTATGGACTAAGATGCCTTCAACTGTATACTATTTTAATAAAAAATCAGAAAAAAAAGTAATTCTTTTTCTCATCAAACACTTTCTCTACTTTATAATGGAGCAAAAAAAATCAAGAAACATAAAAATATCACAACTTTAGGACCTAAACTTTCTGCTTCAAGAAAATGCTTTTGGCATCCACATTGCAGAAATTTATGAGCAATTATCTATTGTTACTAATATTTTAAATGATTGTGTACTGTCCAAATAGTATCTATTGCACCCTATGGTTTAGTAAACAGGCAAGCCTTGGCTACTCTCATCTCTCTAATCCAGATGGGAAAAAGTCTGCTCATAGGGATTACATTATCAAGCAACCAGAAAATTAAGCTTATTTTCCCCAGGTTTTTGTTTTAAACGAAGAGCAGAATGTACTTTGAGTTGGCACACAGCCCCTCCTGCCCCCCTGCATCCCCAAACCATACACTGTCCTATTTAGCTCTTTTCAGGCACTAGCTGTGCACAAAGGAAACATAAATGTGGGAAAGGCAATGAGCAAAAAGACAAAGTATGTTGTTGGTCACTAAAAGTGATTGTCAGGAATAGTTGCCCTGGGTTTATGGTGAGCGCTCTGAGGCCTGAGGTGTGCTTGGTGCAGCGCTCTGGCTGTCATCCTTTTCTTCAGTGCAAAGAGGAAGGATGTCACAATAAAGCTGGGACAGGAGATGCACTCAATGGATACAGAAGAAAAACAGGCATTGTTGAGCTCTGAGCATGTAAATTAGTGTACACAGATTAAATGCAGTATAGGAATTATTGATTTGTAACTTAAAATGGAAAAGAAATGCATTTCCTAACTGCTCTTACTTTGGTGTGGTCAGTGACCAGGGTAATAATGGATCTCTATCTTTATATAAAAGGCTCTTGTCTTAAAATAAACAATGAAATGGCACCCTTCTTCCCCTCTCTCTAACACATACAGAGAAAACAAAACTTAAAACTTCTTTCTGTGCTAGTTCTTTTTTT